>WELB01000054.1:564690-575928 GCA_009602725.1 Spirogloea muscicola
TTGGCGTCCATGCCGCCGCCGCCCGCCGCCGTCAGCGCCACGCGGTTAACGGAGGAGATCCTGTCGACGACGCCGCCGCCGCCGCCGCCGTCACCGCCGCCGCTGCCGCCGCCGCCGCCGCCGTTGCCGCCGGCGGGGACGGGAAAGCGGAGGCGGTGACACGTGGCAACGGCCCGACTGCAGGCCAGCTGCGCCGGCGAGAAGAGGGGGACACGTGGCGGCCGATCGGGGGCCCGTCCTTGCCCGGCGGGGTCCCGCCAAGTTGGCGGGCCACCTGGCGCGAACCGGGACGGCCATTGGTCATCGTGACCACATGGGTTCACGTGGGAGACACTCGGGAACCGCCGTTCTGCGAAACCCAACAACCCCAAACACTGCGAGAGAGACTCTTTCCAGTAGAGGGCGATGGCTGCGAGTGGCCAGCCCAGAATGAAAGAACGGACCAATGCTCGAAGGCGCCACAAAAGAGCTGCTGCCCCTCCCGGCTTTGTGCATTCTTTTGGGCTGGCCTCTCACAGCCACCAGTCAATCTGGAAGCGCTTTTCTTGAAGCATACAGCGACGAGCACGACTCGCCCAGCACAGACAGCTTCAGCTCGGGACCCCAAACCTCCGGGCGAGCACTGTTTTTCTCGTGGCCCCCCCCCCCACTTCCACCGCCCAACCTGCCAGCCGGGCGCCTGCAATCCTCGCATGGAGCCGAGGGCGCTCTGCTTGCATTTCCGGTCCCCTTGCTCCATGCCCTGGTGCAGCTGCCCTTCCCTCCCCTCCTTCAGCTGAATTTATGATACATGCCGGTAGAGACATGCATGCAGCATAAGTTGGCCTCTCTGTTGTCGACTGCTCGTCGCACAAAACATGGTTCACTGTCCTTGCCTGATCACTCAATCAATGTAAAAGTGTCAGGCTGCAGTTCTGCTGCCTCATGCGCCTGCCATGAGATATACATTTTGGCAAGGAGGACCCCAAGAGCCTGACAATGTGGAGTCAATTGGCATCGTATGACGACGCCATTTGAGATGCCTCAGCATTCCGCCTGTATGGTTTCTCTTTCAGAGACAATAGAAGCTGCTCAGACAACCACCGCCCTGGCCTTGGAGAGCCGTCAAACGGAGTAAAGACAAGCTAACCCTACGCTGAAGTGCCAAGAGGGCAGCCACCCTACTTGCGACCTTTGCCCTTCCGTCTCCTCAAGAATTCAGGAACTACATTCTGCCAAGAATCTGCACTTGACTCACTGTCTAGCCACCCTCGGCCTCTCAGTGGTTCCTTGTCTAGGTGCTTAGACTGGGGCAACCCTTGAGTCACTCTTTGCACCAAATCGCTGCACAAGCAGATGCTGCAGTGTGAGTCTCTCGCTCATCACAACCTTGTGTGACACTGCTTGAGAGCATGTGACTTTAACAGACTTTAAACACTGCATAATCGCTGCGACAAATCGCATCGCACTATCGAGCATGACCAATAAGTCCTGAAAAGTGCTCAACAGGGTAGATAAGATAGCTATGACTAACCTGCTCGTCACATCTCCGCTTGTGCCCTCTTGAAAGCCAGTCGCGATGACGGTCATACGGATCGAGCCCTCACTACTATCATCGATGACAGCGCCAAATATAACATTGGCGTTCGGATCCGCCATCTCATACACAATCTCAGCAGCCTTGTTCAGCTCTAAGAGTGTCAAGTCCCTCCCACCTGCACCCAAGCAGTGTCCAGAGCTTGTGAGGGGGGGGCACATCTTCGCTGATCAGAAGAGCACAGCAGAGCAGCCAATGACATGGGTCGCAACAACTTGTGAAGCACACCTGTAATGTTATAGACGACTCCATTTGGCCTAGCTGGAGCCGTCATCAAAAGTGGTGACATGATAGCAGCTCTAGCAGCTTCTTCGGCCCTGTGCTTGCCAGATCCGATGCCCACTCCGAGCATGGCACTGCCTGCATTCTGCATGACTGCTCTGACATCCGCAAAGTCCACATTTACGAGCCCAGGTACCGTGATGATATCAGAGATCCCCTGCACGACAATCAGCTCAGTACTATCATGGTTTTGCCCACCATGACATGGAAGATAGGCTGTGAGGCATAAACACAGAGATTGAAAAACTTCTCTAGCCAACATGTGAGGAATAAACACAGAGATTGAAAAACTTCTCTAGCCAACATGTACAGGCATATTCTAGCAGAATCACCTGGACTCCCTGTCTGAGGACATCATCGGCTAGTCTGAACGCTTGCTGGATAGGCGTGTCATGTGAAACCGCAGACATGAGGCGGTCATTGGGAACCACAACCAGAGTGTCCACAGCTGCCCTCATGGCCTCTACACCCAGCACTGCCTCCTGCATCCGCTTCCGACCCTCAAATGAGAATGGCTCTGTGACAATGCCTATTGTAAGAGCCCCGTTGGCTTTTGCCAGACGAGCCACTGCTGGACCTGCATGATACATCGTGCACGAAGCGCCTCAGTCTTGACAGGCTAGAATGACCCTAACACTGTGTGTAGCAACTTTTACGGAGATTGCATACACGATCCAGGTGCCCGAGCAGCCACGCAAGACCTGATGCTCTTGGACCAGCAATCATAAGCTGGCAATGCTGTGCTGCTGGCAACCTCTTAATAGTAGGAGTGTCTTTCTATATTCTGAGCCACTGTTCTACCTGCACCAGAGCCTGTCCCACCACCCATGCCAGCGGCCACGAAGACGAGGTCGGCCCCAGCCACAGCAGCCATCAAGTCATCCAGCGCCTCCCTGGCCCCTTACAAGCATATCAAAATTTCAAATGAGATGCAGCAAAAAGCTCCCCTCTGCAGTTATCAGAGACAGTGCTGTACGCTGCTTTACTAAGAATGACCGCTTTCTACACACCCTCACAAGAACTTCACAAGCAGCAAGAAGAGAAGGTGTATGCTGGCAAACCAGCTTACAGAGAAGTCATGGAACGTTATGCACACGATTCACAATGAGTGCACGAGTAGCGGAAAGCAATTGCTCTTGCTGATACGCAAAAGGAAGATAACCTGAGGGTGGGAGTCACAACCAAGGAGGTAGTATAATGGCAAGTATAAATGTACGTCTCAAGCGCAGAGGATATGTGATTTACCTGGCAGCCTCTTCCCCCACCAAGCTGCTCCCACCTGTGCCTCTGCCACGAGTAGTCTCACGCCCAATCTGCACCTTGTGCGGTGTAAGGCACTGATTGAGTGCCTGCAGGTCGGTGTTCACGGCCCAGAACTCTACGCCGGTGAGCTCCGATTTGATCATCTGGTTGACGGCGTTGCAGCCACCTCCTCCAACGCCGAAGACCTTGATGAGCGCCCTTCCTGTGCACAGGAGAAACTCACATCGTTACTGCCACAAGGCAAGAAGCACTGCCCGGCAGGAGCGATGGTCCCACCACACAGCCTGCATTGAAGCCAAGCTGAGCACAAACAATATCTTTGGGCTGGCCTCTCCATGTGACTGGCCCCATGGAAGCGCCACTTCATCCCCCGTGGTAGTGACAAGAAAGAATGGCATGAAAAGGCTGCCGGGAAAGGCATGGCGAAAGGGCCAACCACATGGTCCAGGTCGACCAGGATGTACTACTGGACTGAGGTGAAGCATACCTGCCAAGCTCCCCTCACTTGGAGGCCGCCAGGCCCGCACCTGCGCAGCAGGCGACGAGCGCCCGGCTCCATCGTCGTCACCGCGACGGCCCTCGTCAGCTGCAGTACTCGTGGGCCGAGCACCAGGCTCGGTCGCGGCCCCGGGAGCGGCTGGAAGTGGGCCAGCGACGCCAATGTTACGACTTTCAGACCGAGCGAGATGCACACCTTGACACTCTACAAGGCACAGACTGAGTCGCCTGTGCCAGTCCTCTGAGGTGCCAGCCCCTCCCTCAGAATGCGGCAAAGCGGCCACCTCCTCGTCTTGATGACGAGTCTCGGCCGCCCTTATGGAAGGCAAATTGGCGGAGTCGACGGCACAAAGTTGAAGGCTTGCAACACCGCCACCGCTGACAGCCAGTGATCACCTGCGCCGGTGTGCAAGGCTTCCGCGGCCGTGGCGCGGCTGTGCCATGCCGGCAGTCGCGCCCGCCCGGGTCGGCGCTGCGGCGAGGCCAAGCGAGCGCCGAGGCGGCCTGGCAAGGCCCGACTAAGCGGCGTCCACGCCGGCAGCAGTGGGAAGGCACAGCGCGTCAGCTTGCCGGAGCCTCCACGGGCCGACGCAAACCGCGGCGCGGCCAGCTGCGCCTGCGGCGGCGGCGGNCTTCTTTGCTGATGTCTTAGTCCTTTAGCACCCCGGCTACTTCAGACCTTGTCCATTCCTTTGGGCCAGCCTCTCCCAGCCACCAGTTAATGTGGCCGCGCTATAAGGGTCCGAACGGAGAGCGGGGTGTGGGGGGCCGGGGGGCGACTCTCGATAAGAATCCGTGAGAGCTTCGTTCCGCCCTGCACTACGTCAGATCGTTCATGCTGCATACTGCATCCGCCTGAGCCCCGGCGCCCATGAGTGACACCTGCTCCGCATATCTGGGTACCAACGCCCAGCTTCCTCCGCGTCCGCCGCCGCCGCCGCCGCCGCCGCCTCCGCCGCCGCCATCGCAGGCCAGAGTAACGCGACCCTAGGGTACACGATTCAATTCTAGGTTGTCCGGCGCGGCTTGGCAGCGGCGAGTAGCTGAGGCTCGCGGGCGACTGTCAGGGGTGGTTCCTGCTACGGCCGGCATGGCCTGCGCCGTGCGGGCCGGCAGCCCTCTGCCGGCCGGCTGCGGTAGCGGGGGCCCCAGGCGGCCGTCGCTGCGGCCCTGCTGCGGCCGGGCGCCGCTTCCGTCGAGGCGCTGGCCGGCGGCGACGACGGAGGTCTCCTCGGCATCGGCTCGGGCGGCCCGGCGCTGTACTAGGAGCTCCGCGGCAAGCGGGCGCAGGGCCTCGAAGCTGGCCGTCGCGGCGGCGGCCAAGCAGCGGAGGCGAGCCCCGCCTGGGCCTCCCGGGCCGTCGCTGCCGCCGGCACCGCTGCCCACGCCGCCGCCACTGCTGCCGGCGAGCTCGGGCCTGGGCGAGGGAGCACCCCAGCTCGGAGTGGGCAGCGACGGCTCGTCGCCTCCGCCACTGTCGCCGCCCTCGGCAGGCAGGGCTGACGTCTTCCGGGCCTGTGCTGTCACGTCGGCAGCTCTTGCCGGCGCCGGCGAGCTCGCGAGGCAGGTCTGGGCCCTGCCAGACTCCAGCGCCGCCTCACCGCTTTGAGTGCAGACTAACCGCTGCGCCTGGGTGGCTCTTGGACTGGTTGCTGCCAATGGTCTTGGCTTTGCTGGTACAATCGAGGACCTACCTGACTGCTATCGTGAACGCGGTGGTCTGGTGGGGCGCCGCAGGCATCACACTGGGCGGCAGCGTCGCATCTCCCGGTGAACGACTGCACTGCACTCATGCCCTGTGAGGCAGACTCGTCAAAACCCCTCATTGGGTGGCTGCTTCAAATGATTTACCTCGCCTCCACCGCTCTCCTTGGCTGACACAGCGGCCTTCCACAATCGCAGACAATGGCGAGGTGTGGCACGTTCCAGCGGCCGCAGCACTCGCGCTCGGCGTCACCGGCTTACGCTTGGTGAACTTGAAGCTCTCGCCTGCATTTGCCCAGGCGTCTGCAACCTCCAACCAGCAGGTGAGCTCGCCATGGTGGCCCAAGAAAGCCAAGGCCCAAAGACAAATGCCTGTGCTGCCAGACCACGATGCATATGCACCTTGTCGGCAGGCAGCTCCACTCAGCCTCCCCATTGTGTTGACCCTCGCAATCAGGTGCTGAGTCTGTTGGAACCCATAGACTACGTCTGGTTGGCGGGGTTCTCGGGTTTTAGCGAGGTGAGTTGCACGGCCTTAAGACGAGTAGGGACTGGCAGCAGATAGGTGAACAGCTTATTGCATGTCTGGCTCCCCCGACGCAGATCTAAGAAGAGTCCTCCTTGTTGCTGGGGCTTGACATAGTGCGAGCATTGAATTGCAATGACTTGCTCGAGGTCTACTCAAAGTTGACATTTTCCTTGCCAGGAGTTGCTGTTTAGAGGTGCTCTGCTCCCACTGGTGTCGCCAGACTGGGCTGGTGCGGCTATATCCGGCGCCGTCTTTGGGGCTCTCCACATCGGCGGAGGACGAAACGCTGAATTTGCCCTCTGGTGCCCAACATAGCTCTAAGCCATGTTCTGTAGCCAATGTCTCGGTTTCTAGCCCTTGACCAAACGAGAAATCCGCTTTGATCCTCCTTGCCCAAGCGTCCTGATGCTTGCGGCATTTGTGTATGCTCCCAATGCAAAGGTCGACTCTCACCTTACACCTTACACCTTACACCACTCTATCAATCTGTCAACATACATTGCTCCAGGCTTGAACTGACCAAGCCATTGGGTGGCACTCTCCCGCAGGGCAAGCTTCATAGGATTTCTGTATGGTGCAGCAGCCTTGGCAACGTCTGACTTGATTGTCCCCATGGTTGCTCACACTCTGGCCAATCTGGCCGCCGCTGCCCTCTGGAGGCTTCAGAGCAGCTCTACCAAGACACCTCCCGTGCTCTAGTTCTTCACCCCACTGTCATCATCATGATGACAGTGGGGTGAAGACTGGACTTTCCTGGACGCTCAAGAATAGTAGAGCAACATGATATCCTTCCACATGCACATAGCAGGGGCCTTGGCTGACTTGCTAAAATTTTGGTCAAGCACAAGCAGCAAGTGATTCTGGCACATTAAGCATAGTAGGCAAGAGCACATCAGAGCAGTGTGACTTCTCCCTCATGGAGGCTGCAGCCCAATTTTCCAGACTATGCTCAGGCAAGAGCACATCAGAGCAGTGTGACTTCTCCCTCATGGAGGCTGCAGCCCAGTTTTCCAGATTATGCTGAGACGCTTTCAGTGCAATCGTGTCATTGATTGGTTCCTCGTGTGCAATCGCATCCAGATTGCCCATCAATCAGACAAGCCCGTATGAGCTTCCTACAAAACTGCACACTTACTCGTCCACCTCCGCAGCGACTTCCTTGATGAGCTCTGCCTTGAACTCCTCGAAGCTGCCAGGGTAGCTTGTTATCGTCCCATTGTCGACCACCCAGATTTGACTCCGCTCCTCATCCTCGCACACCCTGTGGAAGCATCAATCGTCACTTGCACAATTGTCAAACTCACCACAACAAGAAGCAATCAGCCTGGAGCACAAACCCATTGATCCGGTCGTGCTCCAGCCTCTGCAGGCAGCGCTGAAATCTGTACATCACCAAAGAGCTGAGTCGAGTCATCACTTTGCTCGGCAGGACAGGAGCATCCTACCTGGAAATAAGACGGGAGTCGTGGCTGACAAGGACCACGCCGCCCGTGAACTCATCCAACGCGTCAGCCAAGGCATCAATACTCTGCACATAGGTGAGCTCAGTGAGCCACGAGACAAGAAGCGACTAGTCCCCCAGTCATCAGTAATGCAAGCCCAATGCAAGATATTCCTCATAGCAGCTTAGATTGCTAGCCTCACCTGCATGTCAAGATGATTAGTTGGCTCGTCAAGCAGGAGAATGTGGGGCCGGGCCATGGAGATGGAGGTGAACACAACGCGCGCTTTCTGGCCCCCAGAAAGCTTGACGATCGGAGTGAGGTGGTTGTGACTGGGCAACCCAAATTTGCCGAGCTTTGCTCGCACGGCTTCCTGCTTGCTGGGACCCTCCTGGTCAGGGTACAGGCGCAGCAAGTACTGGACCGGCGTCTCGTCGAAGGTCAGGAGGTCGACAAAATGCTGCCCACAGTGTGCACAGTGCCACGAGTGATGAGAGTGCCAAGAATACTCTGTATGCAGCACCTGGTCGCATTTATTGCACAAATTACTGGTCTACCAACTTTCATCTAGACACATCCGTATTCACAGTCACAAGAGTGTGTCTTGGTCACCTGAGAGTAGCGCCCTATTCTCAGCTTCTGGCTTTGCCGGGACTCTCCTTCCGTAGGTTGCAAGTCGCCTGCGAGTAGGTTGAGGAGCGTAGACTTGCCCGCACCATTGGGCCCGACAATGGCCACTCGCGTGCCCATGTCAACGCCCAGGTCGATGCCTTTGAGGCCAAAGTCGGGCCGCCCTGGATAGGCGAATGCAACGTCCTTGAGCTGGAGGAGCGGTGGTGCGAGCTCCGTTGGCTCTGGGAAGTGGAATTCCACGCTGCATCACAGGGACACCCAAGCTTGAATCAATCAGTCATGCACTTTGCTGCACACTGAGCCATACGCACCTGACCAAGCCAGAGCACCCATAAGATGGCAACAATTCATCAAGCATTGCTTGTGCCCAGCCATTTGCACAATCTAGCTGTGTGACTATGTGTGGCAATGTTGACACTAAGTACAGGGCGCTGTTTGCTCAAATCAGTCCAGCAAGAGGGCAGCAAGATCTTGTACCAACAGCGCTGCTCACCTGTAGTCGCGCCACCTGCGAGGGGCTTCCCTCGGCTCCTCGTCCTCCTCGGCAGCTGCACTCCTGCCTTTCCCCTTGCTCTTTGCCTCCTTGGCTGCGTTGAATTTGGCCCGGTCCTTCACTTTGTCCTGCACCGCTTTGCTGCCCGACTTCTTCGCAGCCCTCATCTGCTTCTCGTACGTCTCGAACTTCTTGTTGTTCTCTCGTCTTTTCTGCTCGTACATTTCCTCGAACGCCTCAAAATTGCCCTGGCCAGAGGACAACCAATGGCAGAAAGCTATGCATTTTTCTCAGATCATTCCTTGCACACACATTCTCATCCAATCTAGGAGATCTAAGCAACTCATTTGAGTTGCCCAAGGCTCGCCAGAGTCCCTTGAATAGGTCCTTCACAGTTCTAGACTTGTCTCCACCTTGTAAAATTGGAGCTTTTCGTCATGGAGGTGAATGATGTCAGTGCAGACAGAGTTGAGGAAGTCCCGGTCGTGAGACACTACAATGAGCGTCTTCTTCCAGCGCATGAGGTACTCCTCCAACCACACAACTGCCCGCAGGTCAAGGTGATTGGTCGGCTCGTCCAGCAGGAGCAGCGTCGGCTGCACATAGAGGGCGCGCGCCAGCGAGATGCGCATCCGCCAGCCTCCGCTAAAGAACTTCGTTGGCCGGGCCTGCAAGAGACAGCGCCACAGAGGACAGTGTGATCTTCATGCTCTCTTTCATTAGTCTGTGGAGATTAGTCTGTGGAAAATTAGTCTGTGAAATGGACTGTTCTCAAAAGGATGGGTGCAATGACATGCAGCTCTGACTAGAGAGAGCAAGTACTGATGCGGCAGAATCGTGGCAGTTACCTGCATGTCTTTGCTGAAGCCCAGGCCTGCGAGAATCTTGGAGGCGCGGGCCTCGGCGGCCTCAGCGCCAATTTCCCTCATCTGCTCATACACGGCGGCGAGCTTCTCGCCGGCGCTTGCTACCTCAGCATCCACTGCCTCTAGCTTACTTGCTGCCGGCTCCTTGGCCATGCCATTCCTGTGGTCCTCCTCCTCTTCCTCCTCATTGTCAGAATGCTGCTCACTTTCATCCTCATGGACGTTTGACCGCAGGTTGCCATTGGCACTGCCGCTAACAACCATGCCACTACTGCCACTAGTCGCGCCATCGGCTCCATTGATGTCCCTCTCAGCAAGCTCCCTCAGCCTGGCCTCCTCAGCGCGCAGCCGCATGAGCTCCTCATCGGCCGACACGACGGCCGCCAGCGCCGCGACGTCGTCGCCCACGACCTCCTGCTCCACCAGGAGCACGTCAATGTTTCGGGGCACGGGGATCTGGCGCCGCGCCAGGAGCTTCATGAGCGTCGACTTGCCCTTGCCGTTGGGGCCCACCAGACCGTACCTTCGCCCGTGCACAATGGTCAGCGACGCATTCCGGAACAGCTCCTTGCCCCTTGCTGACACTGAGAAGTTCTCAACCTGCGGCAAGACGAGGACGTGGCACGGTCGAGCTGAGCAACGTAAGACCACCACCAGAAAGCCCTCGATGACCTCTCGAACCTTAAGTATCAGAGGCAGCTTCTGTCTGGAGGTCACAGACCAGCAAAGTAGCATTGTCGGCTGATAAAGACACATTCTCCAGCTTGGTTAAGCCCTCAACCCTCGATTGCTGTTTGACTCGTGCGCAAAGAAGCACGTCTGGATGCGACTGCGGCTTTCGGATCACTCGCTCGAGGCACTCGCTCAGCACGTCTGCGAGCAAGCCGGCAGCTCGATGGCCGCCAGGAAGCGGCCTGGCTGCCAGCAGCCGCAGCGAGCTAGACCTTTGCATGGACATCGCAGACGACGGCCAGGAACGGCGGCGGGCTTGCCTTGATGTCGCGGGCGCCGCCAGCGCCAGTGGCGGCGGCGCCGTCGGCATCATCAGCCTCGAGCGCCGAGGAGCGGGCGCCGAGGACGACTGAGAAGGCGCTGGTGTCGTCGTCGCGCAGGGCCTCCTCGCGCGCGGCCTTGTGCGCCTGCGCCGCCGCCTGGTCCTTCTTCTCCCGCTTCCGCAGCTCCCGCTCCGTGACGACGCCCAGGCTCAGCGCCGCACCTCCGCCGCCGCCGCCGCCGCCGCCGCCGCCGCCGCCGGGCGCGGCAGCCATGGCTCGATGCTTGGCTGGCACGGGAGCGCTCCGGGGGGATCGAGCTGAGGCCCACGGGCAGCCGTCCGATCTGACGATCGGATCCTTCTCGCTCCCGGGGCCCAGCAACCGTCCGATTCGCCTTGCCTGGATAAGAAGGCCTTAAGGAATTTAGCTTTGGGGTTCGGAGTCAGGAAATGCTTTTCTCCGCAGAACTGCACACTCCTCCACCCCCTAGCCCTTCCTGTCAATCTCGGCCCTTGAGACCTTGGTTAAAATATGGCTAGAAGGAAGACTCTTTCAGTGGAGGGCAAGGGCTGTGATGGGCCAGCCCAAGAATGACAAAGTTCGAGGGGCCCATTCTTTTGGGGGTGGGCTTTTCACAGCCCCTCCTTTCCAGCAGCTAATCTGTCGGATCTGAGGCTCCTCACTCGTAGCTACTGAAGAAGAAGTGGGCACTCCAAATAGAAGAAAGGGCTCGCCCGTTGAGGATAGGAGCTGGACAAGCCAGCCCAAAAAAGAATGAACAAAGAACGAGAAGGGGGCCAGAGGAAGCCAGAGGAAGCGCTAAGAAACCAAAGCACACAAAGAAAGAAAGCAGCTACAAATTACTCAGTAACCCCTGCTAAGCAGCCGCAAATCAGAGAGGCTAGGGTCCTGGAAGTGGGTCCCCTGGACAGAGCCAGAGGCAGCAGCGAGGGCTCT
>WELB01000054.1:592631-605348 GCA_009602725.1 Spirogloea muscicola
AGCTCGGGATGGGGGGAGAGGAGAGGGCACAGCTTAAACCCTAAACCCTAAACCTGGAGGTGTGTCTCTTCTCAGGACCCCGCCATCGCCGCTGGCGGCGGCGGCGGCGGCGGCGGCGGCGCCGCGGAGGCGGGGTTGGGGTGGTCGCAGCATGGAGCAGGACCCGGGGGCCGCCTTGCGGGCGACCCGTGAGGCAGCGGCTGCTGCGCTCCCAGCGCCGGCCGAGGAGCTCCGCGACGAGGCCGACGGCGGCGTGCGCAAGAGGCGCAGGCTGGCCGCCGCGGAAGAGGCGCTCCGCCATCAGGCGACGGCGACTCCACGCGGCGGACGCGGCGGCAGCGACGGCGGCAATGGCGGCGGCGGCGGCGGCGGCGGCACGATGACTTGGCTCACTGATTCAGAGGACGTCCAGTTGCCGTGGGCCCGCAAGGGAGGCGCGGCGGCGACGGCGGCCGCCGCCGCTGCCGACGCTGCCGCGGCCATCACAGCGGACTGCCGAGGTGCCTCGGCAGCAGACGACACTGCGGCGGCACTGGCGCAGGTTTTGGCCGAGGAGGTCAGGAGAGCCGCCGAGCAGTCACGTCAGATCGAGGAGGACGCGGCGCTGGCGCTCGCTCTGCAGGTACCCTCCGACGCTACAGACGCTGCCGTCAGCGCGTCTCCCGTCAAACCCACTGCCCAAGAGGGTTCTGATGAACGTTACCCACAACTCACAAGTGGAGCAGCACTGAAGGGGGCTCCCACAGTCACGGCCTTAGCCTTAGGCTGCACTGGAGCTCTCTGCCGACTGACTGTGCCTAGAGCTTCCTAGCTAGGACCACTGTGGGCATTCGTTGATGGCCACGACTGAACAAAGGGTGCCGCAGGCTGCAGATGCAGAGGAGCTGGCTGAGCAGTCGAGGCCCTGGCGAGACGCGCCTGGTGTGGGGGTTGAAGGGGACAGCAAGGAATTGCGAGAATCTGCCTCCATGTCCGACCAGTGTAACCAGGAGCGGGGGAGAGGAGCATCGGTGGCGGTGCAAACCCCCGCACCTTCCGCCTGCTTCGCGTCGAGGGCCTCCCCGAGTGGGCCAATGATGGTTGCGTGGGCATCACTGACGTCATCCAGGTACAGTGCATTGGGTACGTCAGATCTTTGGAGTAGGTATCTCTAGTCAGTGCAGTGCTTCACCGTGCATCTGATGCTGGTTCTTTGGTTATTTTCTTGATGGACTTCGTAAGTTCCACTCACAAGACTAGGAGTTTACGTTCATGATGGCTGTTGAGGACATGTGGTCACAGGTAACAACCCAGTGAGTTGGTTGCCCTTGTCACAGGGGGACATCCAGTGGGCCGTGCTGTCCAACTACATGGTCGACCTTAAATGGCTTCTCCCTGGTAACCATCACTGCCACTCTTCCCTTCTTTCGTTCCTCCCCTCTCCTCCTGCTGCTTTCATGAGCTCTTCTTATGTCAGCATCTTGATGTTGGTCTCTGGCCTCTGAAGCAGCATACTTGCTGCTGCAGCCTGCCCACTTCTGCGGCGGATAAGGCGGGTTGTCATGGTGCACGGGGAGGACAAATCCCTTCCACGTCTCCAGGTGGTTCTGCCAGCCTCTTTGACTAAGCAAGTGAAGCTGACGTGCTACTGAACATCCTCTTGACTCCTCACAGGGGTTCAAAATTGTCCTGCTGCCACGGTCGCATGGTAGCACTCTTGTAGCACAGCCTGCTGTGGCAGCTGACTTGACATGTTCGCTGTCGCACTCTTGTTGCTGCCACCTGAGACAACCTTAAGCACTTATGCTTACCATTGCATTGCAAGCAGCAGAAGAGAGTGTACTGCATGCCAGCACGATGACACTGGGATGAATAGAAGGATTGCTGAAGTCCTGGGTATAGAAGGATTGCTGAAGTCCTGGGTTACCTTGTTTGTCAGCCAGACCGCCAGGCAATATTGATTGTTTCATCCCATTGCCTTCATGCAGGCTGAGAAGCCCCAGAACTGGGTTCTGTACAAACCACCGCTGCGCATCCCCTGGGGCACACACCACAGCAAGGCCATGCTCCTGGTGTATCCGCAAGGGGTTCGCATTGTGGTGCACACCGCCAACCTCATTGAGGTGGACTGGTCCTACAAGTCTCAGGGCCTTTGGATGCAGGACTTCCCATGCAAAATGCAAGGTTGTGAAAGGCAGACATCTGTCTTTGAGGACGACCTCCTCGACTATCTGACAGCTTTGGAGGTACTTCATGCAGCAGCCCAAACAGATGCAAAGAGCTCATGTGCCTGAGCGCTTGCCATACACTGCTGTATGTTTCAGCAGGAGTGATATACCTACAGTCCTGCTGGCACTTGCATGAGCGAGGTGCTCGCGCTGTTCTCTTCATGCAGTGGCCCGGGTGCCTTGTTCCAGCAGCTGATGGTGATGGAGGCGATGTCAAAGTTGATATGAGTTTCTTCCGCCGCTTTGATTACTCTGGTGCCACTGTGAGGCTGGTGGGGTCGGTTCCTGGGTACCACCAGGGGAGCAACCTTGCCAAGTGGGGCCACATGAAGCTGAGGAACATTTTGCAGCAAGAGACATGCTTTCCCTCGGTTTTTCGAGGGTCGCCTCTCGTTTATCAGGTTGGTGTTGCAGACCAAGTCACCATTGGCATTGGCATCGTTATGAGGTGCTGCTAGTAGACATTCTTGCCCCAGCAAGTGGGTATCATTAACCTTTGAATAGCTCACAGATGAGAGTCAATGCACGTTACAAAGTTATAGTAGATGCTTGATTCTGCATAGTCCGAATAATAGGTCAGCAGGATACTTCAGCACACAGGGTTGTCATGAGCTGGTTGCACTGCTGGTTGCATCGATCTCAAAGATATACTGAGTAGAGTCTGCTTCTTGTCAAGCTTGACAAGAAGCGGAATGTCCCAATATGATCAGCACGGCATCACAAGTAGCTGCAATTAGATGAGGGCCTGACAGGCTGAGTCTCCGATTTTAGTGTAGTTCTCGTCTCTGGGCTCGCTGGATGAGAAGTGGATGGAGGAGTTTCTCATCTCTGTCAGCTCCGGAAGTTGCTCAAGCGGCTGCCCACTAGGAGTTGCTCGAGATGTCCGTTGCATCTGGCCTACTGTTGAAGACATAAGGTGGTCTCTTGAGGTATGTGCACACACTCATGCTGGTGATGATGCCACAGCTATTTGCTGATTGGGACGGACACATGCAAGACATCATCTGGCTGTGCTTTCTTGTTGTTGTGATGCAAGACATCGAGGACAACTCCTTATTCGAGCTGTTTATCATCTTGGGTCTTGGTTGTAGGGCTATGCTGCGGGAGGTTGCGTTCCTGGCCCAGAGAAAAATGTAGAGAAGGCCTTCTTGACCAAGTACTGGTGCAGATGGCAGGCAGATGACTCAGGAAGAGCGCGCGCTATGCCCCACATCAAGACCTTCGTCAGATACAGCGGGAGCAGGCTTGCATGGGTGCTACTCACCTCTTCCAATCTTAGCAAGGCCGCTTGGGGCGCGCTGCAGAAGAACAACAAGCAGCTCATGGTGCGGTCCTATGAGGTGATCGGAGTTTCTCCCTATTTCTTATTTCTATGTGGTTCTTTGTTGCTATTGTTGGGGTCTGCAGCTGTCCAATTTGATGGGTGTCACTGTGGCAGGCAGCTACTGATACAGGACTTAACTCAAGGGGAAGATCGGCTGCATGCGCTGCTTCACACAACAGATTTTGTAGTGTATGACCAGACCTACCATGTGTACTGCAGCTGGGCGTTCTCTTTCTGCCATCACTGCTGGCTAAAGCTCGCTCAAGGAGGTCGACATATGCTTACAATCCAGATGCTGTCCCTGGGTTGAGCTTCCCAGTCGAGAGCAGCAGTGGGGTGCAGGATGTTGACACTGCTGCATCTGTGGATGTGGAGTTGCGAGCAAGAGACTGGAAGACAGATCGTGCAGGAGGAGGTAGCCATGAGATTGTGATCCCGCTCCCATACGCCCTTCCTCCTGCAACGTACTCCACAAATGGTGAGCACAGGCTACTTCTAAGAGCTGTCCTTGCTGGTGCAGATCACGTCAGTGCTCAGTGAAAGGCCGCTGCTTGTCAGCTTCCGCGCTCTTTGAACCTAGATCTCTTTTGGCAATAATTGGCGTAGACAAGCATATTCTTTATCCTAGTTTGACTTGCTCACTTAGTAACAGCGGATCAAGGCAAAGCATCTCAAACTCGTGGAGTGCTATACAGATAAACCTTGGGCTTGGGACAGAGTGTATCGTGCACCTGACGTTCACGGGCGACTATGGCCACGTTCCCTTAATCTGTATAAATAGTGATCAGCCTGCCACATTAGACCTTATGTTTTAGTTGGTGAAGTACGCTACACCACAAATCCTTCTTCTTGCAAATGCTGTCAAGGTATGCCCTTTCCACATTTGCTCCTTGAGCAGTGGCTGTGAAAGTAGATGTACCTCTTAGATCGTAATAGCAATTTCCTTGACAATAGAACGCGGTGGGTTGCCAAAAGTTGATCAAAAGTTTTGCCCGCGACTTGGATGGTAGACCTTGCTTCGCTGCATGTACGACAAACGGACATAGGGTTAAAACTCATACATTTCTTGACCAGACGTTGGAGGAAGGACTAGGCTGTAGTAGGAGATAACAAATACCTCCAGGGAGACGTGCCATACCCTGCATCTTCTGATCAGATGACGCATTGTTGAGCCCATCCGCGAATCTAGCCTGTGAGAGCTGTCTCACATAAGTAGTAGCCATCCTTGTCATGTCATGTGAGGCTGGCAAGAAACAGGACCACAGCAAGTAGGAGCTTGTTCTCCTTGTCGCAGTGGCCATCCTATGGCACCTACCGCTCTGAGAGCATTTGCAAAGAGTGGCGTCAATGATTCACTTATTGAGCAAGGTTGAACTCTGTCCCCCTTTGGGGCTTGGGCTATCGTTCCAGACTGAATCATTTGACTTGGTGGGAGATACTTCGCTCCATACAGAAACAACTTCCTCGTAGACTTGAATTCAGCCGAGGTGAAACCCCCACTCCTTTAGGCTTTCTCTGGGCCTGTTCCGTCCATCCTCTTGCCCTCTTGTGCTGGGCGCACACTAAGCCAGGCCAGCTACACACCCTCGAGCTTACAACGTCCTGATAAGTGTTCGGCATGGTGGCCAGTCGCCAGTAGCCCTCCACTATTGTGGTGGATGGCTACTACTGCGTGGCCCAGCTGGAAGACGCCCGCTGTAGTCGGGCCCGTAGCATGGGGCATGTAGTGTCCCGCACGAATTGGTTGCTTAGTCCAGAATGCTTGGCTTGCAGCTTTTCCAGGGTCTAGCACACATCATCGTGCTAGGCGCGCACTAGGCCAGACCACTGGCTTGCGTCATGATGCTCTGCGCCCTGAGTAGTTGGTCACATATGTATGTGCTTACTCGTGGGACTACAGTCCCCCTCAGCTGTGCATATCGTTCTGTTACCTTAGTGCCTTCTTTAGGTTCACAGCCCTGAGATATAAAAGGGCTGATTCTTCTGATTCTTCTTTGCTCTTCTCACAATCAGTGTACTGGCTTGGTTTGCCCTCCCTTTCGTGTCATGCGCACCAAGCCCTTCCGAGAGAAGTGAACTCTTCCAAGGGGGGCGAGGGCTGTGGAAAGCCAGCCCGAAAGAATTTGACAGGGTCCGAAGGGGCCGAAAAGCGAAGCGCCTTCCCTCTGGCTTTGTTCGTTCTTTTGACTGGGCTGGCCTCTCACAGCCCAGGCCGACTTCAGTGCCGGTGGCTCGTTAGCCCAAGTTTACCGCATGCAACCATCGGTTTCCCTTCAGCGGTCCATGGCCCACGCCTTGCACCTGCGTGCTGGCCGTGCTCTCGTGCAGCCTCTGGCTCTCGTCAGGGGAAATCTTTTCCGGCAGCCAGTCTATCGGATTTGAGGTTCCTCACTCGTACTTATTGAGTGGTTCATCCTACACTTAGTTCTGAGATAGCGCTTCTGGCCCCTTCGCAGTTTGGCCCATCCGAACATTGTCAATCCTTTTCGTGCTGGCTTCTCACAGCCCTTGCCCCCATTGCGAGAGCCACTTCGCACGGCCACCGCCCTCTCCTGGAAGCGTCTTCCTTCTTCTCTCTCCCCAGTGGGAGTGCCACTTCTTCTGGCCGGCGCAACCTGCGGCGATGGAAGGACGGGGGGCCACGTCGAAGAGCAGCCGTGGCACGTGAACACGTATGGCAGCAGCCTCGCAGTGCGTCCTTTCACGTGGCAGTACATCATAGCCAGCTGGGCCGGCAGGCCCCCAAGTGCCAACGGCCTCGACGCTCGTGGCCGGCGCGACGGTCCGGCAGCGGCCAATAGGTGTCACGCCCTCCCACCTTGTTGGAGAGCGCGAGGAGGTGCCGTCTGGCAGACGCTGAACTTGGACACGCCCTCCCGTTTGAGACGAGGCTGCATCTCAGCCGCCCGCTGGGGGTGGTTGCGGGACGGCCGTGATGCCGTCGGGATGTCCGGAGAAAGTGCATACAGTTACCGGGCAGCTGAGGTTTGCCGTTAGAATCCTCCCCCTGCCTCCCTCGCTGCTCCAGCTGCCCCAGCGCCACCGCGCCCGCCGCCTGCACCAAGCGCCATGGCGGCCCTGGCAGCCACTGCCGGCCTTCAGCTTCGCGCCGCCTCTGGCGCACCCCTGAGCAGGTGTGCTGTCCCACTCTTGCACTGCTTATGCATGCCTGTTATCGTGATAAGAAGTCGCTTCGCGGATCTGTAGTGCTGAACGCTGGCCTAGAGCCAGTTGTGCCCCTAGTTGATCAGGATGCGGCGAGCCTACACAAGTGCATAAAGTCGCAGCTGACCTTGTACCGGTCAAAGATATGCTTTGTGGCTCTAAGTCAAAGAATCACAATTGGGATATGAAGCAGATGCTTTAAAAGCAAGCTGATAGCAGGACTTTTCTAGAGTCTTTGCCAGCGTTGGACGATGCACTGACATGTTGAGCGCCTTGTGCAGGTCGTCTGTCTTTGGCCAGCAAGTAAAGCAGCTCAGCGGCAAGCCTCTCTTGAAATCTACTGTTCTTCGGCAGCACCATGCTGCTGTTCGCAGCCAGCAGACTCAATTCGATCCGTTGACAACTGTGAGTATGTTCTTGACTGTACAATTGCCTTCACTGAGTACCTACAGCTGCTGCTTAAGTGCCCGGTTGGTGCTGTTGATGACATCCAAGTTCCGATCACAGACACGACTAGATTCCATACTAGCTAGTTAACATCGTGGTGGAGCAATGCATACGTACTTTGGATCGCATTGCCGACGACCTTGACATACACTTATAGCACGTTGTCTAGATCCAAGAACAACAACAGCTCTGTTATCTGATATCATGTTGTCAGGATGCGAAGGCAGAGTGTTGTTGGAAGAGAAACTTTACTATCATCAACACTTGTGCAGATCATGAAGGTCAATACTAGCACGTTGTCCTCTGCTGGAAGCTATGATCTTTACACGGTCTGTTAATTACCTGTGCAGATCAAGAAGGCCATCGATAGCACGAAGGTCAACCTTGATGAGGCTAGCATCAAGCAGAACATGCAGAAGGAAGGCGATAGATATACTAGCGTGGATCACAAGGATCAGTCACAGGCGATTGACACCACCATCGACATGTTCCAGAAGAGCATCCCACGGTCTGAGTTGGCTCGCCGTCCAGAGACTGGTGGTCGAGATTTTTACAGTGTCATGGCTTTTGATGGTCCCGGTCCCGAGACTATCAATGGCAGGCTGGTAAGAGACCATGTTTAACGATCTTGTATTCCAAGTCATAATCAGTCACAAGGGGAATACGGTGTTGTACTCTCCCTCATGGCCCTTGCTTACAACTGCCTGCTTAACAAATGACCTAAGCTTCTTGGTGTCCTCACTCCTGCACTCCGTTACGAAGATGCACAAGTACTGGAGGTACCAGTCATGAATGATGCTCCTAGCCAGGACGTTCCTATCTGGCTTTAGCGACTGGAATACCCCGCTTAGTGTGATGTCCTCTTTTGCTAGGTCGTAAAGACTGCAAGGCGCTGTCTTCTGCCCTAGGACTTCCCTTAAAATGTCCCTTTAAAATGTTACCTCAACAACCTGCATGCATGTGTAGTATGACAGAATGCATGGTTCGGGTGAGAACTCTCAACCCTGTCATCTGGATCTACTCTTGACTTGGTTATATTACAACTGAGGCATTTCTTTGGTCATATATGCACCTCTTGTAGACTTATTAGCCTTTTGTAATGATCACATTCAGGCAATGCTTGGTGTATTCTGGGGATTATTTGTGGAGGCTACCAAGCACCAAACCATCTTTCAGCAACTTGCAAGCCCAACCAGCCCTGGAACCCTGTGGCTGCTTGGTGTGGGCAATTTGATTTTTGTGGCGTCATTGATTCCCATCTTTCGGGGCGAAAGCACTGACAGTCGGAGGTAAATTATGTTGCCCTGTACTACACTACTACTGCATGATGTACCAGTATCATCTGTGATTGACTATTTATCCTTGCGCTGAAGCCCACCTTGAACACAGTAAGCCTATCAGATCTCAGTCATTTCTCTCTTGACTAAATCCATGGTGGTATGACTTGATTTGCCCAGGAATGGGCCCTTCACAGCCCAAGCTGAGAGGTGGAACGGTCGCACTGCTATGTTGGGCTTCGCTGGGCTACTGTTCTTTGAGTTCGTAGCTGGCCATCCTCTCTTGAATTAGAGAGTTGGTAGTAATGTCGACACGTTAGCTGCCTAGATTACTAAGACCTCTCACTGATGTATAATAGTATCCGAGCTTTTGGAACTTTTGAAAATCATCAGATCTGCCTCACCTGATTTCCTTTGTTTATTTGAAGTCAGCAACTCCAGACCAATCTAAATTTAAGAAGCTTCTGTGGCAAGTATGAACAAGCAATTCTTATTCGCCATATCTCGAACATCTATCTGTCAGCCAAAGCATCATCAATTACTGGGGTTCAGACTAATTATTGCGTGAATTATCAACTATAATATTTGTTTGGTAAGTTCACCTCAATATGTGTTCTTCAGATGAAGGACATACTTGGCAACAGAAGAGTGTTGTAATTTGAGTAGCAAAACAGATTTATAATGTATATGTTATCATAAACGTTTGATTGCAATGTTTGCTATTTTCACTGGTTCACAGCAACAAACAAAATTCACACAACCGATCGACAGAATTTAAATGTTCCAATCAAGTAATTTTGTGGAGTACAAATTCATACCTATGTCATGAATGTAGAGACAAACTTATTCTTAAATCGTCGTCCGCTGCACGACCAGTATAACATGTCATGTGCATATAACTAACTCTTTCTGACACCTCGTAACAAGAAGAATGGATAATTGACTAATTTACGAAGACGATAATTGCCAAATGAATTTATTTAGCTTTGATAAATTGCCAATTGATACTTGGAAACAAATCTCAGTGCACGGGATGAACAGTGATCCGCTTCCTAACTGCATTAGATGAATGGTCATTCCAACACCGCCGAAGTGACCCCTACACCACGAAGTATACCTCCACAGAATATTGTATACCACTTTTCACTACAGTCAACCCTGTCTAAAGTTATCCTCCATAAGCTTATATCCTATATAACGTTCTTCTTGAAAACCTCCTTGATGAGAATTCTGGCAAACCGAGTCGGTTTGCCAGTACAAGGTTATAATCCTCTATACTTCCATACTTCCCTAAACCCTAAACATAATATTTCTCGAAATATAAGCTTATACCTATGGACGAATCGTGCGGACGGACCGTGCGGCGGACCATGCAACGGCGTGCGATGGACGGACCGTGTGACGGACCGTGCGACCTGTACCGTTATATCCTGTTTATCGTTATACAAACCTCCCCAACCGACTGGATAACCTTAGACAGGGTTGACTGTATATCAAAAATTTGCATTCAAAATGAAGACATGAATGAAAGTGAGCCTATTTAACTGGTGGGTCATTAAGATTGACAAATCCATTTCATTTCTTACTCCTAAGTGAAGAGAAACTGCAACAAGATCACATCACAGAAATAACCTTGCTCTACATTCACCAATCCATGGCAGTTGCAGCAGATTGCAATGAAATGAGTTTTAAGGATCACATATAACCAGTGAGTGCATTAGCGAAAGGGTGCTCTGGTTTATATGCTTGCAACTCGATTTCATCTCCTCTCCCCAGCTGGAGGGCCATGCACATGAGGCGCTGGGCAGCAGAGCCTGGCACCGCTGCAGTGACGACGTCCTCCACGGACGAGCCGGCTGCTGGAGATCGCTTGTCCTGCCGGAGCAGTGGCAGGATCACTGACATGGGCGCCCCCATAAGCAGCGCGGCCGGGTGGTACGCGCTTGCGGCGGCCTGGAAAAGCAGCGTGCTCTCCAGAGCGTCCAGCAGCTGAGCGTCGCCCCAGCTCTCCACCTCGCCCAGCGCGCGCATGTGCTCCCAGTCGTCGTAACGCGCCGCCGTTGACCAAGCTGCCTCCAGCAACTCCTTGCTACCGCGCAGAAAGGCATCGCCGGCGAGGCAGAAGACGGTGAACGCAAGTGGGACGAGCTCACGCGGAGCGCCTAGGCAGGCCCGCACCAGCTGGCTGCTGCTGAGGGGCGCCGCGGTTGCATGCCCAGCCGCGGCCAACGACTCCTGCAATAGTTTAGCAATCCACAGACTCAGAACAACCATCTGCACATGAGCTCCTCATTCCTCGTGCAGTGAAGTGACAAATAGTTGGATGATTTGTTGCAGCTGACCTGAACCTCCAAAAGGCCAAGCTCAGCATCAAATTGCTCAAGTAAGCCCTTGGCATCCTGTATACCACCTGCCGCAACCGAGAGTGCGAGCAGACACCTCGCAAACCACATCAGCCTTGCGTCCCATTTGCAGGGTGCTTTTTGGGGGACAATGAATATCCAGCAACTTTTATTCCCTAATTAAGCAGAGTCGCGTGCGCCAATTAAGCTCCACAGACCTGCCATGGCTGCCAACTTGGCCATGCACAATTGTCGGCGGCGCAGCGCAAGCTGCTCCAGGACCGCCTCTCCTTCAGCGCCGCTGCCACTGTCGCTGCCCGTCTCCTTCAGGTAGTTTGCAAAGTCAGCGCCCGTGGTGGCGACGCCTTTGAGGCAGGCCGCGGCATCGCCGTACTGCCGCAGGTAGAGCTGATGCAGAAAGCGCAGCGTCGGGTGGTCCTCCAGGAAATGCGCTAGTTCGATTGCGAACTCGAACCCGAGCTCCAGGAGGCTGCCGTAGCGCCGGGCTTCCCAGAAACGTAAGAACACGTACTGGCAGAAGGTGTCCTTGCCGCCGCTGCCGCCGCTGCTGGCGCCAGCACCGTCTTTCTGACAGCAAATTGGGGAGGACAAGCCCATTAACCACTGACCATTTTGTCAAGTCTCATTCACTTTTACAATCTGACCTCAACAAACACCCACAAGATTGCAGTAGTGCCAAGGCTTTCAGCAGTGCTGCGGCCTGCAAGCGGCAGCTCACCATGAAGACTCGAAGGCTCTCGGAGTCCTGCAGCTCGTCGCACATTGCAAACAGCGTTGCGTAGCCACAGTGCCGTCGCGCTAATTGCACCACACAGGCGTACTCCCGGCGCAGGGCTGCCCGCCACTGAGTGTCATCTGCAGCGGCCTTATCGCCGAGTGCTACCTGACAAGAGCTTACATTCTGTCAAGAGAAGACGAAAACTCTTCCAGAAGAGAGCGATGGCTGTGATTGGCCAGCAAACGAGAAACCTCGAAGGGGCCAGAATAGCGCTAAAGCACAATACGACTCAAGTGGCTACTGTGTACTCAATATCCCCTGTTGAGTAGCCGCAGGTCAGAGAAACTAGGATAATCAGGACTACTTGGGATAGACTAAGATAAAGTATCAAACCTAGGTCTTGATTTGAGCATCATGATGACACAGGTGCTCACCAGAGCTGCGGCTCTGGTTACTTCGCGTAGGTCGGCAAGCAGAATCTCCCGCCGTCGACAGTACTCGGCGTGGAGCTCGCTGCCAGCCGCCGCGCCACCAGGGCCCTCGGCAGCCTTCAGGGCCTCATCATACGCGCTGAGCAGAAGCTCGATGACGACCGCCAGGCGAGGCGGCAGCGGCGCCAGCAGCGTGGGCTCTGAGGCTGCCAAGCTGCGTCCGAGGTTGGCCAGCGGCGACGCGAGCGCCCACAAGCCCTCGCGCACACTGGCCACGGACGTCCACCGGCCTGGCCCTGCAGCTTGCATCTGCGAGGGGTACAGTGCCGTGTGGTTCACACGGTACCGCTGTGCAGCCTGCAGCGCTGCCGCCACTGCGGCCGCCAGCTCCAGCAGGCGCGCCAGCTGAAAGCATCAAAGGAAGCTCCAGAACGTGAAAGCTGAACCTCAGATCATGAGCACAGACCTCACCTAAAGATTCATGCTGGTACTGAGTGGACAGAGACATTATAGCTCATTCATTTGTGGACTTCAAGTTTCAGTAACAGTGTGAGATCAAGGTGATGACTACTGAGAGATTTAGCATACAGGCACACAGAGAGAGCGAGACAGGGGGGGGGGAGAGAGGGAGGGAGGGGAAGAGAAAGGGCGAGACAGAGAGGGAGAGCGATAGAAGGGGGGGAGAGAGAGAGAGAGGGAGGGGGAGAGAGGGAGAAAGAGGGTAAGACAGAGAGGGAGACAGAGAGAGAGAGAGAGAGAGAGAGAGGAGTGGGGTGGGGGGGGGG
>WELB01000054.1:652059-663292 GCA_009602725.1 Spirogloea muscicola
GTGGCGCCGAGGCCGAGGCGGCCATGGCGCGGCACGTACTCGACGGGCTCCAGCGGCGCCCCCGGGCGGGCGTTGCGCCCGATGGCCTTGCCCTTCTGCAACCCCATGCCCCGCAGCATCGCCTCGCCGAAGTCCTCGACCGGCAGCGCCTTGTACGCCTCCAGCCCCGCCTCGTCCGGCAGCGCCCCCAGGCTCTCCACCAGCGCCGCAGCCTCCGCCCTCGCCGCCGCCGCCGCCGCCGCCGCCGGCGCTGCGGCGGGCGGGCCTCAAGAGATGGAGAGGTCGGCGGGGGGGGTGAGGGGTTGGAGGCTGGGGTTTGGGGTTTAAGCGCTGGCTCAAAGTTAGCTACCGTCCACCGGTTTCGCCAACGGCTCGCCGCTCGTCTAACTTCTCGCTAGTCGCCGGCTCGTACTCGATAAGGAACGCCAGCACCGTCCGTTGTGTGTGTTGGCCACGTTCCACATCATCAGCCACCAAACACTCTTTCCTAAGCTGACCTCTGACAGTCACTCACTTTCTGGGCTGGCCGATCGCAGCAACTGCCCTCCTACTGGAAGAGTCTTCCATCTGACAGCCGCTCGACAACGATATTGGCCATCGTTTGCACTGGACCTGCTCTGGACAACCAGGGCCGATTATAGCATGGCTATCTCCTGCAGCTACTGCCAACTTGCCCCATCAATAGCCTGTGGCGCTGTCTGTCGTCATTAACTCAGAAAGTCCCGGCACAGTCAGGTTGCAGGCTGTACCCGTGCACCACTATTGCTGTTGGTGGGCTTTGTGGATCGAGATCCTCTGCGACTGCTTCTGCACGGCAGCGATCTCATTGTACAGCACATTCCCTTGCAGCCACATTGGGCTTGCATCCTGGCATTAATGTTACAGCTCTTGCATGGAAAGCGCACTATCATCTTTGGCTACCTTCAATCACCGACAATACCAGCTTCAGCTTTTGAAATAATTGGCACCCAACACAATGGCTTAGATAACATTGTTGCACGAATCTATTCCTCTTCACTAATCTTAACTGAATGCATGTGCATTTTCATTCAGTTTCATGTTCACGGCGAGGCTAAGTGACGACAAATCTCAGAGACATGTATAAAGCCCTGCAAGCCAGCACCGAGAACCTGTCACACTAGCTAAGTCATGCTTAGACATCTCAACTTTTCTACGCACAACCTCTTCTTCAAGTACACACTGCAGGCTGTGAAGCAGAGAAGTATCAGCAGTCAGTCCAGGTGTCCACTCAGATCATTCTAGGATATTACAGAAGGTCTAACACCAGAATCACAACACGTCAGATGATTTTAGGAACATGCAGAAGGTCTAACACCAGAACTACGATCAAGCTGCACATGGATGCTCCACCGCAAAAGTATACACTTGCTCTTTATTGCAACATTCAGCACTGATTGAATGCTCAAATTGTCTTGCTCCCAAGAAAACTCACACACAGTTCACAGTAGTGAACAGAAGTATGACCAGCAGACTTCAGCTGCCAACTGCAGCGCTGCAAGAGCCATACAAGGCCAGCTTGTGAGACAATCCACAACTTCTGCATGCTGCGCACGGACTAGCAAGCGGCATGAGGAAGCCCTGAACGGTGCCCACCCCAACACTGGTGACTTCTCCCCACTCCTGAGCATTATGGGCTAGAAGCCTTCATTGTCACTTACAGCACTCACAATAGAGCTGGGCTTGACACGGGCGAACGGCCAGCCCTCCTCAGCTCTGCTGCGCTGCAAGACAACAGCAGCCATCAGAATGGACACAGCAGAGCGATATGGGTTGATAAGGGTGAGTCAATAATTCGTGCTCAATGATGCACGCCGTTCTCGTGAGCATTCTCCCGCTCCCTATTCCACTGCTCAATCTTGGCTCGTCTCTTTTCACTTCCCTCCCTGACTGGACTTCTCTGACGCCTGTCAAGACCATAGCTCCGGCCACCGTAATCTTCTCGGCCCCTGATATAGTCTCCGCGATCTCTGTCATAACGATTGTAACCACCTCTGTAGTCATCATAATACCCACGCCCTCTACCGCCACCATGTCTGCCTCCATAATAAGCACCCCTCCCTACATAATGATCATCCCTGTAGTCCCTCTCTCGGCTGTACTCTCTGTAGGGGGGCGACAAGCTCCGGCTCCTGCTACGACTTTGTCTCCTTGACGATGTTGTCCTGCCAAATAGCCTCCTGCGCAAGTCCCTGTAAGAAGGGAACCAGTAAGTTGTCACCATGCAAGCAGCCACTTATCACTGAGCATCCACATCTGCTACACCAATTAAGAAAAGTGAAATTTGAATCGCATGCAAACTTATCCTGCTGGGTTCAAGCTACTACCTGCTTATCCTCCGGAGATGCATGAAGTTGCAATATCCTCCTCGATTGCAGGTCTGCTCCTCGTACTGCCTACAGGTTGCTTCTCTAAAGTCTGTGACAGGAGAAAAGTCTGCTATAATGGGGCGGCCTGTTTGTAGCATGCACAACCAAGATTACAGGTCAATACATCTCCAGAAAGCAAGCCTCCGCATGCATGTGCGCCTGAATTTACTACTTATCACCCACGAGAACCTTCGCTGTGTCTGTGATGTACAAACTGCTGTGAGACTTATCTGATATACATGTGCGCTAGAACAGCACTAGCTGCTAGTGTAGGAGCCTAGAGGCCCACGAGAGGCCAATTCGTCGGAAGGTCCGTCTGGTCCAACTTTTAATGCCTGTTCGATCTAGCTGCCAGCATGACATGGCGAGACGCTCACCTGCATAGAAACGGCCCATCAAGCCGTGCAGAGCCGCCGCAGCGCTGCTCTCATCTTTGAACAGGGCATACACGTTGCCGACCTGCGACGACAATTTGATTGGTGTTAAACATGCTGCCTGAAAGTGGAAAGGTCAGCTTGTCACAGGAGGCTGCCTCGACAATTGGTGAAGGGTTGTCACAGCCGGAGAGACAGCTGCATCAACGAGGTTTCCCCGATACGTCAACCACACCTGCATCATGCAAGCTCAGCATATCGCATGTACCATGTGATCGGCCATGTTGTCGCAGACGTTCAGGCTCTCCAGCTCGCCGTGCTTGCTCAGCTCCTCGAAGAGGTCCTCGTAAAAGTCGTCAAAGTGCTGCTGCACCTCGCGGGGGTCTATCTGCGTCAGCTCCTGGCCCGGCTGCGGCGCGTCGGGCCGCTGGTACATGTTGCTGAGCAGCAGCGTGGGGCTGATGGTCGGCCGGTTGTGCAGGCGCGAGCAGCGGTCGCCGTGCCGGCACGACCCGATCTTGAAGTAGAACGGGCAGTTGACGCGGTCCTTCTCGGTCCCGAAGATGGACGCCAGGTGCTCTGCCATGGCGGCGCCGCCGTCGCCGCCGCCGCCGCCGTCGCTGCAGCTCGCGCGCCGGAGCTCTACCGCACTCTCACCACCGCTCTGCAACCGCAGCGCAGCCTGCGCCGCCGAGCGCCGTCGCCCGCAGCGCCTGGAGGCTCTCGGCAAACGGCGCCGCGAGCGACGGCGGGGCTCTCCGGGGGTCTACGGCGGCGCTGGGGCGTCTTCCCCGCCGCGAGACCGGCCGCGAGGCCCGCCGCAAATGGCGGCGCGCGAGCCGCTAGCCGAGTTGACGGGGCGCCTGAGGAAGGCGTCGTCGGGAAGGCGGCACACACTTACTTTTGACGGACGCTCGCTGTGGCCGTTCGATGTGCACGATCGGGTGGCGTCGGGGACCTCCTCGTTTGAGACGGCCAGAAGCAGCTTTCTAGCGAGGACTGCTTCTGGATACATCCCGGGAGCGCGGCAACGTTCCGTCGGAGCCAGCTCGTCGTCCCGTTTTGAGATCGTTACCGCCGCTCAGGCAGCAGCTGCGGCTCGCCCATAAGACGAACTGAAGGTGGCTCTTCCAGAAGAGCGAGAACTTTTAGTGAGAGAAGCATCATCAATTTCAGAGGGGGCGAGGGCTGGGTAAAGCGTTGGACTCTTCCAGTTGATGGCGATAGCTGTGTTGGCAAGCCCAGAAAACAGATGAACAGACTTAGAAGGGCCAGAAAGGCACTGAAGCTCACAGGCATGGACGGTACTGTAGTTCTTTTTCGGCACCTCTTTCTTTGGCTTGGGATATTGTCCATTCTTTTGGGCTGGCTTTGCCAGCCACTCTTCTCTATGGGCGAGCACTTTCCTCCCCCTGTTTTACCATTGCATCCTCAGGCCCCTTTGTAGCTGCTCACCGCTCTTAGGCCCCTCTGAACCTTTGTGAATTCTTTTTGGGCTGGCTTTTCGCAGCCCTTGCCCCCATTGGGAGTGCCACTTCTTTCTTCTTCTCTATGGGCGAGCACTTCTCACAGCGACTCAAGTGGCCCCGAATCGGGTGGGAAGTGCCAGCCCATAGTGGACAAGGGCCAAACGGCCGAAAGGAGAAGAAAGGGCTCTTCCACAGATCGTTTACTTGCTCTGCTGAGCGTGTGCGCTTTTGTGTTCCCACTGGATCGTCCTTTTCAACTTTGGGCTGGCCTTTCACAGCCACTATGGTTTTCTTTGAGAGAGCTTCTTCTCCCAAGCACTTCCTCCAGAAAGAGCTCTTCAAAATGCACTCTCCAGTTTCGCTTGAGCCTGATGATATTCCGCGTTACCGGTTAGTGCACGACTGCAGCAATTTGCCTGACTGTTCTCTGAGTGCCAGCAGAGCGTCCTCATGACGACGTGAAGGATTGGAGTCGGATCAAATGGCTCAATAGTGAAGAGAGTTAACACAATGTCTGTACAGCTGACAATTGTCAACATTAACAACTACGCTGTGGCAAAGGGCACAGCAGCTGCAGTTGCGCTTATGCATGTCAAGCGACTGCAGGCAACTGCAAGCAACTGCATTTTCCACAGTGCCTCAGTAGTGATACTGTGTGATTCTGCATCAGTCCTAAGGTTCATCTGGCTAACATTAGATACCAGCTTGACAGATAAATCCGAGGCAGCAAGCTTACATCCTCACACCAGGCGGCCAAGCCTGGTCTGCATACATGCTTCATAGGCTCCATGTAACCATGCCCCAAGTTTATGTACATGCTGAAGTTTGTCAGCAATACTTGTTCTAAGCAGCAGAACTGTTCTAAGCTTGTGCAGCTTAAGCTGCACCTTGAGGAGAAGGCCTCAGCAACCTCCTGAGCACAGGGGAAGTAAGTGCAGCTGCAGCAGTCCGCCTCTGCAAACACTTCACCACAATATAATAAGATGTACTACTCGGTCAACTCCTCCAACACAATGTACACATCCTGTGTGACTGTTCCCCTTCGTACTGTGACCTGCACGAGAGAAATAATTCTGTCATTTGCCTGATGTACTTCAGCTTACTAGGGTTGACCAACCACAAATAACCATGACAACAGTATCTGCATGAAATCAGGGCATCAAAATGTCCTGTAGACGTCCACAGCAAAGCTGCACTGAGGAAGCAAGAGCAGCTGACAAAAGGCCTCACCCTAACCGTCTCGCCAATTGCGTGCTCCTCAACGGTCGCCAGGAGGTCCTCCACAGTGGCCAATGCCTGCAGTTGACACAAGCGGACAGAAAGTCAACGCATAGTCTCAAGTCAGTCAGAAATGTAGAGTTCTAGGTATTAAGGATCAACCACAAGTAGCATGCCAAGCTGCCATACAAGCAACTGCAAATTCAACGAGCAGATTATTTGATACTTGGTTCTAGGATCTGTGGTCATATCACCTGGCCATTGATTGCGACGACGACGTCACCCAGCAGTATGCGCCCAGACTGATCCCGACTTGTGGCTGCAAAATTATCAGCAAGTAAGGTAAGACCGTCTTCATAGCCCATGTCCACTTTCTAGACTACCACATGCATAATTGTTGTATCAGTGTATAGAGGGGCTTAGAAAACAATCTCGGTGTTCAAATATGCAGCAGTCTCGAGCAGTCACTGCTCTTGCTGCGAAGGGAAATCCCACCTCTGATGCCAGCCTTTTCGGCGGCGCCACCAGTGCGGAGGCCGAGCACCAAGACGCCCTTGACGCCCAGCTGCCGCGCCTGGCCGTCGCTCGCCGATATGATTCCCAGGCCCGGCCGCACCACGCGTCCGTCGCGAATGAGCTGGCACACCACGCGGCGTACCGTGTCCACGGGGATGGCAAAGCCCACCTGCCGTGTCCAGCAGATCAAGCTTGGTCATACAGCACAAACATCCACCGGAACTTGGGCAGTAGAGAAGAAGTAGAAGGCCCCTTTCCTGTAAGGAAATCACTGCTTCGTGTGTGTCCTGCTGCGCCAGGTGCTGCTGACAAACCGATTCCTAGATCCAATATGCTGACTAATGTTTGCTAACAGCCCAAAGATCAAGCTGAGTACCCACACCCTTGAATGTTGAGCTGATGGCCTTGCTTCTAAGCCTACACAGAGGCTGAATCTCAGCCGCCATATCAAGGTGGAAAAGTAAGGCACAACCGCAAATCCTCCAACGATGATTCAGCGCAGCGCTACACAGGAGCACACACCTGGGACGACCCAACCATGACGGGTGTGAGCTTGGCCGGGGGCGCCTTGATCTTGAGCACCGCCAGGTCCTTCATGGGCGCACTCCCAACGAGCTCGCTGTCCCACGTGGACGCGTCTGCCAGCGTCACCTTGGCGCGCTCACCGTTCATGACCACGTGGTAGTTGGTGACGACGTGACCGTCCCTGACCATCGCCATGAATGCCCAATGTCATGCCCAATGTCCAGGCGACAGAATAAGATAAGGGGTTCAGAGGCAGCAATTATCCGGAAGAGTAACGGATATACAGAAGGTTAATACAGTTGGGTCCATAATAACCTCTGCAGAGCAAAGACACTTTGGGCATACTTGTCCCATATGAAGCCGGAGCCGGTGCCGCGGGGAACCTCCACAGGGTTCATGGACATGCCGGAGCGTGCCATGCGCGAGTTGGTGATGTTGATCACCGCAGGGCTGACCTCCTGGAACCGGCGGATGGTGTTGCGCTCGGCGTCCATCCACCAAGCTGAGAGGTGCGAAACCCATGCGTTAGCTGACGGCGCTGAACTGGTCTGACATGCAGTCTGCCGTCTCAAAGGGCAGCCCAGTTAGCCACACGCAATCTGCAGCAGGAGCAAGACTTGGATGTTGAGGCGCAGAAGCAAGGGCCACCAGGGGGCGCACTTTCTGAGGGAAGGCCGGCAAAGGGCTGGAGGAGGTTAGGCGCAGCCAGGTCGGCCGCGGCGGCGGCAATGGCAGCGTCCGGCCCCTCGGCGCTGTCATCGCCCTCCAGGTACCGCCGCAGGAGGCTCTGCGCGACGGGCGGGATGTAGCGCTCCGTGTCCCGCAGCCGCTCAGCGAGCTCTCGCTTCTCCAGGCAGTCCCTGCACCCCATAACAGCGGCTGTTAGGCACTCAATCACAGTCACTTAGCAGCATGATTTACGCTGAGTGACTGTCACAGCAGTGGCTGCTGCAGCGTAGAGGACAAGACTACAAAGGGTATTCCGTCCGGCATATGCATCTGAAAAATCTGGAATACGACCAGATTCTGCAAGTCCTAATGAATGCCTAAGGATAAGAGCTTAATTCGTGCTGTGGCTCACCGGTAATCAACGCCGCCGAGGTCCAGGACCTTCTTGATTTGGCTGGCCTTGAGCGCCGCGATGAGGCCCTTGCGCGTGGCGCCGGCAGGGCCGACCGAGCGCCGCGGCGGCTCCTCCCGGGGCTCGTCGCTCGTCAGGAAGGCCACGGCGCCGGCGCGCCGTCGCGGAGCGACGTGCGGCTCCCTGACGCCGGCGCCGGCAGGGAGCCGCCAACGCTTTTTTTTTTTTTTTTTTTTTTTTTTTTTTTTTTTTTTTTTTTTTTTTTTTTTTTTTTTTTTTTTTTTTTTTTTTTTTTTTTTTTTTTTTTTTTTTTTTTTTTTTTTTTTTTTTTTTTTTTTTNCTGAAAGGGGAGGGAGACGCAACGGACACCCCAGGTACGGAAAGGCGGCGGCGGTGGCGCGCGCCGTGGTTGGTGGCGCCGCCGCGCGCCGAGGCACGGTGGCGGGCGTGCTCCCTCCGACGGCGGCGGCGCGGATGGTGGGGGGCGACCCGATCGGCGGCCGCCATTCAAAGGAGCGGGGTGTGTTGCCCTTTCTTCCCCCGTTCTGCCATAGCCTCTTCAGGCCCCGCAGTCGCTGCGTAGCTCGTAGGCCCCTTCGAACCTTGTCAACTCTTTTCGGGCTGGCTTCTCACAGCCCTTGCCCCCATTGGGAGTGCCACTTCTTCTGCTTCTCACAGCCCTTGCCCCCATTGGGAGAGCCACTTCTTCTTTCTTTCGGCGCTGTTGACCCTGTTCGTTCCTTTCTGGGCTGGCTTTTCCTTGCCCCCCATTGGGAAAGCCACTTCTTTTCACAGCCCCCGCCCTTTGTTTGGAAGAGCTCACCGCTTCTATACGTCGGCAGCCGCATTGCGCTTGCGGGTGCCAGAGAGCCTGGGTGGGCCCCGCATCTAATCCCCCAAATCGGTCGACGGAAGTAAGGATCTGGCAGGACCACCATTCCTCACCCTCCCAGCTGCCACCCCCAGGCCGCCCAGGCCCGCGCTCGGAGCGGCCCTCTTCCCGGCAGCGGCGGCGGCGGCGGCGGCGGCGCCCGGGCGTCGGCGCCCGTGGAGACTGCCGTCACGCACCGCGCCGCCGACGTCGACACCGTGCTCGGTGAGCATCCTCGGCCTTGCCTTGCCTTGCCATGGCCTGCCTTTGCCGCTGAGCCGCCTCTGACGCCGCCGCCGCCGTCGCCGCCGTCGCCGCCACCGCCAGTGCCAAAGGGCGGCGTGGAGAACGTGGTGATCGTGGGGTCGGGCCCGGCGGGGTACACGGCGGCCATCTACGCGGCGCGCGCCAACCTCAAGCCCGTCATGTTCGAGGGCCTCAACGCCGGCGGCGTGCCCGGCGGCCAGCTCATGACCACGACCGAGGTGGAGAACTTCCCGGGCTTCCCCGAGGGCATCACCGGCCCCGACCTCATGGACAGGTCCGCGCCGCGCCTTCTCCTTCCTGTGGCCGACACTTCCGTTAAGCTAGGTGTCTTCGTCAGGCTAAGTGTGACGGTTTTTTGACTTGGGTTTGGAGCTGAGTCGTGGAGGCCGTGGCCATCTGGGCGCCCACGCAGGATGCGGCGGCAGGCCGAGCGCTGGGGGGCCGAGCTGTTCACCGAGGACGTGGAGTACATCGACACGACGCAGCGGCCCTTCACGGTCCGCAGCAGCGAGCGCGAGGTGCGGCGGCGGCGGCAGGCTGTGCCTCCACCTGCCCTCAATTTGCAGTAGTTGCTAGAGCGATCGAAGGTCTTCCGTTTTAAGTACACTGCATAGACTAGCTGTGCACCGATATGTTTCGTCAGCTATTGCAGTCGACGCACCTCGCTCGCAGATCCTGCCCCTCTGCTACCTGCAGTGTCTGCTCTCTCTTTTGCTGTTGTCTACATTCGCGTGACTCATAACAGTGACCTCCTTACTCGCTCGCACTCTATCTCCTCATCTCCATTGCTGGCCTTTCCTCCTCTCTTCACCTGTGGAAGCCCCTTAGCTTTACACCGCTGCTCACTCTGTGCTCTGTCGACGCTTTGTCTACATCGCCCGGGACTGTCTCCAGATCAAGACTCACGGCATCATCATTGCGACGGGCGCGACCGCCAAGCGGCTGGGCCTGCCGCGGGAGCCCGAGTTCTGGAGCCGCGGCATCTCGGCGTGCGCCATCTGCGACGGCGCGTCGCCCATCTTCCGTGGCCAGGAGCTCGCGGTGGTCGGCGGCGGCGACACTGCCGCCGAGGAGACTGTCTACCTCACCAAGTATGCCAAGCACGTGCACCTGCTCGTGCGCCGCGCCGCGCTCCGCGCCTCCAAGGCCATGCAGGACAGGTCTGGCGGCCCACCTGTCCTGACTTGATGACCCTAAATCATAGCAACCCTAATTGTCAACTCTTACAGCCCACCCTGTAGGGCCTGAGGTGTAAATTTGATGTGTTTTGCTTGGGTTGAGTTCATTAGCGCATCAGACACACTCAGCTCAACAGTCACCTATGCAATATCAGCAAGCATTGATTGCCCCGCTCGATTGATCGCTTATCTGACAGCATAACACATAGAAGATCGCCGGGGTTGCAGCCCTAGTAGGCCGTTTGTTCTGTGATGAAGCTGTATCTGCTACTGACCGAGCTGGTACGGGTTCTCAATGCTGACGCCAGTGGCGGTTTGGTTGGTGTTGGCTGGCCCGCCGTGGACGTGCCAGGCTGCTGGCCAACCCCAATGTCACGGTGCACCGCAACACGGAGGCTGTCGACATTGTGGACGACGGCAAGGGCCAGATGGCGGCGCTGCGCGTGCGGTCCACCGAGGACGGTGCTGAGCGCGAGATTGCAGTGCGGGGTCTGTTCTATGGCATCGGCCACCAGCCCAACAGCAGCCTGCTGGCCGGCCAGGTGGAGCTTGACGAGGCCGGGTACGTCAAGGTCAAGGAGGGCACCACGGAGACGTCCGTCGAGGGCGTCTACGCTGCCGGCGACCTCCAGGTACCGCAGCCCTCTGCCGCACGTTATCCCCATTGAGTGTGACGGTTACTTGGAGGTACTGGCAACGTGTCCGACCAGCTGTTGACATCACTGCCGAAAGCTCTTCTCGGATGGTGCAGCCGCTCAATGGATGTGTTTCTTGCTTACCTAACTTTGAAGCGCACCTCGGCTTCCGGCAGGACCATGAGTGGCGGCAAGCGGTGACGGCTGCAGGCTCCGGCTGCATGGCAGCGCTGTCAGTTGAGCGGTACCTTGTCGCCAAGGGCCTGCTTGTGGAGTTCCACCAGGTGCGCACACCTCTCCCCCCCCCCCCCCCCCCCCCCCCCCCCCCCCCCCCCACTGCCCTAAACCCTAAACCCCTATACCCATAAACCCTAAACCTTGAATACCCGGCCCCCAAGTCGCGCTTTCCCAAGACCCCAGGTTGTTCATTCATTGACTCAGTACACGTTGACTCTTGACTTCACAAGCTTATGACGTAGTCACAACCCATTGCCTTATACTTGACCACGCCTCAACAGCTTGACATAATAAGTGAATAGAAGGGTGTTTGTATCCAAAAATTGACGTGCTGGATCCCTCATGTACTCCACTTAGTACCTCACTGTATGAAGTCAACCAAGAAATTATTACATCAGCCACTACACCCTCAGCCATGACTTTAGACCACAAAGTCTTGGAACTGCGGACTTTCCTCCTGCTTCCGCCCGCCCCC
>WELB01000054.1:663356-678892 GCA_009602725.1 Spirogloea muscicola
CCCCCCCCCTTCTCCCCAACCCCCAGTTGTTGCGACGGGCGGCTGCCCCATGATTACGGTGCAGGCACTGTCCAAGTCCAGGGCCGCTGTTTGGCAGTGGCTTGGAGCTACTGCAGCAAGCTCTCCAAGCGAACGCCCAGCTTTCTTTCCACGTGCCTAACAGGCACAACTGTACCGGTGCAGGTCCTCAAGGAGGAGGTAGCCAAGAAGGAGATGACGCAAGAGGACGTCTTTGAGGGCTTTGACATCACCAACACGCGACACAAGGGCCAGGTCAGCAACGGGCCCAACAAGGAACAATTTCCATAGCGACTGCTTATCATTACCATCTCGCACTCACTCATCTGCAGCTTGCAACTAAAGCATCTCAAATACTTTGAGACAGCTCGGGCTACTGCAGCTTATAGGTAGCCCGACAGCAGTATGCAAGGCGTCTGCTGGCAGGTATACTGACAAGTAGAGACGGCCTGCTTCTTTTTGGCGCCTCCAGTATGCACTGAGAAAGCTCTACCACGAGAGCCCGCGGCTGCTGAGTGTGCTGTACACATCGCCCACATGTGGTCCCTGCCGGTCTCTCAAGCCCATGCTTAACAAGGTGAGGCGGGTGGCAGAGTACCTGGACAAGACCTTGCTGCAGCCCAAGCCCAACTTGCAGGCGACATCGCTCCTTTGACTGAGCAAGAGCGCTGGTCGTCCATTGTCTGCTTGCAAGCTCTTGCTGGTGTCCTCATTGTTGCCTTCTGCTGCTTATGTCGTTGGCCGTCACCATCCATAATAATCAACAGTGAGATGTCAGTGACTTTGAGCTTTTGGTGAAGTTGGACGATTGAGTAATTTTAAGGTGTTGCCGTGGTGGATTTGGGGGTGGCACATAACAGGTCATTGATGAGTTTGACAAGGATGTCCACTTCATTGAGATTGACATTGAGGAGGATCCCGAGATCGCGGAGGCGGCGGGCGTCATGGGCACACCCGTCGTCCACTTCTTCAAGAACAGGGAGAAGATCACGTACGAACAGACCCAAGAGCTTCAAGCTTTGCAATTCTGCAGTCTGGTCATGACTGTGATCCACAAATTTGCGATGTTGGTTGATTCTGGCTATACAGATGTTCACTCGGTTGGCCTGCAGGGAGGTGGCCGGCGTGAAGATGAAGCGCGACTACCGAGAGATTATTACCGCCAACAAGTAGCTAGAGTAAAGGACGTCAAACGCAGCAATGCCAAGGACCACGCTGCAAGGGAAAGGGAATTCGAGGGGCGATACAGACTGCTGTTAATTTGATTATTGCCTTTTGGCCGCTGAAGCGGCCCCCAGGCTTCCACGCCTGCTTACATTGAGCACTGCTTTTTGACACTAGGAGGAGGGCTTCAGCTCAGATTAAGGCCTCAGCGGGGAAGCCTCTCCATCTCCTTCACCCTCCTTGCCAAGACAGCTGTACGCCCTTGCATCCCCACCAGTTGCAGTATACAATCCAGTATACAATCCAGAGTTCGTAGCAATGTCCAGTCAGTGGTGTGTCCGCAATGTGTGCCTTAGTACCCTATAACAGTGCGTCGGACACAATCTGACTGGCCCCCTCGGCAGAGCAACATCTTAGCATACATATCTGGCATCGACCAGCTCCAAGGCAGGTCAATGGTTACAGAGGGCTCTCTTTCTGCTCCTCAGAGGTCCCGGCCAGCACCGCTGCATTGCCATCCTGCCCTTGAATCAGGTGCACTTGTTGCTGTGGGCGAGTTGCATGCAGAACGGGCCTGGATGGGCTGTGAAAGTTTGCATTACTCCCGCTTCTTAGCGTCTTCAGCAGCCACGCCGGCTGCAGGGGCGGGGGAGGTGGCCAGCAGGCTGCGTCGCGCCGACGCAGCAAAGGCGGCGTCGGGTTTGGGCGGCCCGCCGTCGGGCTTGTCCCACAGGGCCATGAGCACGTAGGCGCAGATGACGGCGTTGAGCGCCAGCACGGCCAGGAGGCCGCCGAAGAGCGTCGTGCTGGCGCTGGAGAGCCCGGCGGTGCCTGCGCAGCGGCGAGCACAAGAGCAGGGGGGTTATGGTCTGGGATTTAGAGAGGTTCAGGGTCTCAGGGATTTGGGTTTACGAACAAGGTGAGCTCAGTGGTGGCCGCGCATCCGAGTGGGTCTACCATGGACGCTGCGGATCTCGGATGCACTGCGCTTGCAAAGCTGAGCCCTTGTATCCTGCAAGGCTCAGGCACTAAAACCCAGAACCCCGTGATCCCCAAGCCCCTGAATCCAAAGCCCTGAAGCCAAAACCCCTCCCGAGCCTTCGCAGTAGCGAGAAGGCGGCGGCGAGCCGGAGGGGGCCTCGACGAGCTCCGCGTCCGCCGGCTCGAGCGCGCACCGGGGATGAGGTGGGAGTTGACGGCGAGGAGGAGCGCGACGGGGAGCAGCCACATGAGGAGGGAGGTGAGGACGAAGCGCGCCACCACCTCGCCGGTCGGCGCCGCCGCCGCCGCCGTCACCGCCATCGCCGCCGCCGCCGCCGCCGCCGCCGGGCTTGCGGCGGCGGCGCCGGCGGCGGTTGCGGGTCCACGGTTCAGAGGTTTCGGAGATCAGGATTTAGGGGTTGAGGTTTAGGCTACCTGTGTGCGAGGAGAATTGCCCGACTTTCTTGCGGTGGCCGACACTTCCCCAGAGGGGTCGCAGTCTGGGGATGTCCGGGACTTCGTTGGTCGGGCTTGTCAGGGAGAACGGAAGAGCATCAAGGTTCAAGGATTTCCTGGAGGCTTCCAGGAAGTGGAGCGTGTAAGGAGCGATGGAGTGGCGAGTCGAAGAAGTGGCACTCCCAATGGGGGCAAGGGCTGCGAACAGCCAGCCCAAATGGGATTGACGAAGGTTCGGAGGGGCCTACAAGCGTGTAGCAGCTACAAAGGGGTCGGAAGATGATATGTCAGAACAGGGGGAGGATGGATCACTCAGTAGTTACGAGTGAGGAGCCTCAGATCTGACAGACTAGCTGCCAGAAAACTATCCCCCTGACGAAAGCCGGAGGCCGCAGCGAGAGCACGGCCAGCACGCAGATGCAGAGCGTGGGCCAAGGACCGCTGAAGAATGCTGAAGGGATACAGACAACCTCATACGGTAGACTTGAGCCCACGAGCCAGTGGCGTTGAAGTCCGCCGGCTCACCTCGCCTGCGGGACACAGCGCGCCGCGCAAGCCTGGCCAGCAGGGCGAGTCGCTAAGTAGAAGAAAGTGCTCGCCCAGAAAGAAGAGGGGCTGGCAAAGTCAGCCCAAAATGAAGGGACAGTATTCAAAGCCAAAAGAAAGAGGAGCCGGAAAAAGACTACACTACAAAAGACAAGACAATGCAGAGGGAAGCCAGTAAGTACCAATGCAAGCAGATTGACTGACGTGTGTACACAACTGTGTACACAACTGCTTCCAATTCAGGCCCTTGATTGGGTGATGGCGGGCCTGAGTGAGCCAAGTACAAACGGAGGGGACATGGGCGGGGCGGCTTGGCGGCCACGTGGGCCACCCCGTGGGCTCAATGATCGGCTGCTCGCAGCCAATGGGATGTCGTGAGCGCCACCACGTGGTACCTCCCCCCTTCCTCTGCTACCCTCCCCCCCTCTGGAGGGTTTGTTTGTGCTCACCCGTGGGTACTAATGTCATCTTAGGTACCTTAGATTAGGTCTCCGTATTATGTAGCATTGTTTAGTCTGCACTCGACTCTGCCTGAACAATGTATTGGCTTGAATTGGCCTCCCTTTCAATTCATGTGCCCCGCGCGCCTTCTCCCCCTCTCTGGAGAAAGAAAGAAGTGGCACTCCCAATGGGGGCAAGGGCTGCGAAATGCCAGCCCAGAAAGAATTCACAAAGGTTCAGAGGGGCCTAAGAGCGGTGAGCAGCTACAAAGGGGCCTGAGGATGCAATGGTAAAACAGGGGGAGGTACCCCCCCTCTGGCTGTCCTTCCCTCTCCCTCTCCCTCTCCTTATTGAGCTTCTTTTATTCCCACAACTCGCAGATCTGCTATCACGGACAGTAGTGTCGTGCTCATCCTCCGTCCCCTCTCTGAGCGCATCATTCCTCCCCCGCCTCCCATCCTGCCTCGGCCACTCTTTTGTGGGCCATCTTTCCGCCCCCTTTGGCAGAGCCCATTTGTCCTTTTGGGCTGGCCTCTCACAGCCATTGCTGTCAACCTGGACGAGCTGTAAAACTCCTTGTTTGGAATAGCTCCTTTCCATCATCGATAAGCTCTTCTTTCTCTCTCTCCCATTGTGCCGCCCTCGGGCCAACTCGCCAGAACCAGGGACAGGGCCTGTAGCCTCCCCTCCTACCTCTTTCAGAGCCCCTACACTCTCTAGCTCCTCCATCGCCTCCTCCCCTCTCCCTCCCAGCAGCTGCAGGCTGGCCCCGACAGATCCCGCAAGCCCACTTGCCCATCCCCCTCCATTCAGCCCGCATTGCTTCCCTCCTCTGTCCTGCTGCTGCTGCCATTGCCGGATCGGCGCAGGAAAGCAGATTTGCCCTCCACGGTCGTGGCCGTAGGCCATCGTGGCGGGTTTGGCTATCAAGGCGACCCATGTGCTGAGCCTGGCACCGCAGCTGACGCCATGGCTCCTCCCGGGGCCCTGCCACCTGCCACCGGCGACGTGCCGGTCCCGGCGAGCGCCCAGCTGGGCATAGACGCCAAAGCGTCTCACAATGGTGAGCTCCCCAAGTGATTCCCTCCTCCCTCCTCACTCCTTCCTCGCCGCCTTGCCATGTGGAGCACCCGGTCGGCTGACTGTGCAATTGGGAATGTTGTGCCCTCTCTCCTTCCTCCGTCTGCACGTGTCAGGAGCGGTCGTGGTGACGGTCGCTGAGCCTGGCGGCTACCCGCTCGAGTCGCCACCACCGCGGCTGCCTGCTACTACTACAGTGGACCTCGGTGCGGAGTCTGAGGTGCCCATCGGCGACCTTCTCAACCCGCTGCTCCACAGCAAGCGGCCTGGCGGCGGCACTGGCGGCGGCAACTGGGCCGGCCCGAGGGTGCCCACCTCCTGGCCGGGCGTGCTCGGCAAGGACGAGTCCCATGTTTCCAAGGTCCCCCCTCGCACTTCACTCCTGCCCTCTTCCCTGCTTTCCCGACCTCCCTCCCACTCAGTTTTTGGGCTGCTGCAAGGAAAAACCCATCAACAAAGGGAGGCATACAATATAGAAGAGAATTAGCGAAATGCTTATTGCAGTAGTAGAAAAAGCAAGTCAGCTCAGCGCAGCGCACCTCAGCCTGACGAGGCGGCAGAGACGCGAGACTCCTCGCAGGTGTTTGTCGCACTGGCAATCGGCGCAGCATGCTCGCTGGTGGCCTGCTTCTTCTACGCCGCCCTGTCTATCTCCCTCTCCACCTTCTGGTCACACATCCCCGCCCGCTTCATCGAGCCGCTGGCGGCGGGGCGGCTGTGGGTCAAGTTCACCTATCTCCTCACTGTACTGCACTCTGCTCTCCCTCTTCCTTTCCTCCTCCTACCCCCGTCTGCCTCTTACTGCCTCCCATACCCTCCTCCCACCCTCTCACCTCCAGCTCACACCTGACTCCATCCTCCTCCCTCCAGAACCCTGCCTGCTGACTTTTCCCTCAAGCTCAGAACCCCCTTGTCTTGCCCCCACCTCCCCACCTCCATTTCTCCTTGCCTCTGTTCCTCTGTCTCCAACACTCCCCTGCTTTCTTCTCCCTCCTCAACCCCCTCTTCTCCCCACCTCGTCCCTTGCCCCCAACTTTCATTCTTCCTCCCTCCTGTGCCTGCCCACCTTGTCCATTGCCCTTAGCTCCACAAATATGGGTTCCTCGTAGCTCGTTGCTCGCTGCAACTCATGCTATCCCCCTGCAGCATCCACGCAAGCCTGTTGGTCTGTCGTAGTTGGACTAATTCCAGAAGCATTGACATGTGGAGTACATCTATCCAGGGCGGCTGAACTAGACAACGTCACGCTGCGCAGGTGACGACAGGCATGGGCCTGCTGGTTGGTTGTTGCCTCAGATACGTCGGCTTCCCAGGCGACCTGCCATTCATGGTGTACTGCGTGCACCACACGCAGTACGTTCCGCTCAAGCACTTTGGCCCCATGCTCGCCTGCTCCCTCGCCTCCATCGTCGGCGGCGGCTCCCTCGGCCCCGAGGCGCCCATCGTGCTCATGTGCGCCTGCACCGCCGGCGCGCTCGGCCGCGCGCTCGGCCACACTGGCCGCATGCTCCGCCAGTCCACGCTCTGCGGCATGGCTTGCGGCTTTGCCTCCTTCTTTGGCGTCCCGCTCGGCGGCTCCCTCTTTGCACTCGAGGTGGACGTTGCCCCATCATGGTCGCCTCCTCCACACTAATCATGCATGCCAGCTTTTCCCTTGGCGTTTGCAGAAGCCCTGTCCTCTCTCTTGAGCTCACTCACCCTCTGCTACTCTTCGTCCACCACGCTTCCTCCCAATCATCAACAGCAGCCAGCCTTCTCAATGGCAGGTTCTCCACCGTATGGGCCTGGAGTTCTATGAGAGTGCGACGTACGCTGTCTTCTCTGGTACCGCGTCCTGCATCCTCTACCACTATATCATGGGCCTTCCCTTGGGGGGCATCTGGGAGTTTGGAGGTGCTGCACTCGGCCGCCCAACACTGCACAATCTCATGCTGGGCTTCTTCCTTGGGGCGGTTGGCGCTTGTGCCGCCTTTGTTTTCCTCAAGGTCGGCACTCGAGTGCCTCAAATCCCACTCCACTCTCATCACCACCTCCCTCCCCCTCTGCTTTCTCTGGTTCTGAGCCTCTCCATCTGCGGAAAACAGTTCGTCTGGCTTTACCAATGCTTTTGTTCTCTAGATCCACGCGCTGGTCGGCCATGCCTTTGAGGCCATGCGGCTCAAGAAGCATCAGCTGGTGCTATCGACCGCCGCCGGCCTCATGCTCGGCGGCCTTGGCATCTTAATCCCACAGACACTCTTCTGGGGCGAGTATGGTGAGCGCCAGCTTCACTAACCCATGACTGTCTCCACATCTCCTCTGTCCCCCTCCCTCCTCACCTGCTGTCATTGCCGTGATCTGCTTCATACCTCTTAGCTCTTGCTGACAGCAAGGCTTGCCGCATCCACACACAGAGATCGAGTCGATCGTGACTCGTGGCAGGAGCCCGCTACCGCACATCTACCCCAGCCACCAGCTCCTGCCGTACTCACTGGAGAGCAGCTGGGCTAACTTGATGGTTGCTGCTGCAAAGCTCACCGCCATCTCCATCACGTTGCATGGCGGTTTCCGTGGCGGCTTCATCTTCCCCTTCTTCCTCGCCGGCTCCGCCATCGGCTCCGGTCTCCAGGTCTGCAGCAGCCGCCGCAGATTCCTCGCAAGGCAACATCCCTCCTAGCTGGCCAAGGTTAGACTCAGCCAGCCCCCCTCGGTGGTGGCCGCAGGCGTGCTTTCCCAACGAGAGCATGGTGCTGCTCAGCATGTGCGTGGCCTGCTCGCTGGACGTGGCGATCACGCGCACGCCGTTCGCATCCTCCCTCATCCTCGCTGCTCTCTCAGGTGCGCTTTTCGGTTGCCCTCCAGAAGCGGCACTTGCCAGAGGCCATACACAGTCCACCCTGCTGGGGTGCTCACGCTGCCGCTGCCGCCATCTTGTGGGTCACCGCAGGGGAGGAGAAGGTGATGCAGCCCGCCGTCGCTGCGGCGCTCATGAGCCTCATGCTCACCAATGCAAGCACTTTCCAGCTCATCAAGCCGCAGCGCCCGCGCCCAAGTGTCGATGAGGGCCTGCTCGACGTGCCGGCAGCTGAGTATGACCCCGCACTCTTTGGCGAGTGAACCTGAACAAGGAGCTCGTGCTCTCAACTGGCTGCTCTTGAGATTGACTGCAGAGCAGAGCAACTGCCTGGTTGCCACCTTGAGGATCAGGCGCAAGCTTCCACACACGCAACCAGGAAGTGTTGGCCTGTTAAGGAAAGCATGTCTTCAAAGAGTGTGGCATTGAAGCAGGCATTTGAGCACGCGGCAGAGTGCATCTCGCCGCCTGATATGTCGTATGGTTCTGCTTATCGCTGTCATGCTGGCCATTGTGTCAAATACTAGAACCGATTCTTAGCTGTACAGCCTCCATGATAGCTACCACTAATGAATTGCACATGAGAGATTGAGAACATCGGCATGAGTGTCAGCCTAGTCAAGGCTCATTGAGGCTCGCATGCCATGTATTCTACAATTTGCTGCCTGCCGCGGATACCATGTTGCCAGCCATCCAGCACTTCTCAGAGCCCAAGTGCTCTGCAACAAGCCATCAATACTGGCTACTGACGTAGTGATATGGTGAATCGGCGATTGGGCTGGGGAACCCGTCTGTAAGATGTGGTAGTATGGTGAAGAAGCGCATGGGCTGTGTACTTATTCATGGGCTGTGGCCTTATTCATGAGTCGCTGCTTTGGTGCGCCCTAGCTATGGCTGCCACCCACCAAAGATGTGTGGCTCTGTGGGTGGCCAAGCGGAGCCTGTGCTAGTCCGGCTCTGTGTGCGGCCAGGCAGAGCTTTGTGCTACTCTAAACTCTGTGTGCTACCAACCTAGACTCCTGTCACCATGAGCGGATCTGAAGCTGTGCTGCCAAGTTGAGCGCAGTTGCCTGGTCCTCCAGAGAAGGGCAAAAGCTCAATGGAGGATTCCGAGTGAAGAGGAGGAGGAGCTGAAATGGTTGAGCACTATAGACAGGAGCAGGCACAGGAGGCATGATCAAGTAAACTTTCACAGCATTTCACCAATGTGTAATAAGCACAGTACATTGTAGTTACTGTTATCCTTATAATGCACTCAAAGAGTGCCGCATTTTCACCACAATGCGGAGCACATGATGCTACCACTTACAGCATCAAAGGCTGCTCTAATTTCCACACTGCTGACTAATTGCTCCGTATGCTCCAAGCTGGGGGCACCACTCGTGTGCGCAGCATTGCTGTGTGCCGCTTGATTAGCTGTATGTGCATTGTCAGCAGGGGATGAGTTACAGCCGGCCTCTGCTTGCCCAGTAGCCAAAGTATGCATCTCGACACAGCCTGTTGGCCTGTGACCTGGGTTTAGCGGTTGAGGACTAATATACACCGGGGTAGCCAGCAGTTTCACGCCTTGCTTCATTAAGCAGGGGCCTGAAATAGCGAGGAGCCTTGATTTAGCACCCTGCACAGGTCCGAATTTAGCAACATGCTACACCACAAGGGGCAGTCTGCAACATTCACAGGGTCAGTTTTCATGGAACTTGTGTATGTGGTGTTTTACCAATTCGAGGCCCCGAAGACAGGATATGCTGTCCAGTGTCATCAAGATGCCAATCGATCCAGAGCACAATGGCGTGACAAAGCCCCTGCTCCATTACGTTGACCTGGCACGCGGAGAGGGTGCACGCAGGTAAGCCACATGATGTGTATGGCCATTGACAGCCAAGAAGAGTGCTCAACAAGTAGGCATGAACCTTCATCTGCAATCAGTGACCTCCTTGTTCTATAAAGGAAGTCAAGGGCCAATGGCTTAAGGTTTGCAGCATCTGCAGCAAGGTCATTGGCACAAAATCAGTACCTGGGTCGAGGACTGCATCAAGGCTGGGCTCTGGTTGAAGTCAAACTCCAAGAGCGTCCATGGTTCCGAAAGTGCCTGCTTGATTCACTGAAATAGTGTGAGCAATTTTCCGTGGCAACACTCAGCTGGAGATGCACGGCACAAGACCTCAAGCACGTCAACCCCACTGCCACCATGTACAGCCACAAAGTGGTGCTGGCTACAAATTGTCCTGCAGTGTCACTGCTCTTAGGTGACAGCTCTTCAGCTTGACTGGCACAGGGTGCACTGCTTGTGATCAGCCCAAGCTCTAAATGTGTCTATCAAGTGAGTGAACCATGCCGGACGGACAACAACAAGGAGGCCTCACCTTGTACTCCCCACATTGCCACACAGCATATGGCAAGATGAGTTCCTTGTCATCTCTGCTATCTTTTGTTAGATGTGATTGATTTATCCCCCTCACGATTGGCAAACGGCCAACCCCACCCAATGGCTCATTGCATAATGAGTGGTCAAAACCTGCCACATCTGCAAGACTTGTCCGACTTGCCCAAAGATCCTGCAACAGAGAAACGTATCAGAGCGAGGAGAAACAGAGCTTTGCAAAGTCTGCAGCCAAGCAATCAACTCTCAATCCAGCACCTGGTCAACTGCAGCACCTTCCTCAGCACTCTAGAGCACGCACTTGCATTGCTTGATGCCAGCCACACCCTGTGCCGCTTTATGCTTACAGGTAAGGAGGCAAGCAATCCTCGAAGCTTTGCCCTGTGTGGTACTATCTGTCCATCCTTAGAAAGGCAGTGTCGTACTGACACTATCATGCGCCTGCACATGCTCAAGATCACAAGGATCCATGTGTAGGCCCACAAAGCCTGCGTATATCTACCGTATACCCTGCTTCACTGTCAATCACTAACTGCAGGATATTGAGCACCATCCTGGTCTTTAATATGTTGCAACCCTCATTTTGCAGCTATATGTACCAGAATCTCAGTAGATCTCTCCAAGGTAGAGAGCCCTCCAACCCATGGAAGTATGGCTCTGCAAGGACAACATCAATCTGCACAGAAGGAGTAGGAGGTGCACGCAAATAAATGGCAGAGGTCAGGGAGGTCCAAGATGGGCAGGATGCTGTGACGGACATTGTGATATCAGTACTTCACTTGCATTGATGAGGTTTGATGCGGTCATGAGGATTCTCATGCTGCTTGACAAAATCCTGATCAGCACCATTGGAGCTAATCCAGCGATTTCAGGGCCAGAAAGAATCACAACATTCGAATAACAAGAACAGGACTCACTTGTCCATGCTGAAGGTCGTCCAATCTGAGGCGTTGGCCTTGCTCCAAGCTCGTGGTGCAAGGCTGCAGAATACGTGCCTTAGACCTCTTGGCACACTGGGTGATACAGGTCACTAGAACATTGTGGCTGAAGCATTGTTCGAGTAAGTCAAGCATTTGACCATCATCCAGGATTAAGCAGTGCAGCCCCCTGGCGTGCTTGCCCTGCTTACTGACCACCTGCAATTGACAGGCAAGTACGATTTTAGAATCATATGCCTGCTCATCTATCTGAGGAGACAAACCTGCCCCAAGGTAAGCTCCTAAATGTATAAATCAATGGTTTACTGCAAGTGATGCTCCACATGTGCTACCACAGAGACGTTCACATTCACAGTGTTTGATGGCAAGATTAGTCTTGGCCCTGTCTCAATGCTGTGCATGCTGAAGAGAAGGCCCGTTGCCCTAACCATCTCTCGGATAACGCTTGACATAGCCTCAACTCTCAATGCATCCTGGAGCATCCAGGCTCTTTCAGGCGTGACATTGTCACCGTCACCACAGCAAGCCGAGGTACACAAGGCCTCATCCATCTCCCCTGCCGACCGGAGAACTTTACAGTCAGCCGAAAAGACATTCTCAAGATGATCATATTCCAACAAATGAGCAACTAAACCCAAGGAGGACTTGCAGTAAATGCATCAATGAACCTACAATACAAGGCTAATATTCTGCCCTGCATCTGCAGTACGGCCTGCAACTTGGGCCTATGTCATTCTGTAAGTATTATGGAGCCTGCCTTGTGAATTGCGGATGCTATATGTGATGCTGACATCGTCATGAGAAGCCTGGAGCTGAAGAAGCTGTCCTGGATGCGCTGTTATCGAAGATGGCGGCACAAGCCAGACACACTGTTTCCAATGATCACGCCACTCTGACTTCTTCACAAGTCTGCCTGTGTGGTCATGCTGCTGCTCGTTGGCAACACAAGTTCCTTGTGGAGCACAGGTGGGCCTTAACCAAGCGGGGGCCGTGGAGTAGGTGACTGACCCAACCTCGTCTAGCATGAGCTCCCACCTAAGGAGTGCCAGTGCACGAAGCCAAAACATGCAATAGAAAGGTGCACAAATCAGTGATATGTGATTCTTGTATTTCTCCTCAGGGCGGCATTTGTCAATTTAAATGTGAATCACTGTCAATGACGTTCTGTGACCCTCTTTCAAATCCTAGTCCAAGTAGGACTAATGCTGTTCAGGAATGTCTCGGTCCTTATGCAGAGACATACAGCTCACCAGCTTACTATAGCATGGACCTTGCCAGCCTGTGAGGGCCAAACTTCCAAGAGAAACTCTCTTGGGCCATCAGGAGGACAGCTGAAGTCAAAGTCCATTGCTTTTATGGGAGCAGACAACTGCACCCACACAGAATTGGTGTTAAGCAGTCAACAACTTGAATACTACAGATTGTTCTTGCTTCATGCTTCTTATGGACAGGCAGCAATGTTATATTGCAGCACAATCTCACAGCACCCTTGAAAATGCATTGGAGCAAGCAAGCTCATGCACCGGAGCGAGCAAGGGGCAAGGACATCAAAGTGAAGGGGATGCCTTTCAAAACATGTAAGGCAGTGGCCACATACCAACTTCACATTACTGCCCAGAGCGTCTACGTGCATGGACCAATTCTTCCTGCCAGCTCCATAATTCTCAGTGGTGGTATTCTTGTCAACTGCTGGTGCAGGAACAACACACTGTGGAAGCATGTCGCACTCAACAAGCTGCCAAGAAAGAGAGGGTGACCAGTTGACATTACAGAATGCAGCAACACAGCTGCACACAAAAGTGATACGGCATACTTTGCAGGCAAGAAACATACAAAGCAGGGGTGGTTAGCGAGAAAACAAGTGAATGCACAGAGCAAAGATGCAAAGACATGTAGGATGAGAATCTATTGTGCTGATATTAAGAAATCTTCTGGTCGTCAGGCATTCTCATGAGCAGTCATTTTCAACGTGCATTACCTGGCAGAAGATGGTGGCAGAATGAGGTACAACTCGTGCGTTTGGCCTCAGAAGCTTGGCATGCGCATGTCGCAACGTGCTCAACAGACCCTCGCCAAGCAGCTCTGAGTCCAGAATTTCTGATACCTGGTCTGCGCAACACAGTAAAGGCCACGGTAGCAGTCTCACAAAGACCCGGCAATAGCAGGTGAGTGACGAGAACTTTCTGGCAACAATTGGTCAACATAGCTGAATGCAGCATGAGAAGGGGCAGACTTGCCAAAGAGGTACTATAAGCTCAAATGCATTTCCATCTTCTATATGGCAATCTCAACCACCAAGCTCTGAGAAGCAACTTGTAGGACATCAGAAACAAGCAGAAAGGCTTACAAGAACATCAGCTCGCTGGACTAGATCACTGCCAACCACCATCTCGTCAGATTGCTTGCAGAGGACACGAATTGAGTTGCTCATCCCATTTGCTGTGATGACTCTTTTAGCCAACTTTGCCATTGGCAAGAATGATTCACAAGTTGTCACGCTGCCACTGACAATCTCGTTGGATGAGGGCTTGTTTGAGCCTGCAGAGGTACAAGTCTGTCAGGCCAGGTCTCTCCAGATAGTTGTAGAATGCAGACGGAGCTTGCTTCACAGCTTTGTCACTGCATGGTGCATACAATGTTCAATAGACGAGCTTGAAGGTGCCTCTGCAAGAGCTTGTGAAGACTTCTGCTCCTGCTCAACCAAGGCCCTGCGAGCCATCATCGCCAGAAGACCGGTGCCAGACCTGCATGACGGACAAGACAGAACATGCAAGGGCTCCTGTCAATGTTGGAGCACAGTCTGACTTCTAAATATGATTTCCAGTCAGTCATTGTAATGTGAAGTGCCTGCGAAATTGGTATGCATTCTGAAGTATGTAGATGGAGCTGCAGACTGCACCCCAACAATCACAGCTAACTGCTCGTAGGATAAGCTGCCTGAGCTGGATGGCAGGTCGAGATTTACCCTATGTCGAGCACGTGATCGCCCGCCTTCACGACTTTCTTTATCGCTTGGTCAAACGCCTGATTCCTGGCCACGTCGTTGAGCATGTCCAAGTACAAGGACCTGGCGAGTGCACTGTATCCATCGTCCTTGAGAGTGCAGGATGCTGCTTCGCCGCCTTCTTCGTCTCTCACAACCTCCCACTGCATGAGCCCTGTCGTAGCAAGCACTATTCGTATTGGTGACCGGAAGTCCTACTCGACTCGAAACTTTACAAAGTCAACCAAAGTGCGCAGAGCACTACTGTTTATAGTTGCCCATTTAGAGGGGCCACTTGACCTTCTCCGCAACTCGGCGACAAGGCCCCCGAAGAATGACTCTGCCAATTTCATGATCCTACAGTGTAAAGTTTTTCTGGCCACAAGAGAAGCACATCAGAGATACACAGCGCTCGGACGTGTGGGGATTGGCCAAGTGGGATGGACCTGTCGCGGCGTCCAGCGACTGCACAAGCATCATGTTCCTTCCACCCTCCCGGTAGCTGGAGCCCGCCCGTGACCTCGCCCTCAATGGCAGCAGCCCGCGCGTGCCACAGCCGCAACGCGCCCTCGCCGCCGCCCTGCGGAGCAGCATCGGCCAGCCCGGGACGCCCCCAATGGCTCCAGCGCCAGCACCAGGGACGCCGCAGCCTGGCCTGCCGGCGACTGTACAAGGGAAGCTCGACGTCCTGAGCTGGGAGACTCGTCCTGTCAGGCCGGCACTGGCCTTCGCCGCCGCCGCCGCCGCCGCCGCCGCCGGACGCTCGCTGCGGCAACACAGCGACTCAGCGTCGCACAGACCATGTCCCGAAAAGGCGCCATCCAGCCTTCCCGTTCGCGGCAACTGCCTCGGGATGTCTCCGGACTGACGGCGTGAGTGGGCCCCCGTCTCCACGAACCGGACAGCTCTGTTGCCGCGTCCCAGCATTCGACCGCCCGCCGCCCGCCCGGCCTTTATCCAGAAAAAAGCGCTAATAAAGCACCGGCCGACTACACCATTTTTTCACAGTCCTATTTCTTGTGATCGTTGAAATTAACCTCATGCGGTATACTTGGCGTGATATTGGGCCTTCTTCTTTGTCACACGGATCTGGCAGCCCAAGACGCACTTTTTTGCACCCGGGCAGCCGCTCTAATTTAACGGGATAGGGGTCCTATCTGCTATACCTTCCCTGACGGCTCCCGTTAGCCTCCCGTTATTGTTACCGGTCCCAGTTTCGCCCCTGGCGCCGCCGCCGCCGCTCGCCGCTCGCCGCCGCAGCCGCCGCCGCAGCCGCCGCCACCGCCGCCGCGCCGCCGTCGTCAGAGGCTCGGAGACGACAAGTGCCTGGGGCGGGGAGCGCCGCTGACGGCGGTAGGACCGGGAGGAGGAGGGCCGAGAGCTCTCGGGCGCCGCCCTGCGCATGCCGAGGTCGCAAACGCTCGCGGCGTCCGTGACGACGAAGAAGGCGAGCCGGGCGGGCGCGCTGAGGGAGGGGCTCGCGGCGGCGGCGGCGGCGGCGGCTGCGGCGGCAGCCGCGGCAGCGGCGGGAGCGGCCTCACCTTCTCCACATCGTCGAAGCTCTCCTCGTACTGACCGGCGATCTCCGCGACGACGACCGCGGCGGAGCCCCCGCGTCGGCGGCGGCGGCGCAGGCCCCGGGCTTTTTTTTTTTTTTTTTTTTTTTTTTTTTTTTTTTTTTTTTTTTTTTTTTTTTTTTTTTTTTTTTTTTTTTTT
>WELB01000054.1:679324-699345 GCA_009602725.1 Spirogloea muscicola
CTCCTCCTCCTCCTCCTCCTCCTCCTTCCCCCCCTCCTCCTTCTCCTTCTCCACCTCCTCCTCCTCCCTCCTCCTCCTCCGCCGTCCCCAATCCATCCACCCTGCCTTCTTCCCTCTCTTCCCCAATCTCTCACACCCCCCCTCCCCCGCCCCCAAATACCATCTTTACCCTTTTCCCTCTATTTTCTCCTTCGCTTTCTGTGTCCCCACCCGATCACGCTCCTCTTACTATTTTCTCCTCCAGCTCTCTATCTCAATCTCCTCCACACTAAATGCCCCTATGTTGGGTTCCCCCGCCAGCCCTTCGACAAGCACGCGCTGCCCACCTCTGACACACCACGGCCCTTCCGCTTCATGGCCTGGCGCGGGCAGGTGGCGCAGCTTCGTGCAGAAAACAGCCACATGGTGAGCAAGTACAACATCGCGTCCCGGCACTACGGCCTGCTCACCGACGAGAACAGGAAGCTGCGGAGCGCAGCCATGGAGCTCTCGCGCCAGCTCCAGCACCTCCACGCTGCTGCTGCACAGGCGCACCCTGGCGGCCTCGCTGCGCTCGGCCTGGGCGGGCCTTCCCACCTCGACCCTCTGCCTCTTGATGGCGCTCATGGCCACGGTGGCGGCCACGGCCACAGCCACGGGCACAGCCACGGCCACGGCCACGGCCATGGCTACGGGGCCAACAACTTCTCCCGGACTCTGACGCCTGGCCTCTCGCAATGAGACCAATTTTCCCTCTTCCCCCTCCCTCCCCGCGCCTCGCCACTTCTCCCAGCATCTCTGACTGCCGTTCTTCCCAATGGGCTTGTCCCATTTGGGCCGTGGCCTGTCAAAAGGCCCTGACCTGGGGCTTGACCGTCCAGTTATTACTTGCTCATTAGCAAAGCTAGCCAGATAGACGTCTGCGCAACATCAGCAGCTACGCTGCCCTGCCCACCTTGTCGATACGGCCCCTCCCAGCTTCAGTTGAGTTTTGACTTGAGATGCACTTTGGCATACACGGTTGGCTCCGGCCAGTATAAGCAGGCCAGCCTGCCATCGCTACAATACTGTTCCTACGGCGCCCTCATTGTGTAAGGTCGGGCGCAGAGGGCTGTGAGCACGGTGTGCTAGAGATGCGCTTTGGTTGTTGTGCGTCATCAGTACATAAGATGCAGATGTCATAGTGACACATAGCATTTGGCATGCAAAAACACACATCTCTTCCAGATGATGCCAGAAATTTGAAGCTCTGAAACAGAGTTAAGATCGCAAATTTCTTGGAGAGGTCAACAAAGTGTTACCGCAGCATGCGGGAAGTTGAGCTCTCATGCAAGAATGAGAAACGGTTGCCGAAACAGCTGAAGATGAGCAGTATGCTGCTGATGCAGCAGACTGCTGCTGGCACACGCAGCTTCTGCAGTTCAGTGAGCGGCTGCAACTTGCTTGTGTGCACAGCTTTGCAGTCTAGCTGCCGAAGCCGAAATCTTATTATCATCCTGAGCTGCGCTACCAAGGTCTCGGCTGACTGCCTCGCAAGCAGGAGTTGCATGGCCGTAGAAGCGGCCTCCGACTCCTACAAACATGCCATGCACGTTGTAGGGCCAAGATGCGACCCGCTTCTGCTCAGCTGAGCTCACAAATCATGGTTAGTGAGCTTGAGGGCAGCCTCCATGGCTGACGCCAAGGCTTCAAAGGCCAGCCGCGGATGCCCCAGGCATCATCTCTGCTTTTGCGCTGGTTGCGGCCGGCCTGCCCAAGGGCCCCGTACGACATGCACGAGGTCCAGCAGCCCACGCACCTTGGCTTGCAGAGTGACGCCATACACAGCCCGCACCAGCGCCTCCTGGAAGGCAAAGCCCCGCTCCGACACGGGGTACTGCAGGCAAGCTCCCAGGTAGCAATTTCGACTTGATCAGCCTCTGGCCACGCACTTTGCATGCACACAAAACAGACCCTGTTCAAGCCACACGGAGGCATTGCTATCGTTGCAGCTGTCTGTCAGAGATCTGACGCTACCCTAAGGATCTATGTTCTGCGAGGTAATGGCACTTAGGATCGTGCGACTGAGGAGGGATGAGGGAGGCGGAATCAGTAATTGTGGCCACTAATGTTCAATACATGTCCATAACACCAAGGGCTACAGATGAGAAGTCCAGGCTGTGAGGTCGGAAGAACCTGGAGGAGGGACGGGATGCGCGTCCGGAGGAAGGAGAAGCGGTCCTCGGCGACGGCCCTTGCCATGCAACAGCCACGCAGGCCCTCCACGCCGCCAAACTGCCCAAAGCCACTTTCCTTGACCCCGCCGAAGGGCAGCGACTGCAGCCAGACACGTGGGCAGCACACTACTTTAGTAGCAGGCTGCAGACTGCCCCACCAGCATTGCTGCTTGACATATCAGCACAACATGATGCCAAGAAGTGTTTTATCTTCTCATGGTGATGTGGTGACACAGAAAGGGCAAAGAACAAGGCTCCGAATGCAGCAGAGAGCTATGTGACGCTTCTACAAAGGCATCTCCTGAGAGAGCATGAGTCCTGTGGAAAAGAACTGTGAAGAGTAAGCACTCGCTCGCTTCTGCAACTTGTCTACCTGGCTCATGTAGGTGCTGCCAAAGTCGTTGATGGAGGCCATCCCAACATGGAGCTTGGATGCAAGCACATTGGCCCTGGACACACTTCTGGAGAATACCGAGCACCCAAGGCCAAACGGGCCGTTGTTTGCAAGCTGGACAGCTGCTTCGTCGCTCTCAACCTTGAGGACAGCCATGATGGGCCCGAAGACCTGCGAGAGTTGAACAATGCAAAATTTTGTGGAGTTACTATCAAACACCAGATGCACGGGTCACGTTCCAAGCGACCACGCTGATGGCTTGCAGTTGACTGCGTTCATTCAGACGCATTAAGCATAACATAACTGCTTTTTGAGGAGCTTCTCTTGCACAGACCTGGTGAATGGCAGACTCAAGCAGCCAAGATGTGCTTTGAGTTTTTATCATCAGTCATAATGCATCTCTGTTTGCACAGCATCTCTTTCTTCGGGTTAGGCTTTAGGCATGTGTGCTTGTCGGATTGATAATAAAATGGAAACCAGTTACAGGCATGCTGCACCTCTTCCTTCATGAGCTGCATGGATGGCAGCACGCCGGTGAGGACAGTGGGCGGGTAGAACTGGCCGCCGAGCTCCTCCGGCAGCAGGCCCCTGGCGACGACCTCCGCACCGGCGGCCACTGCGTCGTCGACGAGCTCCTGGAGGCGCTCCGCCTGGTTGGCCAGGCGCAGCGCGCCCACGTCGCACCTACCCCCGCCCAACGGCACGCCCTGCGAGATGGAATCACGACCAGTCTCTGCTATCTGTTGATACCAATATTGACTCAACGCTAGCTGCAGTGGAAATGACAGCCATGATCATCCAGAATACGAGCTTCAGAATAAGCAAACGATTGGCATCTTATGGGCGCACCGTCTCCATTTGCCTGACAATGGCAGCAACTCTGTCCACAAACGCGTCGTGGATAGACGTGTGCACAAGGAACCGCTCTGCTCCTATGCAGTTCTGTCCACTGCACTGAAATGCCGCCCTGAGCGCAATCGGTACTACCTGCAAGATCAAGCGCAAGACGACCTGAGTGTCACTTTAATAGCTTGCTACATACCAGCACCGATGACATGGAAATCACAACTTTCGCACAGAAACCTCTTCAACACATCGCAGTCGCTTTTGCTGCTGGTGCCCTGAAGCTTGTAACATTAAGGTCAAGGCGAGGAGCAATATTGTTGGTTACTGACATCAAAAATGACTTGCCTGGTCTAGGTCAGCATCATCACAGACGATGAAGGCGTCCTTGCCTCCCAGCTCCAGGACAATTGGGGTCAGGGTCCTGGCCGCACCTTCCATAACCTGAGAAGATGAGCAGAAGACACTCTCCTTCAGCTCAAGAGGGTCAAAGAGAATGGTATGCAAGCAGCACCATTTGTTGGGGCTGCAGCTTCAAGCTCTTCAACAAAGTACGACACACTCGGATCTCCAGTACCACTTGAGAAAGCGTAGTCACAAGGAGCAACCCCACTGGTCAGCTTGCCGACGAGCTTACTAAGGTGCAGACAAGCCAAGCAAAGTCAAGGATGACCATCGGAGAGCAAGGACTGAGCGCGAGGGCCGGACCCTGGTCGAGGTATGGAGTACTTTACCCTACCCTGCGCCCGATGGCAGCTGAGCCGACGAAGATCATCTTGTCCACGTAATTGACCAGTGCAGCTCCTGTCTCCCCATAACTGCAAGTTCAAGATGACGTGTCCGTGAGAATTTGCTGCCCTGTCACATGCAGCTAGCGGTGGACAGCTACCTCGATGCCCCGCCTGCCTGGTCAGCAGATTACTACCAAAAGAGTACACCAATATTTGATAACAGTAAATCCAAGAAAACAGCTGAGAATGAAGTTGAGGTACACTTCATTCTCTAAATTAATTCCACCCCAACACAAACTTAGGGCTCCGATCTGCACCCTGTCACTATGTGCACAAGGTCCTCGGGAGCACCCGTGGCCTTGAGCGCGGCCTTGAGCACGCGCAGGAAAAACATGGAGGACCAGCTGGCGTGCTCGGACACCTGTGCAACCAACCCACAGCCATGACCTGTTACTAATGCCGAGTTTGAGGGATAAAAAATTCAAAGTAGCTCGTGGTAATGCATTCACTTATATGTCGCGATACCTCTCACTGGGAGTCCGATCCTCAACCTCCAGCTCAACAGACTTAGAAAATGACTAGGACGTTGGAAGATAAATGGTGCACAAATCTGAGAGATCTGGTGGCTTGGGTACTTTGCCAACATGACGCGCACTCACCTTGACAACGATGGCATTCCCGGCAAAGAGGGCAGCGAGCACCGGGTTAAGCACATTGTGGAAGGGGTAATTCCACGGGACGATGGCGCCCACGACACCGAGTGGATGGTACTCAACGCGTGCCACTTTATGCGGCATCATCCTCCCGGATGACCTGCCCTTGTGAATGCCACGACATTCTTAAGCGTCAGCAACCAGCTGGCATCAAGAATTGGTCTCTTGGCAATGTCGAGTATTCGCTAACAGATGAACTTGCAATCCAGGATATATCTCTCCAGGACAAAAGCAATGGCTTCACATGCTGTCAACGGAAGATTCTGATCACCTCCTTTCGGGGCGCAGCCAGCGCTCGCCCTCATGCAGCAGCCAGGCAATCTTCTCACACGTCGTGAAGATCTCCCCGAACTCGGCGTCCACGAGGGGTTTGCCGGAGTCGCGGGCCGACACGCGGCACACGATCTCCTGGTGCTCCGTGACGTACTTGAGCAGGACACGCAGCAGGAGGCGCCGCTGCTGGAAGCTGCTGCCTGCCCACTCCAGCTGGGCAACCCTTGCTCGCTTCACGTGCTCCAACACCTGCATTGCCCAGCCCCAGAACCCAAATGTTGGTTAAGGCCTCTAAGCTGCGCTTGGCCGCCTGCGGCCACGGCCAGTGCTCGTCACGCAGTCGTCCATCATAAACGCTTCCCAGAGACTTCGTAAGTCTTTGAGCTCAGCGCACGACAAGGCCCAAAGCGCAGCTTGCAGCGGGGCCTCCCGCAGCTACTGGCAGCTCTGACTTGAGAACATGCGGTGTCCAATAGAGACGAAAGCCCTTGCTGTTCTGTGTCGTTGCCACTATGCTAAGACACCTTACCAATTTCCGACTCGTGCTTCCTGCAGCAGAAGCTGGACTTGGGCCTTGCAGCAACTCATAACCACATCGTAGAGACGGCAGGAGTGATCAGGAGCTCAGTTGGGCTAAGGCAGCATACGTCGTCGGGCTTGAGCGCCGGCAGGAAGCCGAGGTACTGCATGGTGGCGGGGTCGTAGCACTGGATGCGGCCGCCGCCGGGCGCCGCCGCGGCCGACATTGATGACGGCCGCAGCAGCTCGGGGCTGGGCGAGCGCGGCCGCCGCCGCGACGGCACGAGGATGTACTGGTCCCGCACCGGCGCCGTCTCGGCGTACAGCACTGCAGCGGCCGCCATGGCCAGCGCCGGCGGTCGTCAGCTCAGAGCCGGAGCTCCGCCGCGGCTTTGTGGGCTCTCGCCGCAGCTAAGGCTCGCCGCCGCCGCGGCACTCACCGTCGCTGGCGTCCACGGCGAGCGCGGGCGGGCCGGCGTCCCGCCAGGCGCGGGCGAGCAGCCAGACGGCCGCCGCCATGACGGCGGCGGCGGCGGCGGGCCACCACCATGCCGCCGCCTCCCACGGCATGGCCGCTTGCAGCTCGCCCGTCAGGGAGCACGCAGTGCGCAGCTGAGGACCCAACTCAGCTCAGCTCACGCAGGCAGGCCGCGCTTCCAGCCCTGGCCGCCGCCGCTGCGGCCGGCGCGATCGCCGCAACCAGCACATGGGTGGCCCCTGTTGCAGCTCAGACTGGAGCGGCAGTCTCTTGAGTTGTAGCTTATGTCTAGCCTCCCACAATCTTTTGGCTCAGTATTACGAATTCCTCCAAGCGCAACAGTGGTTCTCTTACCGATTGCTGCTAGTTGCGTCAACTTGACCTGGCATGATACAAGCTGGACGCAGCCCTGCAGCACACTATACCACTGCTACAAGTTTGACCTCTCTCGAATGCAAATACATTCAGAGGAAAAAGCAGACCTGGCAGCCACCACTGCCACTTTGCAGGCCCCTACACCCTCCCTGCAGATGCTTGCGAAGGTGGCAGGTATTGCCAAGGTAACAGAGCGGCTCTGCATTGCCTGAGGGTCATGACTCGATACAAGCTGACTAGCTGGCACAAACAGGAGCTGGCAGACCTCCTGGTAAATCAGCGGCACACCAGCGGTACATCCAAAATTGAATCGGAATTGGATCGCACTCACAGCAACTGGCATCAATAAACACGAGAATGTCAGCTGTAACTTCCCGGCGCATGTGTCCCACTTCTGATGAAAAAAAATGGCAACTGGCAGGGTGAGGCAAACGCGGCCTCAAAAATTGACCCAGGTTGTCTGCTAACATCTCAACGGTCTCACAAGAAAGGTCGATGCCTGCATCCTAGTCCTCTCCTACGCCCTGGAAGTTGGTCCAGATCTCTGAGTGCCAGGGGTTTAGAGTAAGCAGTGTTGGCCGACACGTCCACTTGCAGTTGTGCAAGGAGTTTTCTCAACCCACAACAAGCTCCTGTGCAGCTACATAGTGCTACACGGAGAGGCTCAAGACCTCTGGAGGGCCCGGATGAGAGACGCAGCTCCGAAGGCTGCAGAGCCGCCAAGAACAGCAACAGCGGCCCCAAGGGTTTGCAGGACGATCAGGGGCACGGAGTCCTCTGCAAACAGAGACACACTAAACCTGTAAGAATGAGAGCTGTATGAAGCTGTTGAGCCCCTGTCTTTGCTATGGCTCACGTGATAGTTGACACCGAGCAATAGAGCTAGCCAGGGGTTTGTGCGACTGATGGGACGCCTAAGTGACAACCTCGACAGAAGGATCGATCTCGTCTGGTCAGCAGCCTAGCATCTAGCAGCTGCAGAGCTGCCAAGCCAAAGAGCTACCCAAAGTAGAACATTGACACGCAACCAACAATGGTGGACAACCGGCTCATCATCTGATGCTAACCTTGATGCTGCATGAGACAGCTTGTCAGATGTGTTCAGCTGGCTTACCTGGCACGTAGTAGACCACAGCAGGCCCAGCAGCGAGGAGGATGAGTGAGAGCAGCGTGAGGTTCCTCGGAGTCTTGGGATCGGTTGCTGCTGACAAGACCCCCAGCGACTCGGCCTTGGAGAGCAGGCCCAGCTTCTCGATCGTGCCCAGAGTGAGGCCAAGGCTTTCGGCAAGCGAGAGCAGGCCAGCCTTCTCTGCCTTGGACAGCAGCCGCAGCTCCTGCACCCTGCAGATCTCCAGATGGTATGCAGCGTCAGTGACTACAAAATGCACTTACAGGATGCCTGATGCAGAGCCACAGTACGTCTTCCAAGAGATTAGCTGACACTGTACCTGTTGAGGAGCCTGATGGAGCGGGCGTCCTCCCCGTCCACGAAGGTCTTGAGTTGCCCGGTCTTGTCACCGACCTCCAGGATCTTGACCTTGAGCTGGCCGCGGAGACGTAACAAACAGGCAGGGTCATCAGTCACTGAGCTAGGCGCTGACAGCGGACCTGCATTGTTGCATGCGTGACATGGCAGCCTCATGAGCGATGCGATCGCCTCCAAAGCCCTACGTAGAATGGACGCGCGCCATAGGCGCCAGGATGGCGATCGACAGCCATGCTGCCAACAAGAGAAGCCGCTGATCGGCCAGCCGCCAGCACGCCACTGCCACGGCGTTGCCGGCGGCGATGCCAAGGCGGGGGCGCAGACCTGCTTCGCTGCCGACTTGGCGACCTTGACGGCCTTTGTCCCGACGCNCCGCGTCGCCGCGGGGCTACGCAGCACGCGCTCGCCGGCCATGGCCTGGCCGAAGGACAGGCCGCCGCGGGGCGCCAGCAGGCTGCTCTGCAGGGCCATGGACGCCGCCATCGCCGCCTCCTGCGCCGCCTCAGTCTCCTCCGGCGGCGGCGACGACGGCGGCGACGGCGGCGGCGGCGGCGGCGGCGGCGGGAGGTGCGGGAGGGCGGGCAGACCAGGCAGTTAGTGAGACCGTTAACCGCCGGCAGCGCACTAACTGCGATCCATCAGCGCCGCGGACGGTGCCGCCGTCGGCACCCTTATCGCGAGAGCCGCAACGGCGCCGTCGTCGCCGCGTCGTCGGGACCGACGAGCGTGATGGAAGTCTATTACGCAGGGGGGAGTGGTGGCCCGACGAGCGGCTCAGGAGGCGCAATCGGCGCCCCCCCAATGGGACTCCCTGGTGGCCGGATAGCCCCCCCACCCCCCTCCCACATGGTGCACCTCGGGACACGCTGCTGCTGCAAAACCTTAACCCCTGCACCGCTCAGACACTGTCTCTCTCTCTCTCTCTCTCTCTCCTCTGGGGCTGGCAGACCCACCTGCCTGTGTCTCATTCTACGCATTTCCGGTCATCGTTTGTTGGACTGGACCTCTCTGCTGTGAGAAGAGAAGAAAAAGGCCAGCCCACATGGAATTGACAAGGTTTTGTGGACGGGATCTGAAGAAGCCCCAAGTGGCCTTGACCATCATTGTGAAAATTCACATACATCGCCTCTCTTCCGCATGACGATAGTATTGAAAATCCTTCCACGTTGGTCATTGGCTCTGAATCTCACAAATTTCACAGAGCAGTCAAGCAGGTTCAGCTTATTTCCTGTATCTGCAAGCCACAGGGATCACATACAAGCACAGGTAGGAAACACCGCAGATCTTGCTCAGTCCTGGCAAGCTTCAGTATGCTCCCTTTCCAGGCGTCTTTGGAATGCATGTCAATTGACGCTGTTAGAGTAGGCTTTCTGATGACATGATAGTCATGTACTGCAAGGCACGTCCCTGAGCAAGCTTACTGCATCACACTGTTTGAACGGGTCAGATATTGGGCCGCTCACGCTTATGTTGTAACCACTCTTTTTGTCTCCATCTACCGTATGTAGTGGAGCTCTTTAAAAGTGCATGGGCTAGCATGAAGCATGGAGCCAGCTGACCAGATACAGCAGCTGCAGCTCATTGCGGAACTCATCTCAATTACCTCCCTTTCAGTGTCATTCTTTCCTTAATCTCGCATAGAAGTGTTTCTTGCATCTTGGTGGCCACAAGCAAACACAATGAATATCCTGCTGCATGCAAGCTGTAAGGAGCATGAGGCGGCACGTGAGCTGGATCAGAGTGAATCATGTTGATCATGCTAGTCTTCAGGACCCCATAGGAGGTTGACTTATAATGTTCGTGATAGGGTGTCTGCTCAAGGCCTGTCTCTCCTAGGCCCTTGGAAGGTGCCGGGCGGCTTGAAGCCGCCTCCCCCTGGTGGTGTGGCCTGCGATTAGGAGCGGAGACATCCTGATCAATCAGTCTTGTCATTCCTGGAAGCCTCAGGCAAGCACAAAATGCATAGATGGTTGCAATGAATAGAAGCATCACCCATCATACTAATATCTTGGTGCAACAGTTACATCACAGACTGGACGCAATATCCAGCATCTGCTGATTGACAATTACCAATGAGCAGCACAATCGCCTGTGAAAGTACCTGCTGGACGACGCCAGGAAGTGCACTCATGTTCATCGACCGAAGCATATCCATCGTATCAACGTCCACCTGCAGTCCACTCAAAAGAACGTCAGCCTTATGGGTGCGCCATCGTCAAAATGATTTGCACACTGACTCCATGGTGCAGCATTGGCCACAACGGCCAAATTGGGGACAGAAGCCCAAGTATGGGCTTGAGCAGTCTCTCAAGAGTGGCGTGCAGTCAGGCCTGTGCACGCCTGTCAGAGATCTTCCAAGCTGCAGGCCACCGGGTGCCCGACTGAAAGCTGACCTCAATGACGTCGGTCTTGATGGCTGACTCCTCTGGCACAAAGTCCATGCGGCGCTCGCGCTCCTCCTCTTGGAGCTTGAGGGAGATGCCACGCACCGGCCCCCTCTGGATGCGCTTCATGAGATGCTGGCCATCCGCATGGACAGGAGGGGCACAGGCACACCACAGTCAGCGCCTCAACTACCTATACATGCTCACTGTGTCCGTTTGTAGCACATCTTCAATGGGGGCCTAATGTTTTTGAAGGTAAACGACCGCGGCTTGAACACGGGCGTTCTGACGACCACGGCGTGCGTCTGCCGCATGTATCTCGCCTGAGACATGGGCTTTGCCACAAGCTCTGGCGCATTCTGCGCCACAGGAATGGACATGGACCACGAGCAGGTGGGGTGCACTCACGGTGGCGAAGCCGGCAATCTTGTTCCGCAGGCGCTTGGTGGGGATGATGGCCACCTCGTCGGCGATCTTCTTGTTGGTGTGGAAGTCAAGGGTCATGCGCGAGTAGTAGCGCTCGATGATGACGCGCGACGACTTCTTCACCGTCTTGGTGCGTACTCGCCCCTGCAGCGGCGACGGCGGCGGCGGCGGCGGCGGCGTTCGTCAGGCCGCCCCCTCACCGAGCTCCACGGCAGCCGGCGCCACGGCGGCCATCCCCATCACCTGTCGTCCTCCTCCTCCCCCGTCTCTCCTCCGTCGCTCTCACTGCCGCCGCCTTAGGCTGCCACAGCAACGGCACAGGCAACGGGAGTGCAACGGGCGCGGCGGCATACCATGGCGACGCGCTTCCTCCTTCCGGAGCTCCTCCGCCGCTGCGCCCGCCGGAGACTGCGGCGGCAGCAGCAGCGGCGGCGACGGCTGCGCCGGCGGCGGCGGCGGCGGCGACGGCGCTTGCGCGGCGGGGGTTTAGGTGCTTAAACCCTTCGTTTGCGACCGGCCCCTTCTCTCGCCAATGGCCGTCTAGCTAACGGTGCGCACGTTGACTGCTGGTTTTCGATCTCCATCGGACGGCCTGCAGGGCGGCCAGTTCTCGACAGAGGAGTTAGCGGGCGGTCCCGGCTCTGTGTCGCGTCGGTTGCTTAACGGCATAGCCGGCCCGTTAAGCTTAGCTGTAAAGCGTCGCTAAAGCCACACCCCCCACGCTTCCCGCCGCCGCCGCGCCGCCGCCGCCGCCGCCGCGGCGAGCGGCGAGCATCAAGCTTGCCTGCGCCGCCGAGCTTGGCGGTGTGTTGGCCGCCGGCGCGGCCGTCGTCGATCCGTCCTGCGGTGGCTGCGGCAGCGACGTCGCCGCGGGCAACGCTTCGTCCCTGCCGCTGACGAGGACTCAGGCGGCGGGCTTGGGACCGCCAGCCTTCGTCCGCCGGCATGGCGGCGGGCTTCCGGCCGAGGCAGCAGCAGCAGCGGCGGCGGCGGCGGCGGCTGCGGCTGTAGCGGTGCGTGGCTGAGTGCCGCAATGGGGGCCGCCGTGCCTCCGAGGCTCGAGGTGGCGCTGCGGGGCCTGGACTCCATCGCCCTCCTGCTCGGCAGGAGCGACTCGGACGACTCCTGCTCCGACGACGAGGCCGTGGCGGCCTGCAGCCGCTGGCGGCAGACCAGGCCCGCGCCCGCTGCCGCCGCCGCCGCCGCCGCTGGCAGAGAGAAGGCCCGGTGGAGGCCTCCTCAGGCTTCAGAGGCAGCGAGCGCAGGCGAGGCCGATGCCGCGCCCGGCGATGACGGCGGACGGGTGGCGGCGGCGGCGGCGGAGGAGGAGGAGGCGCTGGCGGCGCCTAGCGGCCCCGTCACGCCGCCGCCGTTCCTGGCCCTGCCCGCCGACTTCAGCCGGGACCTGGCGGACGAGGGGCCGACNAGGCGCAGGAGATGCTCCGGCGCGCCGGGACGCTGGCGTCCGCGGAGCGAGCCGGCGGGCTGGACGTCGACGGCAAGGGCGTGCAGGCCGCCGCGGCGCTCGACCTCCACGGCGGCGCGGCTGTCACGCTGCTCCTCTCGCTGCAGCAACGCTCACTGAAGAAGGTGAGAGCTGCGGCCATGGCTGGCCGGCTACTGTCAGTCGGCGATCGCCGACGTTCCCGCTGAGCGCTTGTAGTCGCTGGTCCCTGCAGGACGGCAAGCTGGCGGAGACGAGGGCCCCGGAGCACTCGGATGCGGGGCGAGCGCGCCAGCTGTGGGGCCGCTTTGGCATGGGCCGTGGGGCGCTCTCGGCAGCTCGCCCGTGGTCGCTGATCGAGCAGGAGGGCCTGGCCGCCGGCGTGCGCTGGCAGGCTCAGCAGCGCCTCGCCACCGAGGCGATCCAACAGCTCAGGTCGGTCGTCCTCCTTATGAGTGATTAAAACATGCCATGGCCAGCTAAGGCTCCTAAATAGTCCTCTTAAATACTTGTAATTGTAACAGAGGGAGAGTTGTAACCCTGGTGCCACGCTGCTGCCGCTGCTCGTGTATGTCCAGAAAGCGGGGCGCATACACACGGGCCGAGCTCGCGGCGACGATCGCAAGGGCGGCGGCAGAGGACCCGGCAGGCGCGGCCTGGCAGCGCGCTGCGCCAGCCTGCGACTGGGCAGCTGTGGCGGCCGCCCACGTCGCAGGGCGCAGCGCCCGAGAGTGTCGGCTGCAGTGGACCAATCGTCTCGATCCTGCCATCAACAGCTCGCCGTGGACGGCGGAGGAGGAGGCGGCACTGCAGCGGATCGCCGAGGCTGCCGGCTTGGCAGACTGGGCGGCCATCGCCTCGGAGCTCGGCACAGGGCGCACCGCCTGGGCCTGCTTGACCCAGTACCGCCGTGCTGTGAGCCCTGCCAGTGACGGCAGCCGCGGCACGCCTGCTTTGCTAGTGGCGGATGAGGCTGTCACTGCAGCCCAGCCGGAGGACAGGAACGGTGGCGGCAGCCGTTCTGGCGGCGCGGCGGAAGACCAGGACCAGCCCGCCATGACGGGGCACGCAAATGAGCCCCTGGTTGTACAACAGATTGGCCACGCCGAGCCGCTGCCGCCGTCCCCGCCGCAGCCTCCAGGGGCGTCGCCCCGCCGACAGAATAAGTGGACGGCGGAAGAGGATCGCCGGCTCATCTATGCAGTCCGCACATATGGGCAGCAGAAGTGGCGCAAGATTGCAGTGCATGTTGCCGGCCGCTCTGACACACAGTGCCGCGAACGGTAAGTGGCGGCCAGTTGGTCTGACATCGTGCATCCTACAAGCGTGAAATATATTTGAAATGCTTACGTCATGAGGCGCGTGTTACTTGACCTCCATGGCCTGGTCCGCTGTTGCTGCCAGCAACATATGGTCCAGGTCGGTGTGGCTTCTCATGGAGGCATCAGGCTGCGTTTCCTTGGGGCTGCTGATTGTGTTATGCGGTCTTGATACTTTGGCAGGCTATCGCAGGTTGTGCTGAGGAGGCTCCATTGTCTAGCTTCTCAACATCTTCGACCTGCGTGGCGCTTGCTGGCCTGCGCAGGTGGCACAACGTGCTGAATCCTGAGGTGGACAGAGGTGATTGGACGCCTGAGGAGGACCAGTTGTTGGAGAACGCAGTCGCTGCGGTCGGGCTGCACAGCTGGGCGGCCGTGGCGCAGCTCCACAACACACTGCGCGTCGCAGCCGCTGGCCGTGGCCGCGGCGGCCATGGCGATGCTGGGCGCCTGCGCCGCACCGACAACATCTGCTGGAGGTGAGCTCGTCAACCGGCCACAGAGTCTGGCTGGCTTGGAGACAAAGGAGTCCTCCTTTGCTGAGACTGTTGCTTGATTCTGATGGAGATGCTAATCTCTGCGTTTGCTGCACATCTTGCCTTGCTTGCACCACAGGAGGTGGAAGTCGCTGAGCCGCAAAAGCCCAGTTCTTGCAAATGGAGGGGATGACGGCATTGGCGTTGAAGGAGCAAAAGAGCAGCGGCAGCAACGGCGGCGAAAAGCGGAGTCCTGTGAGCGCAGGCGGAGGAAGAAGGAGCCAGAAGAGCAGCCGTCAGATTTGAGGGAGGAGGGAGGTGCAAAGGGCCAGACCTTGGGAACGGAAGCGATGACGTCGGCAGCAGTAAACCTGCAACAGTGTGGCGGCAGCAGCGGCGGCGGCGACGGCGGAGACGGCGGCGACGAGGGGGCTGCTGCAAGCGGAGAGGGGGGGAAGACAAAGCGGAAGCGCAGCCGTCAGAAGAGGAGAGGGAGGGGAGAGGTGCCGGCCAACAGTGGTGGCCCCCAGCAGGGGGACGCCATGGAGCCGGAGCAGGTGACTGCAGATCCCAAGGTGGAGGAGCGGCGGAAGCGCAGCCGAAAGAAGAGGAGAGGGAAGAGGGAGGTGCCGGCCAATAGTGGTGGCCCTCAGCAGGGGGCTGCCATAGAGCCGGAGCAGGTGACTGCAGATCCTGAGGTGGAGGAGCGGCGGCACATGGGTCCGGTGCACGTTGCTGAGGGGGCAAGCCCCAACAGCAGGGTCCACCTGGCTGGAGATGACCATTTAGCATGCTCGCCGGCAACTGATGCCAATGCTGCCATATTCCCCGCTTCAGTGCCCTCGGGCAGCCTAACTACAAATGCTTCGAACATGTGAAATGCGTATTTCAGGCGTTGTTGGATTTGGCTTGCCACTAATCACACTGCTCTGTCAGGATGAGTCAGCCAAAGCTGTGTGGTCAACATGGCATCTGCTTCCTGCAAGTACTTGTCGACCAACACCAGAAGACACAACCCTCTGGTGCCAAGTATGCGGGCATGGTCAGGCACGGTTTTGCTCAAGTCGTCTAGCCTGTTCAGTCATGCTCAACCTTTAAAGAGAGAAGCTCATGCGAGTGTTAGATTTTATTGCTACAAGGCTGCCTTGCATGTGCTGTTTCTCATGGATTCTGCCCAGCCCATGCATCGCATAATCAAGATGTTATACACTGCGAATCACTTGGGAAGAAGGCTAGTCAACGCCAATGCCTGACTTCAAGGGGATGTAAGAGTTGCAGTCAAACAAGAGCGCGTTTGCAGCAGTTATCGCACCCTCCTAATGCTGTCAATTTCACTCGTCCAGTCCACCTCGCATGCTCCGGGCAATGGGGCTCAGCTTTGTGCAAGCATATTGCCTTCGTGTTCACCGTGTCACTAGCTGTGAGTGACTTCGTCTTACACCGAGGCTCTTCCTCAGGTAGGCCCTCCCGAGTGTGCTTCTGACACCTTGTCCTAAGTCTGCTGGAGATTTTCGATCTGCAAATGCGTAGCCTACACCACACTTGGCAAGCATGTACACTCTTGTTTGATGTAAGCAGGTGGGTGCTCGTTGTATCATTGTTTTTCTTCTTTAAAAAGAAAAATCCATTCTAGGGTTGGATTCCGCAGGAGTCAAAGGTAGGAGACAAAGTACACAAGTACGGTTCTGACTAGGCATACAGTTGTTCCCAAGCATGCTCATTGTCACAGTTTGTGGAGCTCCTGTCTCTACTTGCTAAGACTGCCAGTCCATCCCAGCGCCGCCGTTGTTCTGCCAGTCCCAGCAGCGCCGTTGTGCACTCTTCGCGACCATTCAGGAGCTTGGCCAAGGACTCTGAGAGTGCGGCTAGTGTTAGCCAATGGCGACCGACGGCGCTATAGACCTTGCCGGCGACGGCGGCGTGACGAAGCGCGTCCTGACGCCGGCGCCTGCAGACGCGCTGCAGCCCTCGGAGGCCCTGCCCTTCGCCGACGGTGCGTGCCGACAGCTCGCCAAGTGACAGCAGCTTACGTCTGGACGTGGGCGCCGCAGTTCTGGGCACCCAATTCGTCATCCGCTTGAGCGCCGCCGCACCGTCAGCTGTGCGGGCCTGACAGCTGTGCGGGCTGGCGCCTGCCTGGCCGCGGCGCTGCAGTCCTGTACGAAGGCCGTCTGGAGGCCACTGGCGAGGTTTTCGACTCGACGTCAGATGACAACACGGTGTTCACGTTCGAGGTTGGGCGCGGCGCCGTCATCCGCGCCTGGGACATCGCAGTCAAGAGCATGCGGGTGAGCTGCACTGCAACCGCCACAATCTTGCTGCAAGACAGGCTTGACTAGCTCTCTGCGGCTCAGCCTGTGTGCCAATGTCGGGTTCCACCGAGAAGACGGTGACAGACCTCAGCTTATGTCCCCCTTATTCTGCAATCGCCCGCCAGCTTGGGCAGTGCCACATTCCCTGCTGGCTCCACAAGTCCCCCTCCAAAGCAGGCCCGCATATGGCAGCCTCAATGTGTCGCAACGATGTCCTGTCTGCGACTCCTCAGAGAGCACATTGGGCAGCCGGCAGCGCTCAGCAATACAAGCACTCCTTCTTGCAACAATGGAGGTGCAGCAGTTGTGCGGGGGAATGCAGCAACTAATCTGTGTACACGTCCTGTGAGCTTGATTTCGCCTGACATTCTTGACTGGTGCACGGAAGCATCCGTGCTCAGGTGGGCGAGGTGGCCGAGGTGCGGTGTGAGCACGAGTACGCCTATGGTGAAGCGGGGTCGCCGCCAGAGATCCCTCCCAGGTAAGGACCCTCAGTTGCTCTCACAGCGTCCATCAGGCCATTTGCTGGGCCCTTGAATACAGCAGTGGCATGATGACACCTACTTGGACATTTTGCCGGGCCACTGGAGGCACCTCATCCTTTGTTGGGCAACAGGAAACACTATCAGACTCCTGCTGCAAGACTGCCAACTAGATGTGCATTGTAGACCTGAAGCTCGAGCCCTGAATCTTCCTGTGGGTGTGAACCTTCACTCTTGGTAGGCCAAGTGAATAGTGAAGCACTGGGCCACCTGAGATGACAACCTTACCCAATTGTGATAGCTCAGGTATCGAATGCGGGTCGGTGCAGGGCCACGCTGATCTTCAAGATCACACTCCAGGAGGTGAAGCCGCCCAAGGGTGCAAGTGCCAGCACTATCGAGGAAAACCAAACAAGGCTCAAGTGCGTACCCTCTTGCGGTCTGACAGAAACTAGTCGATCAATCAATACTCGCTTTGGTACCTGCTAGTATGCATGCTCGTCCTTGGCAGAGCTACTTTTTGAGGCGCCACTCAAGCTCATCCTGCGCCGGCCAGCCAGCCTCGCTTGGTAGCCCTCCTCCTCATGTAGTGTGCATCGACAGGAAGAAGCACTGCTGACAAGTTCTTGGTCCACCTTGCAGTGGCGCCTGTTGCCTGCAGCATGAGCTCTTGTTGCTTCACTATGGCTCCGCACAAGTCAAGGATTGCTGATTTTTAGCAGTAGTCTTGCTTTCATGCTCCATCTCAGCGAGCTCCGCAAGGAGAGGGAGGCGGCCGCGGCTGCCAAGGAGGATGACAAGAAGAAGAGGGAGGAGGCCAAGGCGGCAGCTGCTAGCCGCCTGCAGGCGAAGCTGGAGTCAAAGAAGAAGGGGGGGGGCAAAGGGGGAAAGAAGTAAAGCAGCCTACACAGTGAGGCAGTACTAGACTGGATTCGGCACAACACCTTGATCTCCAGTACTGAAGCAGGCCCTCACGCTTGCAAGAGATGTCCGCCTGAGCACCATCAGTGTGTGCACTGCGTCGAGATCACTACCTCAGTGTCTGCGTTCTAAAGCAGTATGCGGCAGAACTTGACGGCATAGACTGCATACTTGCATCATACGGCAGCACCCAATTGTTGAGGTCCTTTGTTTTGGCAGCCTTGCCGTCTGCCTGAGGTTGCCAGACAACAAGATCTGGACCCTTCAAAATTTTGTTCGTCGTTTTTCTGGGCTGGCCAATCGCAGCCATGACCCTCTACTGGACGATTTTTGTTCTCGATCTTGTGAGTGTGCATCTGAGAGGTGGCTGGCCCACCTGCGAATGCCAGAAATAATTGCACTGACTGCTGAAACAGGTAAAGTGCCACTGGGCAAAGCGTTGAGCGAGCAATGGAGGAGGGGGAAAGTAAGGACAGGTGTGAGCACTAAGAGGAGCAGTGCGTAGAGGACCCAATGGCAGAGGACCCGAGCGGCCAAGTGCAAAGGTAAGCTCGTACACAATGAGAGAGGGAAGCAAATAAGGAGATGCCAGAAAGGGCGGAGGTTGAGCCACATCGGAACGATAACCAGAGCAGAGTCTCTCAAGCCCGGGTCTACTGTCATCGCGCGCGCGCGAGCTGCTGCTGTTCCTCGGCCTTCTCTTGAGGCGACTGGATCTGCAACGCAAGAATGCAGCCGTCTGTCAGTCGCCAGCCATATTTTCCACTCAAAATATTGACCAATCAGACAAGAGCTCTACTCAATCGTGCTCAGAGGAACAACAATCACATCCAGAAGAAAGGGAGCAAAACAAAGCTGACGGGCGAGAGCATCTAGGACTATGATGGAGCTCAACTCAAGTCAGTAAGCTGCTATATATACTATGATTAAGCAAGACAAGACCCCCGAAAGTGTAATGGACAAGCGCTACCCCGTCAAAAACAAGTGCCCCGAGCGGCTCCACATGCATGCCTACTGAGGTCTCCTGCACACCCACCAAGCTGAGCGCCAGGAAGGTCGCCTTCACCGTGTTATGAGGATGCCGGGAGCCCACGATCTGAGCAGGTCTCCACAGTAAAGTAGGTGAGCGGTAAGAAGAGGCCTTGATGAGATGCTTGATGTGTGACCATATCTTCTTGTTATGAGCTTACTGTAGGTAAGGCTCTAAAGAGATTGATGTGCTGCAATTAAGTTTGCGATAAGAGGTATGGGGTGCAAAGGTGGGACCTTGCTCTTGACATCCTTGAAGCCACCGAGGCGCAGTATGCCGGCCACAGTGTTAGCGGCCGTGATGCCCTGCCCGGACTTGGCTGGCCACAGGTAGACCTGCCAAGAGGCCCCCGCACCACGAGCTGCCCAGTCAGTGCCACCGGCAGCCACAGAACCTTATTGCAAGATGTGGCGGGATGCGCTGCGCCTCAGCGGACATGGTGGCAGCCAGGATGACGGCTCTGGCAGAGCAAGCAGGTCTTCTTGTGTCGTGTCACCAGTTCGACGAGCATGCGCCCGGCGTCCCACCTTTGTCTTCTCATACTTGGCCACCTGCTCGTGGAAGATCGTGTGCCCATTGTAGCTCTCGAAGTAGTGCAGGTTCTTGACGGCCCGTGCGTACGCCTGCGCAGCGGCAGCGAGCGGCCACAGTGGAGGCGACGCTTGCCAGGCGCCAATCGAACGTGCACAGAGTGAGAGGAGGTGACACTGGGCGACCATGGGACTGGCGAGCGAGGACGAAGCGCAGCGGCGCACCTTGTCGACGGCGTCGGAGACCTCCGCCGACTTGCCCTTGCCGAAGCCCACGACGCCCTTCTCGTTGCCGCACACCACCAGCGCCGTGTAGCTCAGGAGGCCGCCGCCCTGCGACGCAGCGCCACACGCAGCACATAGGAGGGCAATTTGGCGGCGCTCAGCCCCTGCATTGGCCAGGACTTACGGGTTTAGGGGTTAGTGTGTTAAGGTTCAGGTTTAGGGTTAGGGTTTAAGGGGTAAGGGTTAAGGGCGGCCAGCTCGAGCGTGCGACTTTGGCGGCGGCGGCGGCGGCGGCGGCGGCGGCGGCGCACCTTGGTGACCTTGCACGTCCGGTTGACGTCCACGACCTGCATCTGGTACTTCTGCACGGCGGCGGCGGCGCCGCCACGACCGACGCGGCGGACCTCAGCCAGAGACGCTCTGCGCAAGCCGAGCTCACGCACCGCCGCCGCCGCCGCCGCCGCC
>WELB01000054.1:708250-727336 GCA_009602725.1 Spirogloea muscicola
CCGCCGGCGCCGCGCGCCAAGGGCGAGGACGCGCCGCGCGGCGCGGCGATGACGCCGGAGAGCGCGCTCAAGCTGCTCGGCGTCCACGAGGGCTGCACCTTCGACGAGGTCCTAAGGGCAAAGCGGGCGTCCCAGCGCAGCCACGCCAGCGACCACGAGCGCGTCACGGAGGTGGGAGCGCCTCCATGGCTGCCGTTGCGGGCCCTCGTGTCGGCGCTGCCGTGGCGGATCTAGCGGGGAGCGCGGCGATGACAGTGTCAGTGTCGTCCCCGCGAGCGCAGCTGGAGACGGCGTACGACGTCCTCCTGATGCAGAGCCTGGCCCGGCGGCGCGCCGGCAAGGTCGTGGACAGCGCCGTCCGCTTCGCCGACGTGCGGCACCGGCGGCCCGGCGCCTCCGCCGCCCCCGCGTGGCTGGCCGGCGCGCTCAGGCGCGCGTCGCTCTCGCTCGGCAGCCCCTCGGCCGCCGACGTCGCGGTGCAGGCAGCCCTGTACGGGGCCCTGATGGCCTGGACCTTCGCCGGCGGGCCCGACCCGGCCGCCAGCTTCGGCAGCAACAACGCGGCCATGCCTAGCCTCCAGCTCGCAGCAGGCTTCGGGGCTTCGGTCTACTACCTGCGCAAGCAGAATGTGAGGCTTGGTGAGCAAATCGACGCGCCTTCTCTGCACTTGGCAATGCTATGTCTGGGCAGGTGATAATGACTGTCACAACAGAGGACAATGCTTCTGTGCTCCTCTGTCGCCGCTCCTCTGGTGAACGGCTTACCTTGCGCCGCTGTCGCTGCATGCCACGTTTCAGGGAAGACGATCAGCATCAGCACAGGCGGCCTGGTGGTTGGAGCCGTCCTGGGGAGCCTTGCTGAAGCCTGGCTCCATGTCGAACTCTTCCCAATCTATGGGATTGATTCCCCTGCGATTGTAATAACAGAGTTCACGCTCCTCTCCTTGTGGCTGACATCGACGTACCTGCGTTGAGGCTTCCCTTCATCTGGAGCAGGTTCGCAATGCAGCATGGCACTAAAAGCTGGGGCCTGAATTGGTCACAATCTACTCTGAACATACTACCATAGACCACAGTACAAGATATACATGTTCATATTAGAAGTATGTGAAAGTTTAGTAGATATGTTCCTTACAGGTCCCTATTATCAGAGTGGCATGAGCCCACCACCTTGTCAAGGCCATGCCAAGGCCATAGAGAGCCTTTGTACAGCTTAGATCCAGAGTGCGCTCCTTGCACTCATCTCGCTCATCCGGCACTTGTATAGACTCTGACAGCCGGCCATAGCTGCGTCACACATCTAGTCATGTAGCCACCTCTTTAGATAGACAATACTACCCCTTTTCCTTTTCATTGTGAGGTGGCTTAATGTCACTGCCTTAAGATATCGCGGATGCAGGTAGCTAGCTAGAAGATACTGCAGATGCAGGTAGCTAGCTAGAGTCTTCAATAATTGGCATACAGCCCAAATGGATTCATAACTTTTCACCTGTGTATAGAGATGTAGGGCCGTTTACAACAAAGTTCTTCGTCTGTACAACACAAGCCCCTTGGTCAGACTTTGCCAGCTCTGGATCCAATGTGGTCTAAGTAGCTGCAATGGCGAGTCAGCTTGCTGTCACGCTGTGAAATCAACTCTTTGCACATGGCCAGAGCCACTGGAAGTCTTCAGAGAAGTCAGAGAAATGCATCATAGCTGCCACTAAGGATGCCAGCTCAAGCCGCTCAATAGAAGATAGACTCTTCTAGTGGAGGCGATGGATGTGATTGGCCAGCCCAGAAGAAGAAGGAACAAAGGTAATGGCAGCAAGTCGCAGAAGCAGTGGCGCCAGCTGTGGCACAGTCATCTGAGCGCCTCTGCTCGGGCCGCGAGCCGCGGCTGCGGCGGGAGCACAGCAAGCAGAGCCAGCGACGGCGCAGCAAGCACTGACGCCTGTGCCGCCACTGCCGGCAAAGGCGGCAGATGCAGCGGCAGCGTGCTAAGGCTCAGAGGCTCCGCCGACACCGGCCGGCTGGCCGCCCTGGCGCCGCCGCTGCCGCCTCTGCGGCCGGCGCCGAGGCTGCGGCGGCGCCTCGCCTTCCATGGAGGCCTGGTGGAGCGCTGGCGCGACCTGGAGGCCGCAGAGGACGCCGCCGAGCCTGAGGAGCACACGCGGCTCAAGGAGCAGTGGTGAGCCACTGCTCCATCGCCGGCTTAGGGATCAGGGTTTAGGTGCACTCTGTGCACAACTGCCGGCTCGGACGCCGGCGCTGCCAGCGGCGCCGGCAGGAGCCAGAGGCGCTGTCCTCACAATCTGGGGCTCTGCGGTTCAAATCTCTGCCCTGACGTCAGGGACTGCGGCGATGGCTGCCAGTCGCGCCTTCGTGAGACCTCACCGGCCGTAACGGCTGTTTTACAACTTCCAGGCCGTCATTGAGTGTCGCCACTTTCGGTCACATCCATTAATTGCAATGGCAGAGAGTGTGGCAGTTTCCTGCCGCTCTGAACTCGGGTCCTGACTTTGCCCTCGAGCTGGAACATGGGCTTTGGGGTTGAATCTCCATAAGAATTAATCTAAACCCTGACCCCTACCCCTAAAGTAAGCATATATTAGTACCAGACCGAGTGCATCACATGGTGAGCTGTTGTTGGGAAGCAAGCTGCTGCCAACGTCTGCGCCGAATTCTCTGCCCTGAGACTGAGCTGTCCACTACGAGCTCTGCAGGTTCCATGAGGCCTTTGAGTTCGTGCAGGAGCTGCCCGGCGGTCGACATGCATGGTGCCAGCACCAGGAGCTCATGCTGCCGCTCCTGGAGCCCTTCTACCACTACGACAGCCATGCGACGACGGCTGGGAGTGCCGCCCCGGAGTCGGACCTCGTCCAGCTGTGGCGGCGCGTCAAGGCCGACCTCGCGGCCTGCACGCGCTGCATCGCTGCATACCACCGAGGCCAGGCGTACTATGCCCAGGAGTTCGAGGAGGAGGTGGTTGCGCCGCTGCTGGACGTCCTGCGGCGGCTGGATGCGGAGCGGGTGAGCGAGCGCTGCCAGTCCTTGCTGGCGAAGGTCGTCGCCAAGCAGTATGACCCCGTGCAGGACGGCGCCAGCAACATCTGCCTCATGTTTGAGGTGGGTCTTGGCCGCCAAGATTTCCTCGATCCAAAACCCGAACCCTGATTCTCATGTCTATGCTTCAGATAAATTGGCATACTGCTGTCAGGTCTGGGCTTGCTGATACTGCTCAATACCATGCTGGAGTTGCTCAGCTTTTCTAGTAGCTTATATAGTATGTGGAATAAAGCACGGGCTTCTGTGAAGTGTTTTCATCTGTCCACTTACGGAGCCCAGATTCGGGTCCCCTGACTGTTCCAGACTATCAAAACTGCAGGTCCTGATATATCCTGCGCTGCTAGATGATGCCGAGGTCTTTGAGAGCTTCGGGCCCCTCCTGAAGTACCTGGTAGACATGCACGACCTGAAGTTTGAGCCCAGGCAGAGCTACCCGGTGAGTGGCCTTCATGGTACAGAAATATTTACGTTGCACCCTGAGCGCATGTACATGCTACAAAGAAGGGTGAAGAACATGCTAGCTTGATGCTCGCAGCAAGCTTTGTGGTGGTATCAGACACACAAGCTCAGCAAATATGCTCAAGCCAAGGCGCAAGTAATAGATTGTTAACAAACTACTGTAGCAGCATGCGTCCTTGTCTGTTCACGTACAATTACTGCTTGCTGTCTCGATGCCACAGCCTTTTGAACGTTCATGTCTGCTATTCTGCTGGTTAGGGCGTGTACTGGCTGCTAGTCCACCCGGATGCTGGTGTACGCAGAGCTGCACACACTCTGGCTAACGGCATTGGCAAATTCAAGTAAGGTCATTATATACTTCACAAGGAGTTCTACTTCCTCTGGTCATGCAGTCATATCAACGTGAACAACTGTATGCGTGACTAGAAGATGAGGTACATCTGGTCACGCTTTTGTATCTCGACATACAATTGGATGATTGATCGTTAAGTGCAATTGGTAAGGCAATAGCATCCCTGTACCTGCTATCCGACTGAGTATTTGGAGCCTGGTGCCTCTAGGCATGGTGATAGCCTCAAGCCACTGGAGAGTTTAATTCGACAATGCAGCCATCAATTGGAGTTCAATCTGTTTGGAGCTGAGACATTACACACTGTGACAAACTTGAAGCCAGGGGCTTCTATTAGGAAGACCAGAGAGCCGCCAACAAAAGAAGTGCTCTGGCTGGGGTTGCAGCACCTGTAAGGTTGCAGCTTCTGTTATTGCCGTCAAGCTGTCTATTTGCACCTGATTGTGGAGTGCACAGAGTCAATCGTATCACATGAAGACGTCGATCTTGACAACCAGGCCTACAGTCTAAGTTGTTAGCTCTCTCTTGATTGCTCGTCCAGGATGGCACTTATGGAGCCGGCGGCTCTGGAGATGGGCTTGGTCAGAGTGCACCCTGCTCTTGTGAGCATTGTCATCAACCACGTGAGCGAGACCACAGGCGTCTTCTGGATCGCACTTCGCTGCCTCAGGCTGCTGCTAGAGATCTTAGGTCCGACCTCGAACCAGCTACTCAATCACAAAGTTTAGAGTGTCATTTTCAATTGGAGAGCATATCTTTGTCTGGCTCGGTCACTGATTGCATGTCATGGCCTCCAGCTCATGTGCGTCTATTACAGTTCTGTCGTCTTTGGCCAATCCTTGAAACCCTTGCTTGAGGACAATGTTGACCCATACCAGGTTACAAGCTGTGGATGCACACCTCGTTCTCGGCAAGCGTGGTCCGCAACACGATGCTGAGCCAGTGCTTCCATGTCACGGACGAGCGCACCCATACTGCCCTCTTTGACGTCTTCCAGCCTTTCCTCCAGGTGTGGAGCCAAGTGTTGTCATATAACAAGCTTCAGAGCATGTTAACATTGCTTCTGCTGACTTTGAGGCACCAGCATGCCGACTTCTACATCCAACATGTCAAGCAGTCTTGTCAGATCTGCTGAGGCCACGCGATTGTGCTTTGCATTGCAAAGCTCCAGCAGCGGCTGCCTGCCACTTCTTTTGCATGACTGACATACTGTCATCCTACTTTTACGCTGTGGAAATGATGTCTTTGTCTTGCTGCAATGACTTCATGCCTTGCAGTCGCTGGAGGCACTGCAAGATCAAGAGTATCAGAGCGAGAGGAGATGGGTGCTCTACTTCTTACTGCAGCAGGTCCCCGCAAGCAAGAACTTCCGGGCCATGCTGACCAAGAAGGGCCGGCAGGTAGTGCTGCTTGGCTCCTGTCAATTTCTCCTGCTCATGCTCCTCCTCTTAGAGTGACAAATGCATGGAGCCGTCTGCAATGTGGAATTTAATTAACGGTCTTCTGCTACTTGTCCGCATGATAGCGACATTGGCTATGTTGGTGCTCGTTTCAGATCGCCTTTGCGTTGGTACGGCGAGGCTACTTGCTGGCAACTCCATCGCCTCCAGTGGACTGCGCCCACATGTGGTGAGAGCAGCCCTTACACAGTCGCTAGCATGGTACTACAGGATGCTGCAGGCTCAATGCTGCAAGATGGGAAGCAATCTCTTATCTGGCAACAGCAGCACCCACTGTTTTGCTTGAGGCAACTCAAAGCTTGCTGCTAATGCTAATCGAGACTGCTGCTCATATCTGCTCCTCAGGAACATGCCTTAGAAGACGTTCGCAGATGGTGAATATAATTGTTATTGTTATGATATTAATCCTTACTCCATTTAAGTCATACTTGCACTTACAGGGGTCCTCTTCTCACAACCACGCTCCAAGATCAGTCGCTTTACCCAGCCCTCCGGAAGGCAGCAGCTGATCTTGCGGTCGCCATCCTCGCAGCAGACTCTGCAGCTCTCCTGGCCCTGTCTTTGCCGCCTTCCTCCAGCACCAGTTTCTTGAACCTGGATGCAGCAGCAGACGATGGCCTGGTCAGGCTCTCTGAGCTGAGTGCGGAGGAAGCCACTGGATGGCACATTGTCCCCCTTCTCTGGACAGAGCTTCTCGAGGACGGCAAGCAGCTGCTGCTCTATCCCCAGGAGGTCGTGCAGCAAGCTTTCATTGCCGCCGGGTATCTTTTGCTGGCGAGCATGGCACTGCCAAGGCTGACGAGCCCAAGTGGCCAATCGCATGGGCAGTCCAATGGGCCCCTTGATGGTACGACAAGGATGAAGGAAGAGGTCTCAGCGATGTCATGGGCCACGGCGAAGGGCGGCAACAATGGTGGGACGAGTGTGAACTCTGTCCTCGCTTCGAACCACTTGACGTGGTTGCTGGGCCTCATCTTGTCAAGGTCAGGACAAGGCCGGCTCGCACTTCTCCACCTAGTGATCTTCAGATGTTTTCTGTCATCTTGCTTATCAAAGAAGAGAGGATGTGAAGTGCTAGTCAATGTTTGATTCACTTATGACATATTGTCCAACATCAATCAGAGTTGAGGGAGTGGACCCAGTCTTTTAGGCTGTTACATAGGCACTCATGACATTCTACTGTCTTGCAGGTGTTTACTACCGCTTCTGACTGATGTGAAGGCCAGCACGATGTATGTGGCATGGACCTTTGATAGCAGGCTTGGCGAGACCATCTTCCTGCTGCTACTCCAGCCAGATCCAGTAAGTGACCAGTTCTTATGTCATCCTGCATGCCATGCATTCCTACTAAGAGCTGGCACCAGCGGAGTACAGCTTCCAAGCACCAACACCCTTCATCTACCAGGCCTTCTGCCGTTGTTCTGCTGGCTTCTCAAGGAGATGCTGGAAAATAGTCATTCTCGCACTTCTGGGACGCCCTCAATGTGAAGAAATTGACAAGATGAAGACAAGCTGATGCTAAACGTTATACGCTGCTTGGAGTTATCTCCGATTTTCTAAGCAATTGTATGCTTGTGAAGTAGATATGTGATGGTTAATGCCTCCTCTTATGCTGCTCCTCCAGGCCCACCGGGAGCTCGGCCGGGAGATGTTAAAGCACTTCAGCAAGTGCGAGGACAGCATGTACAAGGGACTTCGTGCGCTCTATGGGACACGGCCAGAGGCAGCAGCTCTCACTGCTGGTCTCAGCAAGGCCGTAAATATGGTAATTGATAGAGGCTTCTTCGTGTCATGCATCATGCGTGTCATGCTCATCTTTCTGAAGCTGTAATGTATAGCAAAACATGGAATGCTTCGGCCATGCGTCGATCTGAAGCTCACCAGTCTGCTACAGATAGGAGCAATTTCAGATAAGGAGGTTGTCAATAGCTTCCCGGGCGTGCAAACTGGCTCGCAGTCTGCAGAATAATTGGTATAATTGTCATTCTCTGTGGCTTGAGAACTTCATTGTATGATTCATGCAACAGGTCCTGGATCAGCCTTTGCATCTTATCACCCAGCTTGCTCAGAATATCTTCTTCTGTGCTGGAACATTGCTTCGAGATGTTGAAGACTCCCCAGCACCCCTTCCAGATAGTAAGAGTCCACAGGAAGTTGCTGCACCAGGAGGTTTTCTTAAAGACTTGAAGTTCCTACCAGACAGCCATAAAATACTTTCTGTCGTCAAGGAGGACATGACAAAGGCTGCTGTTAGCGGGTGCTGGAGAGAGCTACAATCGAGCACAGCCAACCTTGTCTGGACCCTGCTAGTGGACGTCTTACAACAAGGATTGGCTGAATCAGAAAACTCAACTTATGATGTAAGGTCTCCTTCAGCCTTCCCAATCATCCAAGTCTTCAGGCCTCAACTTGTGCAACTTTCTTCACAATGTCAGCTTGTCCAGTTCCTGCTGCCTCTAAGTGATGCTCCTCCTCAACTCAGCTACTGCCTTCCATTCATAGCTAGATTTGACTCCTGCATTCTTGTTGATGCCAGTGGTTTTGCTTGACAATTGCCAGTCATAGTGCCTACATCTGGGTCAACAGTGTCCAGGCGTCAGAGACGTGGCCCTTTGCCACGACCACTTCCTTTAGCTCCAGTTGTGCAAACTGAGTAGCTCAACCTGCCTCAGAAGCATGCTCTTGCTAATGCAGCTCATGTTTGGGAGAGCTCTGGAGGTCTTGCCGTTAGCATGGAAGCACGTCAACACTGAGAAGGTCATTGGGGCAGACTGGTCCTGGCTGGAGTCGCTCCTCGCTTGGGGCCTGGTGGCATCTCCATCAGTGAGGAGGAGGTGGCCCGAGGCCGCACTTCCCGTGCTGCAGGACATGAAGAGCCGGGAGTGCACATTCTCGCAGCAGATGGGCTACGTTGCTCAGAAGCTGCTTGCTGCTGGTGAGTGCAAACCACGCTTCAAACCCCAGTGGCAAGACATTTCAACATCTTGTCTGTGAATCTTACATGGCCACAAGATATTAGTTACAATGTCTGTGCATCTTATTTGGCCACATGATACTAGTCACAATTTTTCTCAAGTCTGTGCCCTGCTCTGTGCATCTCCTGGTGGTAGTTCTACTGTGTGTTGCATTGAACTGCTCGGCTATGCTGCAGGGACCAGCCTCAGCGACAGCTCGCGCCTTGCGCTGTCCGCACTCTTCCCTTCAGCCGCTCCCGGCAACATTGGCCGTGGGCTGTTGGCAGACCTCCCTGCCCGCTTCATTCCGCCTCCTCAGGCCCGACGTGTCAGCCTGGGAACCGAGGCTGATGGCCGAGAGGCGGGGCAACGGGAGCTGGCAGTCATTGACTTGACAGAGGAAGGAGACCAGGGTGCTGAGCGTGGACATCGGAGTAGTGCCTCTCGAGTGCTTCCGGAGATGGAAGTGGAGGACGAGCAGGACGACGTAGAGAGGCAGCAGAGGTTCGTGGGGCCCCTCCTGGGCTTGGCGAAGCAGCGCAGTGTTGGGAATGACTTCTGGAAGGTGGAGGGTGAGATGGAGAGGGAGGACAGGGCGAGGATGGATGCGGAGAGGGCGGAGAGCCATCGGATGGCCACGACGAGCGGCATGACCGAGCGTGCGAGAGCGCCGCCGCCGCAGTTCAAGCGGCCTGAGGCCCTTAACAAGGCCCTCAAGCTCGTGCCTCCTTCAAGACCGAGCCCGAGGGACGCGAATGTGGCTTCCAAGAGGGCAGTCGTATCTGGGCACGGCAAGCTGGCAAGCCTGAGAGCTGAACACAGGGCCGAGGCGGCTGCAGTCAAAGGTGCAGGTCCGGCAAGTCACGGCATCTATCTTGGCGCACTCAAGCCGCATGTAGGGGTAGCAACGGAAGAGCCCACAAGGTCCGCAGACCTGCAGACTGAGAGAATCACTCATGAGCGGGGAGCTGCTACACAAAGCGGTATAAGACGTTCCTCCTCTGCTATTGCTAATTTCAAAGAGCTACGTCCATCTATTTGATTAAGTATCTGGTCGACTGTTACTACTACGTAACTATGATACTATTACTACTACGTACTTTTACTATTATGACTACTATGTCAGGAAGATTGTGAAGGCCAGAACGGAGTCGCTCTTTACGTGCCTTGCATCTCAACCTCAATCTGACCTCCCTCTGCCATGCTTCCTGTCAGCTGCAGGTCAGATGAAGCGGCAAGTCATCCAGCTAGGCGTGCCTGGGCAGGCCGGTGCAAAGCCAGGGCTGCAGGGCTTGCGTAGAAACAAAGCAATCCTGCGCCGGCCACCACCTCGCCTTGACGACTGGTATAAACGCATTTTGGTCCTTGACTACTTTGAGGTCGTGGGCCTGTCATCGCATGGAGGAGAAGCAGACAAAAATAGTCAGATGTCGCGAGTTCCTATCATATTCGAATCAATTGAGCATTATGTGGATGTAAGAATCCCTGCCCAATACCTGATCAATCTATTAATTGCTGCTTCAGAATTCGATAACTCTCATGAGGGCAGTTACCTGCTTGCTGTTTGCTACTTAGTCAGGACTTGCTTATTTTGTGTGTGATGGGCTTCCTTCTCAGTCAACAGCTAAGTGGTTGCTAGGATGTCAGGAAAGAAACCAGCAGATTAGCATGTACATATTTGCAGATACTATTCCTTGCACATGTCAGGACCAATGAGAGGGGACTTGCTGGTGATCGGCCCCGAGTCTCTTCTTGTGCTTCTTGCATAATCATCGTGATTCATGTGGTGCCCATCTGTGCAGGTGTTCCGGCCTCTGTTGCTTGAAGAGTTACGTGCTCAGCTGCGCCGCAGCCACGAGGAGATGCCTGCTCTGGGCCAGTCAGGAGGCGCGGACGGGGCTTTCTGCCTACGACTGATGTCTCTGGAGCGGGTGGACGACTTCCAGATGGGCCGCTTCCGACCTGATGCAGGCCCTGCCGACGCCGCCGCTCGGCAGTGCTCCGAGTCTGACCTCCTGCTTCTGTCGAAGCTGGCAATCCCAGCGGGAGGGCCACCTGGCCCTGCCGGTAGCACCCACCTTCTGGCCCTGGTAAGTTGTCAGGCAAGGAAAGTAAAGTAGACTCCGTCTTAGGCTCAATACCACCACCATCGTCATTGTCGTCTCCCCCACCTCCGCCACTGTTTAAATTTACTGATGAATGGGGCACATGCCAGAGTCATACATGCACTTGACTTAAGTGGGCCTTGTACAACTGATGCTCGATACAAACTGGGACCTTTGCTTGCTGCTGAAAGACAATGAGCTGCCATGCATCGCAGGTGGATCGCAAGGACAGCGAAGGTGGCCACACCCGGGCCACCATACTGCAGCTGAGGCTCTTCCTCCCATCCGACAGCGGCCGGTTGACTGTGGTCGGCCGGCAGATGGTCGACCGCTCCAAGTGGCATGCCGTGCGCCTGATCAGCCTCACGCCCCAAGTCCGCGAGTTCCAGGCCCTGGCGGCGCTGCATGTACTGCCGTTGGCATCTCTGATCCTTGGAATGCCTCGTGGCGTTGGACAAGAACGTAGGCCCGGCAGCCACGGCAAACGCCTGGAGGAGCTGCCAGAGGGGCTGAGGAGCCGACTGCAGGCTGAGTACAACGTCAGCCAGCTGGCAGCAGTGGAGGTTGCGATCGCGCAGGCGGCCTCGCTCGCCTCCTCCGCTTCTTGCCATCAGCTCATGCTGGTCCAGGGCCCTCCAGGTGAGGCGAGGCCCTATCCTTGGCGCCCGAGCTGCAGCAACCAGGGACCTGCAATGCAGGAGGCAGGGCATGTTGCACGTTGCATGTTGCATGAGGTTCTTGTGAGATGAGGCCTTTGCATTGTCCATGTAATACAAGTTAGAGGCAGTTGTCTCCCCATGATGCTCTTATGTTAAGGCAATTTGTAGCTGTCTAGGCTGCTGCGCAGGGTTGGATTACAGCCACAGACTTAAAGTTTCCTTGCAACTCCAAATTTTAGTCCAGCTGAAAACCCTTTGCTCTTACTCACCTTTGTTGCAAATTGTCTGTTTACACCACTTCATGGCCCTTTCTACGTCCTTACAGGCACAGGGAAGACAAAGACCATCGTGGGCATCGTGAGCTCCCTCCTGGCGGTGAAAAAGCGAATGTGCTCAAGAAAGAATCAGAGCTCACCATCATCAGATATGCGAGGTGGACCGACAGCAGCAGCGTTGTCGCCTTGGCAAGCTGCAGCGAGGGCGAAGTACCTGGCTGAGGAGGACAAACGGGAGATGACCCATAGCGGCAAGGGGGGCCATGGTGGCCGCGTCTTGGTCTGCGCCCAGTCGAATGCTGCCGTGGACGAGATCGTGGCTCGGATTGCGGTGAGGGGCCTCTACGGCAGTGATGGGGAGCCGTGCACGCCGAGCCTAGTGCGCACTGGCAACAGCCGGACTGTGCACCCGGACTCCATGCCATTCTTCATCGACCGTATTGTGGACGAACGAGCGGGCTGGGGAGAGGGCGGGGCGAGGGTCGATGGGAGGAGGGAGGGAGGGGGCGAGGCCACGAGGGATCTGCGGCGGGAACTCGAGAGCACTATCAACGACATCCAGGAGACGGAGGCCAGGATCTCAGCGCAGGAGGACAGCGAGCAAGGTGCAAAAGTGGAGATGGAGAAGGAGGAGGAAGGAGGGGCAGGCCATGGTTGCGGCGAGCTGTCCAAGGCCAGGCTGAACCTGCTCTACCGGAAGCGGCGAGAGCTGAGCGGGCAGCTGGCGAGCGCGGAGCGGGAGGAGCGCAAGGCTGCCGACGAGGGCAAGGCGCGGCGGCAGGCCATCCGGCGGGAGGTGCTGCGCACGGCGGAGCTGGTCGTGACGACCCTCAGCGGCTGCGGCGGCGACCTGTCCACGGCCTGCAACGACTCAGCCACCGCCATCCGGGCCGGGAAGGAGGTCGAGGGGGAGGCGCTCTTTGACGCCGTCATCATCGACGAGGCAGCGCAGGTGCTCATGGATAACATAAGTGCTGCTTAACTCCAACATAATTGAGTTATACACAAATAAGGGCATGAGCAGAGACATGACATGACACGACATGACATGACATGGGATGAGAGCCTGCCTGGTCATCTCGTCCCAAGGCGTATATACGAGTTCGCGTCAGTCAAACCCTTGTCTTGTATTAAGCAGAAATACTGAAAATGATGTTGCATCGAGCAGGCTCTGGAGCCGGCAACCCTCATCCCTCTCCAGCTTCTGGCTGCCAGGGCGCAATGCATCATGGTGAGTGCCCCCCCTTATATTACTACATCAGTTACCTGATGTATACAACAGGCACTTCTCATCACTCTGAGCTCAGTGATATTCTCTGTTTGTTTGCGTCCTCACCTGCATCACAGCAAAGCTCAGAGTGCAAGGTGGTTGCACTCATTCTCTACAAAATCAATACCATCTTATGCAGGTTGGGGATCCCAAGCAGCTTCCTGCTACGGTCTTATCACAGTCGGCTTCCAAGTTTGACTATGATCGCAGCATGTTTGAAAGGCTGCAAGTTGGGGGCCACCCGGTAACACTACTCAGCAAGCAGGTACATTAGCACAATGGACCTCAACGAGCACACTGTCACGAGGTGGTTGAGGATGTCACTATGGGATTAAGTGTAGAGTCGTTTGGCATGCAGGCTGTGATACATGAGTGCTATATTGACATTGGCCTTGACTGCCCATTTGCTTGCCGTATGTAGTACCGCATGCACCCAGAGATCCGGCTGTGGCCCTCGGCTTACTTTTACAACGGCCTGCTGGAAGACGGCGAGGGCATCAACGAGGCAACAAGGCGGGCGCCCTTCCACGCGACTGCGACATTCCCCCCTTACGCTTTCTTTGACATCCGGGACGGTGCAGAACGGAAGCACAGCACGTCACTCTGCAACGACGCAGAGGCGAAAGCTGCTCTGGCTCTGTTTCAGGCCCTGAAGTCCAGGTGCCAATTCACGCTGGCCTACTTGGCATGACAATCAGATGGGATGTGAAGCCAATTTGGTCTAATGACTTCCTTCTATGGCCAAGAATCTGAGGAAGAGCTGGACCACAAATTGTTTTCCATCTAATTAATTTCTTCTTAGAGTTTAATACTACTAGCCACTTTACTAAGTGCTTCAAGTCTGTTATCAGGTATCCCCAGGAGATTACGCCTGGGCGCTTTGGCATTGTCACGCCGTACAAGCAGCAGCTGGAGCTCCTGCGCAGCACGTTCCGACAGGCGTTGGGTGCGGCAGGCGCCGCCGACCTCGAGATGGCCACCGTGGACGGCTTCCAGGGGCGTGAGGTGGACGTCCTCATCTTCTCCACCGTCAGGTCCACGGCGGCGCACGGAGGTGGCGGCAATCATTCGCGCGTGGGCTTTGTCGCCGACGTCCGGCGGATGAACGTGGCACTCACACGCGCGCGCCGCTCCCTTTGGGTCGTCGGGAACGGCGGCACCCTGGCGGCCAGCCGGCCCTGGGCAGCGCTGATCGACGATGCCAGATCACGCGGCTGCCTCTGGGATGTCACACCGCCATTCTCCCGCTTCTTTGGCCATGCATCTGCGCAGCCTGCGCCAAGGTTATCGACGTCCCGCACTGCCGTTATCTCTGCAGACCCACGGCATGTGGATAGGGACGGTCGACGAAAGAGATCGGAACATGGCTCAAGAACTTCTGCTGGGACACGAGCTCCGCAGGAGGACGTTGTGACGTCGGAAGAGCATGGCCAGCGCAGAGAAGCACACGTTGATCGCATCAAGAGGAAGTCACAACACGGCGCAGCACAGGGCCCCTCTCCTCATGGCTGCCTCCACCCCTCAATGGTACCAAGCACTGATGCCAGGCCATTGGGCGTGCCAAGAGATGAGCTCAGGGGGAGTCGTGGCAGGACGCCAGGCTCTGTGCTGAATCCAGGGGGAAGCGACAATGGCCGGCAAATTGCTGGAGTACTCGCAAGGGGTGACAGAAAACGGCATTTGCCTGTGCCGCCACACGACGAGGCTGCGGAGCCGTCGCAGCTTCGGCGAGAGAGAGGCGTGGATGCGGATGCAAGGACTCGTCAAGCAGACAGCCGTCCAGAGAGTACGGGACTGGACGAGCGAGGTCTCGAGAGGAGCACGAGGCGGCAATGCCATGTGAGCACCAATGGTGCCGACGCTGCGCAGGCCAGCAAGAGCGGCAGGGCACCCAGGACGCCCATGGATGCCTTGGCAGGGGCCAGGTCGAGTATGGGCCCGAGGCACCTGCCAAGCAAGTCTGACCTTGATGCAAAGGGGAAGATGGCAGACGTGGACGTTCAGAGGAAGCTTGGGGCCGCGCCAGCTGCGACCTCGAAGGCTGTGCAGACGCGTGCTGGTCCAACGCCCGAGGAGCGAGCTGCGGCAGCTGCAAGGAGGCGGCAGCGTGAGGAGGCGGCTGCTGTGATGGCAGGCGCACTCCTGCCTTCCAAGAGGAAGGCCGAGCTAGGCAGGCGGTAGCCCCCACCCACGCCCAACGTCTGAGTCAACTTGTCAATTACGAAGGCTTATTAGAGGGTTTATGATCAATATTAAGGGTTTAGCATTACAAACATGAATATGGTCTCGAATGATTTCTTGCCTCGCCTTAAGCTTAACATTATCATGCCTCCCCTTAAGCTTTCACATTGATAATGCATCACAGGCCAATATGTGGACCAGTGTGTTGCCTGCTTCATTTCACTAAGCAGTATCCATTCTGTGCAGTTTGGGTGTGCGTGCATGCCATGTATAATATGCACACAACTATCAAGGGGGCGGCAGCAGTTGGTTATCTTTCTGAGCTTTCCTGCCTATTTTACACATTTCTGCCAAGCCCAAGCTCCACTGAAGCGATTAAGTTTCTTCATTCGGCCATTCAGATGGGCTCCATTAGGAGCATCAATAGCAAGATGACTTCATAATCTCTTTCACAATTTTCTATGCAAAATTTTCGGACTATTCCCATAGTGAAAGCAGCCCAAGCAGCAGCAGGTTGCCTCAGTAGGAAACCAGCAGACACGCCGCAGAAGCTCAATGAAGTAATTTTGAAAGAATGTGGAGAATGGGCCTGTACATGGCGTGGCTTCTGGCCGTGGCTTGTGGCAGTGGCGCACGGAGGGGTTGCATGTGTCAAGTAAACTGTGATCCTTCTGACTGACGAGCGGGAAATCGCTAGGAAAGGCCAATGCAGTATCACTTTCGCGAGGCACCAAAGTGCTCTATCAAGATGTCTTGAAGCACAGGCAAAAGCTCTGTGCATGGTATGCCGGTGCGGATCTTCTCACCCAGGTGAGAGTCAGCCCCGACCTTGCCGCCGAGGAAGATGTCCGCACCCTCGACGGGCTTGTTGTTGGCGTCCTTGGCGGGGGCCCCCATGATGCCGATGTCAGCCACCTGCACCTGGGCGCACGAGTTCGGGCACCCTGTGTAGTGGAAGCGCACCGCCGCAGGGATGTTCATTGTCTCCTCCAGTTCATCTGTGATCTGTTGGATGCCATGGGGCGAGAAAGCACGCTATGAGTTCTCATGTATCAAAGCCACGAAAATTTTGTTGTGGTCTGCATTAGTGCACTTAGTATATGGATCCTTGCAAATGAAACAGCACAAAATTGACACGCTTGTACATCGTTACAAGGGGGTCAAAGAAAAAATGCTGGAGCATGGGTGCTGCTGTACTAATGTCATTTTGCGAAGCTGCAGGCTGTTGGGCTATGATACTGGAACGTAGTTGGGAAGTCCTAAGTCCTGAGCTTATTGCAAGAGTTCGAGCGCAAACCTTGAGGGCACGGTTCTTGGTCTCGATGAGGGCCATGCCGCAGAACTGCGCGCCCGTGCACGACACGAGGCCCGCCGACAGGTTTCCCAGCTTCACCTTGAAGCGATCTCGCACAAGAGGCTCCTCCAGCAGCGCCGGCACGCGCTCATTTGGCACGTTAACCAGCACAATGTTCTGCTCCACCGTCAGGCGCAGCTCACCAGTGCCATACTCATCCGCCAGCCTCGCAACCTCATACAGGTCCTCTGCCTGAAAGAGCAGCACGTCCATGACCAACAGTTGAGTTAGAAATGGTTGATTCTGAAGTCGACTTAGGTGGCAGACTTGGCTCAGCCAGTAGAATAACTAGTAATGTACAGCAGACCTTCTGCACTTTGCATGGCAATACTAGCAAATCATCCAACTCTGCTGCAGGTAAGTGCTGCGCATTTCCTGTCTTCACAGGTTGTCGTGACAAGGTTATCTACATCCCTTTGAGTGAGAATCCACACTTCTGTAATCATTACAGTCTTGCAGATATGCAGATTATCAACATACTCTTCTAACGAAATGCAGCATGCTTGTGCTACTTCATGTTGACCAGATCTTTTCTTCGATTGCAAGGTAGGATCTCCTAGACTTACATTGTCAACAAAGGAGGACGTCATGGCTTAAAAGTATGTAGCATGCAGGTGGACCAGGACTGCAGTAACAGGCAACCAGCTTCACCTGCAGGCGGCCGACGGGGACATTGAGGCCGACATAACTGAGGCCGGGCTGCTTCTGCGGGTGTGCGCCAAGATAGTCGCGCCGCTTCCACGCCGGGTCCAGCAGGTCCTTGGCCGCTGCGCGTGGGAGGTCGCCGCTGGGCATGCGCTTGGCCACCTCCTCGCGGAAGCCCTCCATGCCCTGCCGAGAAGGCCAAAGAAGAGGCAGTGAGAGGAGGGAGGGGGGCAGGGAGGAGGGAGAGAACCAGGGAGGGAGGGAGGTCGGCGAAGCGCACCAGCTCGTCGATGAGCCACATCATGCGCGTGCGCGCGCGCTGCCCGCGGAAGCCGAGGTCGCGGTACGCCTCGAGCACCGCCTTGCAGAGCGGCACGACGTCGTCGGCCGGCACCCAGGCGTCCAGCGGCAGCGCCTCAGCGCACCGCTTCTGGCTGAAGAAGCCGCCGACGAGGAGATTGAAGCCGAAGACGCCGTCCTTCTCCGCAGGGATGTACGCGAGGTCGTTGATGTGTGGGTGCTCGAACAGGTCGTGCGTGCCAATAACGCACACGTTCCACTTGCGTGGCCTGCGGTGGCCACAGCAACGTGGTCAGGGCAGGTGTCAGAATACTAAGTTGTGCATAGATGTTATGTTCAGCATACATTGCCAACTTGTGTGCATCTGGCTATGTTCAGGGCATCTGGCTATGTTCAGGATGAAGAAATGAGGCTAGGAGCACGCACAAGCATATCCTACTACTGCGCACACCGACGCCTAAAGTGAAGCCACTTTGCCGTGCTTCTGTGCTGCTCACAGGTTGGTGATGGAAAGGTTGCCCTTGCCGCCGGCGATGATGTAGTCATTGAGCGCATCGTTGAACGGCCGCGTGTCAACAATCTCGTGCAGGTCCACTCCGGCCAGCGGGTTGCCCACGCCGTTGCGGACGTTGTCCATGCCGCTCTGGATCGATGTCAGGCCCACCTGCAAGGTGTGGTGCAGCTTCAGCGAGCAGCAATCCAAATAGAGAGGGTCTGCAGCTTCAGCCAAGCAAGGTTGACAACGAGGGAGAAGTAGCGTGCACTGATGCACAGAGACAAGACCAATTACAAATGCAAGCATAGCTTCAAAATCTTAAGAGCTAAGTATTAGGTGCTGCTGTTAATATTGACAAGCTCAGAATTTCATGATTTTCAAGGAGGGTCGATGGGGACTCGGAGAAAAAGGGAGGGTCCCACATACCTCCTCAAGGCCCTGGATGACGTCGGGCGCGTCCTCGAGCGTGACCCCGCGGATCTGCCAGTTCTGGCGCGTCGTCACGTCCGCGCACCCGTCCTTGCCGTACTTGGAGATGACGTCGGCGAGGTAGCGCGCATGCCGGCTGTTGGTCACGCCGTTGGGCACCTTGAGCCGCATCATGAAGCGCCCATCTGCAGTGCCACCAATTGGGCAGTCAGGTGCCCGCTAATGCCCTGCTGATTGATCTGCCTACCCTCTACCTCCCTCATCCGGACCTGCTGGACTTCCTATTGCACACCATCCCAAGCTCTGCCGAGTGAGCCAAGAGGTGAGCTTTCGTATGATTTTGTACATACATTACATCTTAATATATTTAAGTATCAATTGTAACCGAAAGCAAAGTAACTAAGTACAGGGGCAAGCACATCGATGACATACATAACCCACTGCAAATTCACCCGCTCAGTAACCACGGGTCAACACATGAAGGTCGCTAAATGATGCCTAAAAAAAACCAGATGGCAATGTCCGAGCCCTTCTGCCACCAACTAGAGCTGAGCTCGCCCAAATTTCTGAGGAGGGGGGAAAATGTAAACGTGAGGAGGGAAGCTGGCGCAGCTCACATTGGTGCTTGCGGCGGTGGAAGAGGCCGAGCCACTTGAGGCGCGTGTCGATGTCCTCCTTGCCGTCCTTGCTCGCGTCGAGCGCGGCGAAGCCCGCGGCGGCGAGCTCCCGCAGCCCGCCCTCGCGGTACAGCGTCATCGGGTCCTTCTCCAGCTTCAGCTGCACGGCGATCGCCCAGCACGACGCGTCAGGAGAGAGGAGTGGGAATGGCGCACGAATTCGGGCTGCGGCAGCAGGATCGGCAGCGGATTCAATGAGGATGTGGCAGCAAATAATAAGTCAGCTGTGTGACTTCTTTCATTCTTTCGTGAGTCGAAATAGCGGAGTTGGTGGGCAGACCTTCTCGGCGGGGCTCAGGCCGACGCGGAACTTGTCCTTGAGCACCCAGTAGCCGCCGGCGGCCTCCTCCACGCGCGGCTCCAGCCGCTCCGCGTCCGCCGGCGCCGCCGGCGGCGCCGCCTCCGCCAGCGCCCGCGTCGCCACC
>WELB01000054.1:727941-739833 GCA_009602725.1 Spirogloea muscicola
CCCCCCCCCCCCCTCCCTCTCTCTCTCTCTCTCTCTCTCTCTCTCTCTCTCTCTCTCTCTCTCCCTCCCTCCCTCCCTCTCTCTCCCTCCTGCCCTCCCTCTCCCTCCACAACCTCCCCAATCTCCCCGACACCAACTTGGGTCGTCCGTGCGCCCTCGCCGCCAGGGGCCGCTGCGCAGCTGCTGCGTGGCCAGCCACGCCTTACTGGCGAAGAGCAACCCCCAGCCCCTCCTTCCCTCCCTCCTCCACTCTTCCCACCCAGCTCGGCACACAGCTCATTCCCCTTGGCCCAAACCCCACCACTCGTTTCCCCCGGCGCCACCCTCCTCCCTCGCCAGAGCTCACTTGAGGCCAGCCTCCAGCTGAGCTCTCTGAGCTCTCTGAGCCCTCCTTGCGCCGCCAGCCGCGGCACGCAGCCGGTCTGTCACCGTCAGAAATCAGCTGCATTGGCGCACCCAGACCTGCAGGAGCGCTGGTGGCGCCCGGATTGCTCACCATGCCGGCGGCCGCGCTGGAGCACCTCCCTCCTCAGGGCGGCTGCCCGGCGGCGCCTGCGGCGATGGTGGCCAAGCCCATCGCCGGGCCCGTGGCCAACGGCAAGCCCCACCGGAGCGAGACGATGCCGCTGGCCAACGGCGGCGACGCCGCCTCCAACGGCCATGAGCACGGCGGCGAGGCGGACAGCCTGCCGAGCGCGGCCCTGGTGTCGGCGCAGCAGCTGCAGGAGGAGGAGGAGGAGCGGCTGCGCGAGGAGGCGGTGTCGTGGGCATTCCCCGCCGAGGCGGTGGGCGGCGTGGACAAGCGCGACGTCGGCACGCCGGACGCCTGGGTGGCGCGCCACGCCGAGCTCGTGCGCCTCACCGGCCGGCACCCGTTCAACTGCGAGGCGCCGCTGCCGCGCCTCATGGAGTACGGCTTCCTCACGCCCGTGGCGCTGCACTACGTGCGCAACCACGGCTACGTCCCGCGCGGCGACTGGGCGACGTGGCGCGTCGAGGTCGGCGGCGCCGTCCGCCGCCCCTGCGCCCTCTCCATGGACGACCTCGCCGCCATGCCGTCGCGGGTCCTGCCCGTGTCGCTGGTCTGCGCCGGCAACCGGCGCAAGGAGGAGAACATGGTGAAGCAGACCATCGGCTTCAACTGGGGCGCGGCCGCGGTGTCGACGTCCGTCTGGCGCGGCGTGCGCCTCTGCGATGTGCTGCGGCGCGCCGGCGTGCTACCTAAGTCCGCCGGCGCGCTCCACGTCTGCTTCGAGGGCGCCGAGTCCCTCCCCGGCGGCGGCGGCTCCAAGTACGGCACCTCGCTGCGCGTCGACGTCGCCATGGACCCCGCGTGCGACGTCCTGCTCGCCTACGAGCAGAACGGCGCGCGCCTGGAGCCCGACCACGGCTTCCCAGTGCGCATGATCATCCCGGGCTACATCGGCGGCCGCATGGTCAAGTGGCTCACCCGCATCACCGTCACGGGGTCCGAGAGCGACAACTACTACCACTTCCACGACAACCGCGTCCTGCCCTCTCATGTCGACGCCGAGCGCGCCACTGCGGAAGGTGCAAGCCCCACCTGCTTTCGACGAGCGCGCTCGTCCCCGTGTCCGCCCTCCCTTGATCGGCCTGATCACAAGCAACGATCTCCACAATGACTGCAAATTTTCTACGAGGCTGGCATGCAATTTGTGATGAAATGGCGGTTTCGTTAGCGACGCTGAAGAGCAGCTTAATTGACGAGTATTCTGATGGCATTGTGTGGCCCCTTCATTGACCGCAGGCTGGTGGTATAAGCCAGACTACATCATCAACGAGCTGAATGTCAATTCAGCAATCACGACGCCGGCGCACGGCGAGGTCCTCCCCGTCAGCTGCCTCTCCTCCGACAGCCAGTACACACTCAAGGGCTACGCCTACTCTGGTGCGTGACGCTCTTGCCACACTCTTGCAGCGCTGCACGCGGTAGTATAGCACGGCTTGACATGTGAGCTGCATCCATGGCAAGGACCTCGCTCACAGGCTCTTGAGATTGACCTGTCATTCTTTCTGAAGCCGGTGCGTTGAGTTATCTGATGTTGTAAGCGCTACTGCGTCTGATCCAGCTCCATGTTGAGCCGCAAGTGCAGGTGGCGGCCGCAAGGTGATCCGCGTGGAGGTCTCCCTGGACGGCGGCTCTGCGTGGCAGCACTGCGACATCGAGTGCAACGAGCGGCCAACGGTATACGGCAAATACTGGTGCTGGGTGTTCTGGAGCATCCGCGTGGACGTCATGCGGTTCCTGCAGGCCACCGAGATCTGCGTGCGCGCATGGGATGCTGCCATGAACACGCAGCCCGGCCAGCTGACATGGAATGTCATGGTGAGAGAGCCCTCCCCCGGCCCCCTTTTGCTACTGGACTTAGGAAAGCGGCGCACCTATGGTTGCTACTGATTACGACTGGCTACATAGTGCAAGATACTTATATTCTGGCTATGAGTGTCCGAGGATCTTAAGTAATGACGTACAAGATTATAACTCGTGTGCAATCTGGTCGGCTTGCAGGGCATGATGAACAACTCGTGGTTCCGCGTGAAGCTGCACCCAGTGAACCTCCACGGCGGTGGCATCGGGCTGACCTTTGAGCACCCGACACGGCCCGGCAACGAGACCGGCGGCTGGATGGTCAAGAAGGTGGAGGAGGACAAGGCGGCGGCGGCGGCAGCCGCCAAGCCGATGGCCAAGAGCGCCTCCCTGCCGGGGCTCGTGGCCGCCAGCGCCGGCGCCGCAGCGAGGCAGATCCCCATGTCCGAGGTGAAGCTGCACGACAGCGAGAAGTCGCCATGGATCGTCGTCCATGGCAAGGTGTACGATTGCACCAAGTTCCTGGAGGATCACCCCGGCGGCGCCGAGAGCATCCTCATCAATGCCGGCACCGATGCCACGGACGAGTTCGACGCTATCCACTCCGCCAAGGCCAAGGCGATGTTGCAGGACTACTACATCGGCGAGCTCGTCCTGGAGCAGGAGCTGGACAATGGTGCAGCTCTGGAGCTGGCGCAGAATGGCACGCAGGAGCTGACTGTCAAGGACCTCGAGAGCGTGAGCCCGGCGATCAAGGTGGCGCCAGTGGCCACCGAAGCTGCGCCACTGGTGGCCCTCGATCCCAAGCGGCGGATACCGTTTGTGCTTAAGGAGGTGGAGAAGCTAAGCCATGACGTGCGGCGGTTCCGCTTTGCGCTGCCGAGCGAGAAGCACGTCCTGGGCCTGCCCGTCGGTAAGCACATGTTCCTGAGCGCGACGGTGGGTGGCAAGTTCCTCATGCGCGCGTACACGCCGACGAGCTCCGACGGCGACGCAGGCTACTTTGACCTCGTCGTCAAGATCTACTTCAGCGGCATCTCGCCGCACTTCCCCGACGGCGGCCTCTTCACGCAGCACCTCGAGAGCCTCAAGGTCGGCGACACGATCGACGTCAAGGGCCCCGTGGGCCACATCCACTACCAAGGCCGCGGCAAGTTGCTCGTCAGCAACAAGCCGAGGACGGCGAGGCGGCTGGCGATGGTTGCCGGCGGCTCCGGCATCACGCCCATGTACCAGATCCTGCAGGCCGTCTGCAAGGACCCCGAGGACGAGACGGAGATCTGGCTCCTCTTTGCCAACAAGAGCGCCGGCGACATCCTCCTGCGCGACGACCTCGACCGCTGGGCCGCCGCCAATCACCGCCTGCACGTGTGGTACACCGTCAACACGCCGCCGCAGGGCGAGCCGTGGCCCTTCAGCACCGGCCGCATGGACGAGGCCATGGTGCGCGAACACCTGCCGCCGGGCGGCCCCGACGCGCTCGCTCTCCTCTGCGGCCCGCCAGGCATGATCCAGTTCGCATGCCTGCCTAACCTGCAGAAGAATGGATACGATGCTGATCACATCCTTACCTTCTGAACATACCACACTGAAATCTTACCGCAGCTTTAACGAGGGTTTGCCACCCTGCTTTTATAGATTCCCTGCATCCCTTTCCTTCTCTAAATTCACCACCTTGTGGAGGGGATCCTTCTCTTGCTTGAGCTTCTCTCTTGCTTCCCCACTTACCTCGCCATTTTGGCAGACTAGACGGCCAGCGCGGCACCATGAGTCACATGCCAGGCTCGATTGGACATTATGAGGTAGTCTACTTATTTGTCACAGCTGCTTTGAGACCCAATCACTATTTTGATGGGTCTGCAGCAGCAGACAGGGTGCTGAATGGTTGCAGGCCAGTGTACACCAATGTATAGAAACCTTGCGCAATTGAATTCATGGCGCAAGGTAGACATTTATGTGAGACTTTGCGAAGTGCAACGAGCCAAGAGTGCAAGCTTGCGTGCCCACTTGGAACATGTGAGGTGTCAGTGCCAGGCCGGCAGCAGTTCTACTGCCGGATGTCGTTCACTTGCTCGTCACCTTCAGAGACCAAGTAAAATTGGTCAGTTGCAGTGACGCCTTCTCATGGCCGGGCAAGTGTTTGCCACCTTCTGATTCTCATGGTGCTTAGTGGGAACCACTGTGTGGCAGTTTCCGATGATCTTTCAACGCCTGGTTACTTCTGCATACGATCAAGTGCAATATAGGTCTCTGCAAAAGGTACAGGATGTACATTGAATATTGTGATACACAGCTGGTGTTGGGTGTTGTGGAGCGAGTACATCGTGTGTCCCCTGAAAATTGTGCCATGTAGCTGTTGGCACTTGAACAAGCGGATTTGAGGTTCCCGGAGGTGTTGATTAATTCTCATGATCAGTCGAACGAGTTTTCAAGGACATCAAGCATGCTGGCTATTCGCCTACAAGTGGGTGCAGCAAGGCGCAGATGGGTCTGAAGCCTGCAGGACAACTTGTCTGCGCGCATTGATATTTTCTGGAGGTGTCATGAAGTGAAGAATCTAGTCTGCTAAGATGGCCTCCACATGACTGCGAAAGATAAGTGACCCACCAGAATGATTGGTCTTGGACAAGCTATGTGGCCCTCACGGCATTGTTGTGAAGTAGTGCCCAGACAATAAGGCTCGATGCCAAAAGCGCAACTTTGTTGCTCTGCTTTCGACAGTGGTAGGTGGCGGGACAGCCGCAGCTGAGCCTGGACGTTCTGACACTACTGGTCATGGTTTGGCGCTTGACGTCTGCCTCATTCGGCTGCCGACCTCTTCCTGAGCATGCTGTTCTCCCCATGGCAGTAGGAGAAGAGCGCGGCAACGCACACTGCACCGCCGAGGATGTTGCCGAGCGTGACAGGTAGCAGGTTCCGAAGTAGAAATGCTTCCATACTTACATCAGCTCCCAGCAGCATCCCCTGACATCCAGAAAAGAAGAAAAGATCGTTGCGATTCAGATGGAGGAAGTTACGACTCCGAAGGACGAATGGTAGCCAAGTCCTTCTCTCAAAGCTGTGCCGAGCTGTGTGGACAATCAACAATAAGATGCTGATGCCCAGTCTTCTTACCACGCCCTTCCAGGTAAACTGAACCATCATAGCAGCAACTTGGACAACATTGTCATATCGGAAGGCTATGTCACAGGCAGGATTCCACGACATTAGTGGAAGCAGGGGCGCACGGGGAATTGCAAACCTGGGGCAGGAGGAACATATTCGCCACTGAGTGCTCGAAGCCGAGTGCAACAAATGTGCTGATCGGCCCAAGGATAGAAACAAATTTGCCGGCTACGCTGGAGCTCGCTGAGGCCTGGTACACCGCTGCGCCACCAAGCCGTCGACCAGGATCAGGCTCCAGCAATAGATTGAGGACCTGACGTGTGACACTTCTGATATTGCAAAGTCAGGCCTCGAGCTGAGAAGCTGTGAAACCAATGTCAATGCTTAAGTACGTCTGCGATGCTCAAGATTTTCAAAGCAAAACCTCCCGCGCCAGGCACTGCCATCTCCTGCGCCCGATCTTGGGAGCAGACCGCTTGATCTGCACGACATCGTTGTCTGGCTGCCGCTATGCCGTGGAGGAAGGGGGGTTGGGGGGACGGAGAGTAGCGCGGCGCTCACCCATGCAGACCATCCAGTTGCAGAGGAGGCCCTTGAGCACCGCAGTGCCAAACGGCAGGCCGGCCTTGGCTTTTGCAGCGGCCATGGCCGCCTGCACCAACGGCGCTGTCGACACTGCAGAGCCCCCCCGAGCCTCGACCACTGATGAGTTGGGTCTGCTTCACCATCACGACCGTCGGCTGCCGCCATGCCACAGCAGATCGTTGCGAGCGAGTTGGGCGGCGCCGAGCGTCTCACAGGCTCGGACGTGAAGGCCGGCCTAGGCAACAGCGAGTGCGCCGACGAAGTTGCCGGCGAACGAGAGGCCCCAGTTGCGCGCCAGCTGGTCGCCCGTCACCCGGCCCTCCAGCCACCCGAGCGTCATCGTGAAGGTGTTGCCGGTGAAGAGCTCCGCACCTAGAGGAGGCGCGGCGGCCACGGTCAGGCCTTCCTCGGGCAGCCATCGGCTGCCGAGGCCGCTCGGCGGGCCAGCATTTGCAGGAAATGGAGTGTGTAATGAGTGATGGAGGGCCTGAGTGGCCAAGTAACAAAGGCAAGCACAGTGACAGATGCACATCACCTGCTGCTAAGCTGACCCGCTCAGTAACCACAAGTCAGCACATAGAGGTCGCTAACTGATGCTCGAATACAGGACGGCTACTGACAAGCTCTTGTGCCACCAGCTAAGGCTCGACTAGCTTTCTGGTGCAAAGCATGAGCCTGAGCTCGCAGAGGAGCCCCGTGCACCGTCGATGGCCGGGCGGCTGCCGACGTTCATGGCCAGGAAAGGAAAGGGGAGACGGTCCTCCACAAGGAGGCGATGGCTGTGACAGGCCAGCCCAAGCAAGAGGATGGAGACGACAACGTCCAGAGGGCCGGAATGCGCCAGGAGGTCTCGTAGTTGATCATTGGGTTAGCACTACTAGTTCACTTAAGCTCATTCATGGGTCTGAGTGTGCTAAACTTCCGTTCTAAGCTTAGTTTGTCCTAGAAAGGTCTCGTCATTTACTATAAGTTGAGCAGTTAACTTATGACTAAAGTTTCACTGCTCTAAACCCTTTGAGAAGTTGAAGCCCATACGAAGTCGTCGTCTCGCCCAGCGGCAGGCGCAGTCTCCAGAGGGCGGCGGGGAGGACGACGAGCGAGGGAAGCGGGCGCGGACCTGTGAGGAGGGTCATGGTGAGGAAGAAGGGCAGGCCGAGGGCGCCGAGGAGCCAGCGCTGGAGGCCGGGGTTGGCGGCGGCCAGCGCGGGCGCGCCGCCGCCGACGGCGGTCATGAGCATGGCGCCGAGCGCGATGTACGCGCCCGCCGCCACGCCCAGCACCAGCGTCTCTGCCGCCGAGAGCTTGGCCTTGGCCTCCGCGCTGGCCGCTGTCCCCACGGCCAGCGCCAGTCAGAAGGCTCGGCGGCGGCAGCGGCGGCGGCGGCGGCGGCGGCCTTCGCTTCGCGCTGCTGCTCTCGCTCGCCCTCTCGGGCGCACTTGCGCGCCCGCTGAAGCGGCCCGGCGCGCCTCTCGAGGAGCCGCAGCAGCCGCCGTGGGCCGACGAGGTCAGCTCCTGGGCGTCCACCCAAGCCCTCAGCTTGCCGAGTCCGGCTTGAGGCAGCAACTAGCGCAGGTGGAGGCCCGTCGCCATGGGCCAGTGGGTGGCCTCGTCNCCGAGCGCCGCCGCCGCCGCCGCCGCCGCCGCCGCCGCCGCCGCGAGCGCGGCCATGGGGGAACAGCTCCTGACCAGGAGTGCCACGTGTCCCCAAACGGGTTGTTCCCCCGGTCCCTAATTTCCTTTTCGCTCGACAATTCTTCTTCTTCCCATTTTTGACATAAATCCCACATGTAGTGTATACTTGGACCAGCGCTTGAGAACAGTTGAATTTCACCCCGGCGGCCCTGACCCACGGGGTCGCCGAGGGGGCGCCCCAGCAGGGGGCGTCCCTCGTCCCACGTGGTCGACCCGGCCAATGAGGCCCCTCCTTTCTGGCCCACTCGGCACGTGGCCTGTTGATGGGCTCCCTGGCTCCTCCTGCCTGCAGGAACACAATGCTCCCGTTCAGATCGAAGAAGTGGCACTCCCAATGGGGGCAAGGGCTGCGAAAAGCCAGCCCAAAAAGAATTCACAAAGGTCCAGAGGGGCCTAAGAGCGGTGAGCAGCTACAAAGAGGCCTGAGGATGCAATGGTAAAACAGGGGGAGGATGGATCACTCAATAAGTACGAGTGAGGAGCCTCAGATCCGACAGACTAGCTGCCGGGAAGCTATCACCCTCACGAAAGCCAGAGCCCGCAGCGAGAGCACGGCCAGCTCGCAGATGCAGAGCGTGGGCCATGGACCGCTGCAGGGATACAGAGAGGCGCATCAGATCCGAAGCTCATAGAAGTACAGTAAAACCTGTCTAAGACTATCCTCCATTAGCTTATATCCTGTATAACGTTCAGATTCTGGCAAACCGAGTCGGTTTCGTGGCGTAAGCTTATAATCCTCTATACTTTCATACTTTATATGTTTTTCTCAAATAAAGCTTATTCCTATACCGTGCGACGGTCGTGCGACGGCCGTGCGACCGCCGTGCGGCCAACCGTGCGACCTGTGTCACGTGACGTCACGCTAAACACTTAACCCCTAACCCTTAACCCTACCCCTAACCCCTAACCCTAGGGATCAGGGGTTAAGCAGTACCCTATTTGTCGCTATAACCTGTGTATCGTTATACAGTTATATATCGTTTCGGCTTTCGTGGCGGCGCTCCAGCTCCCCAAGTTAGCTTGTCAGATTTGTTTGTGCTCACCCGTGGGTACTAATGTCATCTTAGGTACCTTAGATTAGGTCTCCGTATTATATAGCATTGTTTAGTCTGCACTCGACTCTGCCTGAACAATGTTTTGGCTTGAATTGGCCTCCTTTTCAATTCATGCGCCCCGCGCGCCTTCTCTCTATACAAATCTCCCCAACCGACCGCATAAGCTTAGATAGGTTCTACTGTGGTGGCACTCCCAATGGGGGCAAGGGCTGCGAAAAGCCAGCCCAAAAAGAATTGACAAAGGTTCGAAGGGGCCGAAAAAGCGTGGAGCAGCTACAAAGGGGAAGCTCATAGGTTAGCCGAAGCTCATGGCTGCGGCCTCGGGCTGTCGTCAAGGGCACTGCCTTCCGGCGGCTAGTCTTTGTTTTTCTTAGCGCTTCCTCTGGCCCCCTTCTCGTACTTTGTTCATTCTTTTTTGGGCTGGCTTTTCCAGCCCCTATCCTCCATATTTGTCGTTCTTGCGACGTCGAGTTTCGGCCTGTTTGCAGCGAGCTCAGGCTAATGCCTTGCATCAGAAAGCTGGGCGAGCTCTAGTTGGTGACAGAAGGGCTTCGTACCTGACATCTAGTATTCATGCATCGGTTAGCGACCTTTATGTTTTGACCCGTGGATTTTGAGCGGGTCAACCTGCTGTAGGTTATGTAGATATTCAGATGTGCTTGCTTGCCTTTGTACTTGGCCATTGGCCTATGTTTGTTTCTCTATGGGCGCGCTCTTTCTATCCTCAATGGGCGAGCCCTTCTTCTTCTTTCAGACTTGCGGCTGCTAATAAGAGGTCATCAAGTGATGATATCATACATGGTACTTGCTCGCTTATGTAAATCAGCGCCTTTCGGCCCCTTCGGACCGTGTCGAAGTCTTTTCGGGCTGGCTTTATACAGCACTCCCCCCCTTTGGAAGAAAGAGCTCACTTTGGTTGTTGGTGACCTTGTCAGTGGTGCGCTTCCCCATGCTCTGGCCTGCCCGTGCGTCCTGGCACAGCTACGTGCTCAATCGGCGTGTGCTCCAATGCGTGACCCTGCGCGTCTCTACTGCGTTAAATATCGTCCGCCTTCCAGCACCAGTCGTTGAAGTATGTACATGCAGAGAGTACCCGTCCTCAACGGAGGCGGCGACTGCCAATGTGCTGCCCAAGATGGGCCAGCACGAAGAAGCCGCCGACTTTGACGGACTTTCGGTTGACGAGCATACACTTGAGCAAAAATAAATAATTGTTGGCGGGAGCTTTCTAATCTGCAATTAAGTTATCCAATTCGGGGGCTTGATGGCATTTGTTCGAAAAATTGATTAAACTAGAAGAGAAAAATAGTTGCAGCATCCTCAGACAGAGGGAGCAGATCCGAGTGGCCTAAGCAGATGACCTCTAAGTAAGAGCGCGAGCAATTGCAAGCTTTTATAACATTATCTACCAGTGCTTGGCACTACAACGTGTTACCTTGTTGCTGTGACCAGACCCTGCACCACAAAGAGGTAGAGCTACCCATTAGCCCTTGCTTGCCAGCAGATGCAGATGAAGCTCAGCATGATGGTCTCACATCAACAGAGGAGGCTTCCAAAAGCTGCAGAAGCTTGTTGGGCCAGTGATGACCCTTCAAGTTCCAAGATGCACGTGGAGCGCAATAGAAGAGCATTTATGTACTACATTACCAGTTGCTATATTCTACTTCTGGTGCTGCTCTGCGACCTCGTGATTGTGATAGAGCAATTAAAGAACATACTATCCCGAGCTGCAAGATTGAAAATAGGCTAGGTGATGCAAAATGAGGCTCAGACTTGCGGTTGCTGGTAATGTTATGCGTACGTGTACGTGCACATCGACCACCAAACCGTCTGTACACCCATGGGAGGTAGTACCCTTCCTTGCAAGTGCAGTGGTAACCTCCCCCCAAAACACGGGCACAGGTCACCCCCTCCCCACATGGGTTGCCTGAGCACGGGTCGGAGATTTCTGCGCAACAATTGACCTCGTCAATTAATCTCGATTGATCTGTACAGGCATCATAGAGGGACTTTCTTACTACGCGCTGGCTGCTCAAGTAGCACATACTAGAATACACTGCAAGTATCTCCCTGCTCAGTGGCACTGTCATGCATATGACTTGCCGTCCACCTTTGCAGGCGCTTCCAGGGGAAGTCTGGCGATAGCCTGGTACGCACTGGCACTGAAAGCCAGGCTCATGCAACACCTCGAAGCAGGTCCCAGCTGGCCCGCATGAATCGCCTCCGCAGCTGCTTCTCGTTTCTGCCAAGCATTGCTTCAGAGCTCAGAGACAGTCCTAAATAGACAGTTCTATATAGAAGTCCTTGTCAAAGTTGTGGCTTCAGCTGAGCCGAGAGCGTACATAAAGGAGGGAGAGTGGAGCTGCAGTACGAATTACAGGTGCAGCACGCTGAATGAGAGTCTTGTGAAAGCATGAGCAGGACAGGCATGATGGTATGCGCGTGTCTGGAGTCGTCAAACTCACTTAAGCATACTGACTCTCCTTTATTGTTGACCCCGACGATGTAGCCATGCGGACAGCTGCAGTCATAACTGCCGTCGTTATTCACACACGTTCCAAGTCCACATGGGTTTGGATGTCTTCTGCACTCGTCGATATCTGTGCATACAGCTCTGGATTTGTCATGTTATATGATCCCACCTCCACATTAGTGAAATTGCTCAAGGCACTGCGCCATTCTGAGATCAAAGACTCTTCGGTCTTGTCAGTGCCACTTCGGATCACATAAGAGTAGTAGTCTCCAATGCAGAGCAAGATCAGGGCTTGACAAAGCCAAGGTTGTAATTCTGACAGCTGTACCGCCCGTCGGCAGCACAATGGCTGAGGAGGACGTGATGTGCTGGTTATATATCAGCACAGCTGGCTTAATGTTTGTCAACGCCCCGCCCATGAGGCTCCATACCTTCGCAGGGGAGGCCGTCCGCCTGTTGCGCGTAGCCGGCGTCGCACAGGCATGTGAAGCCAGCCGGAGACGCCCGGCTGGGAGAGCACACGCCGACGGGGCCGCAGGGGGTAGGAGGAGCAGGGGCCTCCGGTAGCGGCGACAGCTGGCAGCGCCGCGAGCGCCGCGGCCATGCAGGCGGCCAGCGCCGCGAGCGCGCGCCACGGCGACGGCGGCGGCGGC
>WELB01000055.1:15208-62419 GCA_009602725.1 Spirogloea muscicola
CAGCCGCGGCCATGGCGGAGGCCGGGAGCGGCGCAGGAGGCGCAGGAGCAGCAGCAGTAGCCCTGGTCGAGGCCGTCGGCGGCGGCGGCGGAGCCGCAGCCGCAGCCGCAGCCGCAGCCGCAGCCGCAGCCGCCGAGATGACAGGCAAGGGCGCCGGAGTCGAAGCCCGGCAGGGCGCCGCAACCCTGCTGCCGAGCACCGGGCGGCGGCCGCATCCTCGCAACGGGCAAAGGGTGGCCATGGCAGCAGGGCCGATGAGGGTCAAAGGGAAGCTCATCGGGACGGCCTTGCAGACCGCATCCCGGGCTTTGACAAGATGGTGAGCGATCCCACATGGCCTGCGGCGCACTTGCCGCCAGGAGGGCGTGACGCAGCGGCAGTGCTGCTCGTCCCTGCTGCAGAGTGCTGCGGAGAGGGTGAAGGCTCAGATGAAGCTCCAGCTGTCCGAGATGGGTGAGCCAGAAGTTGCTCTTCTGGCGCTCCACCACATCTCGTCGGTGGCTGTCAGAAGCTCTTTGATGCGAGCAGCTGGCTCCAGCAGCTGCCTGCCACTGATGTGGTCACCTCGGCCCTGGGTCCGGGCGCGGCGGGCAGTGTCCAAGGACACGGCCAAGGGCATGACGGGCGAGTGGGAGCGCTTTGACTTCAGCAGCAGCGCACCGCTGGACGATGACGCCTCGCTGCAGCAACCCGAGAGTCAGTGCCCCAGCTGAGACAGCAGACAAAGTGCACGATGACACCAACCTGGGGACTGCGTGAAGCCTAGCCACACAGTAGTGACTCGTTCCAGTCTTTCGCGTCCTGCTTCTGGCAGATGGTGAAACCTGGGGAGAGCTCAACCTGCACCATGAGGCCGTGGGAGCGTCCCTGTTCTCCTCGCAGACCCAGGTCTTCTGGATTTCAAGCCCCGTGACAAGGCCGCTCTAGCTCGCCTTTGACCTGCTGCCGGTGCCGGTATCCTGGAAATGCTGACGGTCAACCTGGACGAATAGTAAGGGCCTGTGGTAGCACACTGTTTGGCCAACATCAGGACTCGCACTGACTTGCACAACCTTGTCTGCACGGGCGCAGAAGAAAGAGGCGCAGCTCCAGGCAGCCCATGATGCGGCCATCTTCGGTCATGGGGCCATTCTCGGAGCTGATCACTCAGGACCAGGCGCCAAGTTGGATGGAAAGCGGAGCCAAGGCCTGCCAAAGCAGCCTGCCGTGGAGTCCTTGTGCCTGGAGGAGCTGGAAGGAGCCACCATGGTGGAGGAGGCGGACACCTTGCTCGTGCAAGCTCGCCCATCCATGGTGGGCGCCGTGCAGGAGGTGCGTCTCTGCGTGCTGGTTGCTTGTCATTGTTGCACCTAGCCCTCAACTCTGCCTGCATTGACGTGTATTTATATATGTTGTATATTGACATATATGCTGCACCTCGGGTGATGGTTTGAGTCTGCGTGATTGTGAGGAGCAGCGGCAGCCAAAAGCCCCGCCGTGGCAGGAGCGGGTGCGCCTGTTACGGGTGTCACGTGCTGCTGCTGCTGCTTCTGCAGCAGCGGCTGCCCAGGTGTTGCCACAGTGTGGCTCTTGCTTGAATGGCCTTGCTGCAAAGTCCTTGGTGTTCCCGCTGTCCTTCCACTCCCGTATTGCTCCTGCAGCTCCTTGACTCTGCTACTACAAACTAACTTGCTCGCTCTTCGTCTGCCTGCAGGGCCAGGGTACCTAGCTCAGCTCGAACGTGAACGGGTTGCCATCCATCAGATTAGCAGTCCTGTCACCGGTGGCCTTGACCCGCCACAAAAATGTACGCATCCATAAGTATAAGATCAGCACTTGGCGTTGGCCAGGCCCTTTTTTAGCTTCCTAGCAGGCCATTCTCGCAGAGGCTTGGACATGGCTTGCACTGCAGCCGCATTGTTAGGGGGCTACTCTTGTATGGCAGCACCTGAAGGCGTCAAGTTCTGGGTAGGATGGCAGACTTCAATCGCTGGAAGAGTCAGGAACGCAGAAGCACCACACAAGGACAAGTGTCTGGACAGTCCTGGCACTGTTGATGGGTATCTGCACACTCCCTAGGATGAGATAGTCTTCTCCACAGTCTCTTTTGGCTCAGTTCCCCGTTGACATCGTGCGCTCACCTTCACCAAATTGCAGGGGGGGCATAGTCTGCGTGCTCAATTCTCGTTTCTGCAGAGGCCACGTTCCTCCATCACTGTTGCGCAGATCGTCCATGTCCTGACACCTAGTCAGCAGAATAGTCATCAAGGCACCAGGACGAGACGAACTAGTACTCGAAGCCATGTGCGCATGCTGCTAGAGCATGCTGCTTCTAAACGAAGGGCTTGTATCATCTTGACCACGGTGCGCAGCTGCGACTTGCAGGAGCTCCTTGTGAGCAGCAACCATACCCCCACAATCAGCCCAGATAGCAACAAAGCCTGCTGTGACGCCGGTCATTAGGGACCTTCGGAGCGATTTCATTTGTTCACACTGAAAGCCCAAGACCTTGCCTCTGGACCTGAGTTCGTGCTTTACTTGGCTTCATTCTGGGGTCTGACAAAGACAAAGGACTCGTTCTCTGACAGTGTCAAATTTGCCAGCGTGCAATCGTGTGGAGATTCGGACTGTCAGTATGGGTTTCTCAGAGATTGCTCTGTACAGGTGCTCTTCATCTTCAGATTAGAATATGGTCAAGACTAAGGGTACTCAACCGTTTGATTGGTCCACCTTGATCGTTCAGTCAGTGTATGCTTGCTTGTGTCCTTGTGCTTGTCCACAACTGGGAACCCTCTTCATCTAGCCCCAGCACGGTCACCTTGCACCTTCATATGTGGCACGACCACGAGCAGAACCATCACAGGGGTGGGTCTTCCGGACTGAGCAGATTGAAGGACCAATTGAAATTGGTTCTGCTGATCACAACTCGCCCTCCCAGTAGTCCAGGTCAGCCTGCAGGCAGCTCAAGTCGGCCATGCCAACGGGGTCCGCCAGCGTCGTGAGGCTCGGAGCTGCTTGCCGGCTGACGGGCCGGCCCCAGACGGTCTCAGTCAGGCCGCTCTCGCCGGGCCTGGGGAATCCCTGCATCATGAGCTGCCCGATGCTACCTGGTCCACCATCGGAGCTTGCGCCAACGTCTGCTCCAGCGCCAGCACTGCCGCCAGCAGGTACCAGCGGCAGAGATCCGAGGGGGTTGAAGAGGATGCCCCTGAAGTGGCGCCCGCCAACCTCTGCGGAGAGCAGGAACCCTGCATCAAAGAGGCCGTCGATGACGCCCCGGACATCCGCACCGATCAGCGAGTGGGGCTGCCGGGCCGCTGGCCTGGCAAGCTCGGGTGCGGGAGCAACACGCGCCATGCTGTACTTGGGCTTCTTCCGGTGGCTGGGCGCCATGGTGGGTGGTGACGGCAGTGTCACGGGCTGCCACATGCTGGACTCGTGGACGATCACATCGTCCTGGGCTAGCTGCAGGACAAAGAGGTCGCCGAGCGGCACGTCGTTGTCGCCACACCTGCAACGGTGGAGACATGTCTCCCACGGAGACATATCACGCTGTTAGTGGAGCTGCTGCGCTGAGAGCCAGGACTACTAGTACGACTGCTATGAGGTGCTTGGCCGCCGAGTTGCATCTGTACCCGCCATACACAATGCTGGAGCTGCCGGCTTGAGTCGCTGAATGCGAGAAGCGGCCACGAGGCAGTGAGCCACAGACATCCAGAAGCGTCCACGAGCACAGGCTAATGTCCAGCATCCATACGTCGTTGTAGTAGGCTCGGTTCCCGACTCCTCCGAAGACATAGACCTGGCAGGCATCAGGGTACATCAGCGAGCAAGTACGAAGGCAGATGCCTCTCTCGTGCAGCCTGGGCGAGTGCGATGTGTGTGGCCTCTCGCTTGTCAGGAGGTGAAGTGGCGAGCACCTTACTCTCCCACGCGACTGCCGTGTGACCCGCCCTCGCGTCAGGGCAGTGCAGGCTGAGCGACTCTAGCTGCAGCCATGCACGATTTGGCGGCTCAGGCCAGCCAGCGAGCACCAATGAAGCACCCCTGCTCCCGACTGCACAGCACTCGGGCAGTTGCTGCCCCTGCCCTTGTCCTGCCGTGTAGCCCATTTGGGAGTGCTTGGACTGGACTTGTACTCAGGCATGCACGCCCCTCAGACCTCCAGTGGGAAGTAGCTACTAGTACCAACCCTTGACCACGTCATGGTTGCGAGGTCCAAGACGTCGATGTCGGCGAGGTATCTGTCGCCGCAGTCGCCCCCGAAGACGAGGAGCTTGTCGTCCACCAAAGCCGCCGCCTGGCTGTCCCTGCTGGTTGGAATGTCACCGCTGATCTCCGGGGAGCGCCACGCCATCTCATCCAGGTCCAGGAGGTGGACGTCGTTCAAGTAGGCGCCTTCGCCTTCGCCGCTGCCGCCGAAGACGAGCATCTTGCTGCCGTCCACAAGGACTGCGCTGTGGCTCTCCCTGGGAGCCGGGAGCTGGCCGGTGATGTTGGGGCACGTCCACTCCAGGGAGTCGAGGTCCAGGATGTGGACGTCGTTCACCTTGCGGCTGCCATCGGTGCCCCCGAAGACGACCATCTTCCTGCCGTACATGACGGCGCTGTGGCTGTCTCGCGGGCCAGGCAGCCAGCCGGCCGTCGCGAGCGGCGTCCAGCTCCACGTGGACGTGCTGAGCACGACGACATTGGTGAAGTGGTGCCCTCCGCAGCAGCCCTGCAGTGGCAGGACAGACGTCGGCGGCGATCAGCAGCAGCACCCCGACTTCTCGCACTCCAGTGCGGTCATCGCCACTGGGAGCCCTGTCGAGCGTCAAGCTTGCCGTTTCAAGCCAACAGATGGTTGGCAGCGGGCCCGGCCCCGCGGCCCGTCCGGGCGATTGAAGGACGCATCCACCCCATAACGGCAGCATTGGCTGGTCGCACTCCAGTCGATCACGGCCAGTGCTGGTCGCTGCGATCTGCACTGATGCTCTGCTGCTGGCTGCGCCAGATCGGCGAGCAGAGGCTGCCGGCGGCGAGCTGGTCGCGGCAGTGGGCAACCCCAGGCCGTACCCCGAAGACGAGCAGGTTCCCGTCGGAGAAGCAGGCAGAGTGGCCCCACCGCTCGGGAGGAGGCAGGCTCAGCGGCTCCGGCACAGTCCACCTCGCGGCTGCGGCCGCGCCAGCGCTGTGGGAGGCAGCAGCGTCGTGGCACGGCGGCGGGGTGTTGGCGGCGGCGGAGGCGGGGTCACGCGGCCGTCGCTGCATGCTGGGGCCCGGGCGTGCGGAGGGGCGGGGCCGGGAGGGAGGCTGCCACCATGGAGGAGGCGGCGGCGGCGGCGGCGGCGGGGGAGGCGGCAGGAGGCGGTGGCGGCGGCGGTGGGCGAGGGGGTGGGCGTGGAAGGGAGACGGGGCGGGGGGAGCGCCACTCCCGAGGGGGAGCTGCAGGCGGGGGACCGACGGCCGGCGGGCTGGGGGGCCCGGGCCGCGATGCGAGAGGAGAAGCGGCTGCTGTCGTGACGAGAGCGGCGTGTCTTCTTGTGAGGGAGCCGCTTCGTTCCCAATCCTCTGCCTGTCCCTTCTGGGATCGCCGTTCCACGGGCCGCACCCGCCTGTCCGAGAAGAAGTGGCTCTCCCGATGGGGGCAAGGGCTGTGAGAAGAAGAAGAAGTGGCTCTCCCAATGGGGGCAAGGGCTGTGAGAAGCCAGCCCGGAAAGAATTGACAGGGTTCGAAGGGGCCAAACGACGAGCTGAGAGTCCGAGAGGGGCGGAAAGAGGGGGTGGAGGGACGAGGAGCAGCGGCTGTGAGAAGGGCCTGCTGCCCTGCAAGCGGGGTGCAAGGGGACGCCAGATCAGGCCAGCACGAGGTGCGCGAGAAGCAAGCGCGGCCAGATTGAGGGGTGGCTGGGAGAGGCCAGCCCAAAGGAGCGGACGAGGTGTGAGGGCAGAGCACGGGCTGTGGTGCCTGACCGATGCGCGCCGGCCAGGGCCGGACGGCAGGCTCCAAGCGGCGGGGTACGGGGCGGCGGGCCCCACGCGCGCGCCGCGCCGCCGGATGCGCGCCGCCATCGGACGGCCGTGGCCCCGCGCCGGCCGCTTCCAGAACGAGCGGCCCCCGGCGCCGCCCCTCGCCAAAGCCTGCCCGAGACGGGGCGGCTTCCCCAGCCNTCGCGCGCCCGGATGGGCGGCCCGGGCGCCGTCGCCAACGGCGCCAACGGCGGCGCCGCCCCCCTCCTCGCCTTCCCCGCCTGGGCCCGATCCGTCCACGACTGCCTGGCCGCCTTCGCCGTCGACCAGGTGCTGCCCCTGCTCCCGGCGCACGCTGCGGCCTCCTCGTCGCCACTCCGCGTCCTCTCCCGCTCGGCGCCTCCCGCGGGCTGCCTCGGTGTGCCCCCCACCGGGCCCCCACACTGCAGCTGCAGCTGGATGGCAGGCCCGGGGGCTGTCTGAGGCAGCTGGCTTCGCACGCTGGCAGGATCTGGGGCTGTCTGAGCTCGAAGCTGCGCGGCGGAGGGCGAGGTACGGCCGCAATGAGCTGGAGAAGGAGCCCCCGAAGCCCATGTGGAAGCTGGTGCTGGAGCAGTTTGAGGACACGCTCGTCAGGATCCTCCTCGTGGCCGCACTCGTCTCCTTTGTCCTCGCCTACATGGACGGCGATGTGAGCCCTTGTGATTCTGCCCTTCGTCATCGGCATTGCTGGTCATGCAGTGTCTGGGGGCCGAGCAGCTGAGGGGCCAGTGACGTCGTCCGCGGGTGGGGGCGTTGCTCCAAGTGTGACCCAAAGCGATCGCCTTGCGATCCTCAGTCAGGGCCAGGCCGGTGCCCAGCAACGGCGCGGATGAGTGCCAGTTGCGGCTGCCTGCTAGGCCGCTGGACGAGGACGGCCAGGGTGCTCGATCGCTCAGCGTGGAAAAGCTGTTGTTGTTGCCTTCTGTCAGGACGCGAGCGATGGCGGCATCACTGCCTATGTGGAGCCTCTTGTCATCCTCTTGATTCTCATTCTCAACGCTGTGGTGGGCGTATGGCAAGAAAGCAATGCTGAGCGGGCTCTGGAGGCGCTTAAAGAGATGCAGGTGGGGCCTTACAGATCAATTTTAAGCGTTAGGGTTTAGCTGCTGACCATATGCTGGCTGGCTGACTAGGGTTTAGCTGAGAGAGCCTCAGGAACATTGCTGCTCTGAGCTGCTCCATCGCCCTGCTGACTGCTGCATCCTGTATGCCCTTTCCGGAGTTCTGATTTAGACTCGGGGGGCCACCCACTGGTGCAGTCTGAACACGCCAAGGTGGTCCGTGATGGCAAGTACATCCCGGATCTGCCGGCCAGTGAACTGGTGCCTGGCGACATTGTCAAGCTCGTTGTCGGTGATAAGGTTCCTGCAGACATGCGCATCCTCCAGCTCAAGGTAGGGTTTAGCTGGGGCCAGATTCCGTGGATTGAGAAGGGCCGTTGCGCCTGAAAGGGGGGGGAGGGGACATCTTCAGCAGGGCTGCCAATGGCCCTACATGGAGGCTTGTGATATTTAGATACTGGAGGTGGCTGGAGGGTGTTGTGCAAGTACGTGAATGGTCATGCTGACGACATTCAGTTGATCAGCTTCTCTTACTTTGTCATCTGGTCTCAGCATCCTTACTTGCAGGGCAGCTTGATGTCAATGGGGGTTCCCTTATGTAGCACGCCTGTGTGGTTCTTGATCTCCCCGTTTTCTTATTTGCTTCTGCATCTGCTTGCAAGTGCAGACGTCCACTCTTCGCCTCGAGCAGTCCTCTTTAACAGGAGAGAGCCACGCTGTCAACAAGTCCTACCACGAGGTTGATTCTGAAGATTGTGAATTGCAGGTGCAGAGCAGTGCTCGCTTGCTCTATCAACTGGTTGCTTGGATGATCAGTCGAGTGGTTGATTGGTTGATTGGTTGATTGTATGATTGTTTGATTGGTTGACTGGTTGATCAAATCTTGGGCTTTTCGTATGGGCTTTTCATACAAGTAGAGAAGCTGCAGTAAGTGATCGGCACACCTTTACAGCTCCTCAATACTACATTAGGGTTTCGATTTGACGCTGCGACAAGGCTGTGTCCACTTCAGGCCAAGGACTGTATGGTCTTTGCGGGAACAACGCTGGTAAATGGAGCGTGCATCAACCTAGTCATTGCGACCGGCATGCGGACGGAGTTTGGCAAGATTCAGGTGAGAGGGAGACCTGCGGTTGGGCTGCCAGTATTGCAGTCTATTTGTGTCATTCTAGCACAACTTCTCGTCCCAAGTGCAAGAGAGATCCTTACCGTCTTTTCACAGCAACAAGTGGCCCAACTACCCATCTTACCAGGCGTGCATTCAAGAGGCGGCACTGGAGGACGATGATACCCCTTTGAAGAAGAAGCTTGACGAGTTCGGCGACCGTCTGACGCTGGTCATTGGAATTATTTGCCTCTTGGTGTGGGTCATCAATTACAAGTACTTCTTGTCCTGGGAGATGATCGGTGGCGTGCCAAGGAACATCAAATTTTCATTCGAGAAGTGCACTTATTACTTCAAGGTGAGCATGATTGGCAGCCAGCTAGTGGCATGTTGCAGCAAGCATACTGGATCGAGAAGCAAATGTCTGGTGCACTACAGTATTGCAAGCACACTGCAAGGATGTGCTTGCTGCTGATGCGCACCAGATTGATGTGGGCAGTCCCGCTCATTGCCCCACCTTGTCTCTTTGCGTTCAGATTGCAGTTGCCCTTGCTGTAGCAGCAATTCCCGAGGGTTTGCCTGCCGTCATCACTACGTGCTTGGCTCTTGGCACTAGAAAGATGGCCCAGAAGAATGCAATTGTACGGAAGCTCCCGAGTGTGGAGGTATGCCTTGAGGAGCTCTTGCTGCTCGTTGGTGAAGAGCACCTGCTGAATCTTATCAGAGTGGTTATCAAACAGTGTGGAATACAGCAGCGCTATGCTTGAACATACTACAAGCTGCGTGCTGTCCTACCTCCCATTTCATACTGACAAGTTGCCCTTGTCCTCATGGCAGACACTTGGATGCACCACAGTGATTTGTTCTGACAAGACTGGCACACTGACAACAAACCAAATGTCCGTCACCAATGTCATTGCAAATGGAAAGGCACCTGAACAGCTGCGGTGTTACAACGTGGAGGGCACAACATATAGCCCGAGTGATGGGGGGATTGTTGGGTGGCCCACTCAGAGAAGCCTGATGGACGCCAATTTTCAGGTGGAGATATTGTACCATTGCACTCTTTGCGAGCAGCCCCCAAGACAGCATGCATGTAATTGAAGATTTGTTTGAGATTATGCTTGTAGCACCCAGAAGGTGCTCTAAGAATGTAGCACTTAGTGGCAGAGTTCCTTGTTAGTACTCCTCCAACTGGTCTTGCACCGCTTCCATTGAGGGCGCCTTTTGAGGCCTGCAGGAATTAGGCTGAATAACTTGTCATTAGGTAGTATTAGGACAAACAGCATCTTATGTCATCAATTCTGATAGGGGACTGTGTCTATTTGTTGCTTTTGGAAGTGCAGACCCTGGCTGGAATAATGGCTGTCTGCAATGATGCGGGCATCAATCACAAAGGTGGTGTGTATAAAGCAACTGGGATGCCAACAGAGGCGGCACTGAAGGTGCTGGTTGAGAAGATGGGGCTGCCAGATGACAGGAAGTTTGCTGCTATCATGGCTGCTCGAGAGGAAGATCCTGGGAGTTCCCTGGCATTGTCAGGTTGCAGTGACGCTTGGACGGCAAGCATGAAGAGATTGGCAATGCTAGAGTTCGACAGGGCGCGCAAGTCAATGAGCGTCATTGTCCAGATCTCCTCTGGAGGCAACAGGCTTCTTGTTAAGGTGAGCCATGTGACAGGCTACAGGTCGCTTGCTACTCTTTGGACCCTTTGTTGGCCACCTGGAGATGGAGGTCACTATAGAGTTTGAGATTGTTGAGAATCGCATCACAACAATAGAGGCAAAGCCTGAGTACCACATTGGCGGTTTTTTTGTGCTGCGTGAGGCATGAAAGGCATCATGCATGGCTGTCAGTAAGCGAAGGGATTGTGTGAACCTGTGTAGGGTGCTGTGGAGAACATTCTCGAGCGGTGTTCTCAGATGCAACTGGCAGATGGATCCGTGGTTCCGCTGCCCCAAGACGCGAGGCAGGCCATAGTGGACAAGCTGAATGACATGACGTCCCGGGCCCTGCGCTGCTTAGCCATGGCCTTCTCGGACGATCTCGGGGAGTTGCAAGACTACAGCGGCGAGCATCATCGAGGGCACAAGCTCCTCCTCAATCCTGCGAATTATGCAGACATTGAAAGCAACCTTGTCTATGTTGGCATGGTTGGTCTGCGTGTGAGTGTCTCCGTGCACTGCTGGGTTCGTATGCTGGGAGTTCTAAGATGAGCACTGGCATGGTGGCATTGAGGAGATTTCTGGAGAATAGAGCAAGGGCACAACTTCTGCATGGAAATAGCGGCTGGGTCCATCTTCGACGTGTTTATGTCTGTTATGTGGCCCTCCTGACGAAGACAGTCCATGATGTCAATGCTGCAGGATCCCCCACGGGAGGAAGTCCAGGAAGCAATCAATGACTGCCGAGATGCTGGCATACGAGTGATGGTTATCACCGGTGACAACAAGAACACTGCAGAGGCTATTTGCAGAGAAATCGGTGTCTTCACTGAGACGGATGACGTCTCAAGCATGAGCTACACAGGACGGGACTTCCTTGCCCTCACATTGGAGCAACGGAGAGCATTCTTGAGGGTATTCCACTAGCATACCTTTGACATACCTTTAGTGGGTTGGTGGATGGAAGCAATGCTTGCGTTGCCTTTGAGTACCTTGCTGCTGTGAGCGTCGTACGATAATTCCTGCACCAACAACATCAGGTAGTTTGGCTTGGGCGCAGCAACATATGGTGTGGGCTCCTCTTGTTGTGGCAGGGTACAGGTGGAAGAGTATTCTCGCGAGCGGAGCCGAGGCACAAGCAGGACATTGTGCGTTTGCTCAAAGAGAGTGGAGAGGTTGTTGCAATGACTGGCGATGGGGTGAATGATGCTCCAGCTCTCAAGCTTGCTGATATTGGCATTGCCATGGGCATTGCTGGGACCGAGGCAAGGCCCAGCTCCAATTACCTCCATCACATCAAGCCTTGGCAAGAGATGCTCTGTGTCTTCAGGATGTTGTCTTGTTGTTTACCTGCAGCGCCTGTCTTCTAATACTCATATTGTCACAGAATTTCATTGTCAGTACCACATCATCTTACAATATTGGACATACTCCTGACAATGTACATGGCCCGGACTTGCTTGAGCTAAAGAGGTTGCAGTTGCTCCTTGCACTTCTGCGTCCGGGCAATGGCTTTGCAGGTGGCAAAGGAGGCTGCCGACATGGTTTTAGCGGATGACAACTTCAGCACCATTGTGGCTGCAGTAGCCGAAGGTCGCTCCATTTACAACAACATGAAAGCTTTCATCAGGTTGGTAGGCGGAGACAGCATCAGGTCTTGCAAGCACATCACATGCAAAACCCAACGCCTGCAGGGCCCACTTTTCTAAGCCTTACTTATCCTGTGTAGGTACATGATCTCATCGAACATGGGGGAGGTAGCAAGCATTTTCATGACAGCGGCTCTCGGGATGCCTGAGGGATTGATTCCTGTCCAGCTACTTTGGGTGAACCTCGTCACTGACGGGCCTCCAGCCACTGCGTTGGGATTCAATCCTCCGGACGGCGACATCATGCGAAATGCACCTCGTCGGTCTGATGATCGACTGATCAACGCCTGGGTCTTCTTCCGCTATGTGGTGAGGCTTGACTGCCTGAGTTCTGGGCATGACTCTCACCTCAGTGCAAGTTGCAGAGACTGAGAAGGAGTAAAGTCAGAATTTGCTCACTCTTCCGGCTACGAGGGGTAGTGGCCAACTGTTTGGCAGTTGCATGTTGTCCTGACCCATCGCAACTTCTCCATTGTCGTGCGTGTCAGGTTATAGGATTGTATGTAGGCTTGGCCACTGTAGGAGTATTTGCTGTTTGGTACACGCACAATTCATTCCTAGGAATAGACCTGTCTTCCGATGGCCACACCTTGGTCACCTTCTCCCAGGTACACCATGTCGCACATGACGTGGCACCCATTCTATCCCCAGTCCTTTTCTTTCAGTCTTTACTTGCGTGACCTGGCCCTTGGTTGGTATGCAGCTGGTCATGCATGTACCTGAAGGCTCGTGGCCCATGGTTAGTTTTGGTGTTATACGATGCTTGTTGTGGCACAACTGTATTTGGGTGACAGTGGTTGCATGTGGCATGAGTCTGAGCTCGCCAATGAGCATGCCTTCCTTTTCCAGCTAAGGAACTGGAGTCACTGCTCAGAGTGGGAGGACTTCAGACCTGCACCCTTCAGTGCAGGCTCACGCACATTTGCTTTTGATAAGAACCCATGCGATTACTTCACGACAGGTACGGCTGTGCCCCTGTGCAGACTTCTTGGCTACAGAAAAGTGATTTGCACCACCTGCGTCTGCAAATCATTAAACGGAGAACATTGCTCGACTCTCCTTAGATGCTGGCACACTGTTATGTATATACAGGCAAGGTGAAGGCCACCACTTTGTCACTGTCGGTGCTGGTGGCGATCGAAATGTTCAATTCACTGAACGCGCTGTCGGAGGACGGAAGCTTGCTGGTCATGCCCCCCTGGGTGAACCCCTGGTTGATGTTGGCCATGGCTGTTTCATTTGGCCTCCACTTCCTCATCCTATATGTTCCCGTCCTCGCCAATGTGAGTAATGCTGCTTTCATCAAGAGAAGGTGTGACAAATGCAATTGCTATATCGATCTGTTTGCAACATGAGCTGTAGGAAGGCGGTATCTTACCCCATAGACTTGGCATGATAAGACAGTCTTTCGCTTGTGGTCTGGTGTTAAGTGCCAGTCTGGTAAGAAGGTGCATGTACTCTGATGGCATGGGTGTGCCTGTTGCAACATCATTCCACGACGCTGGCAATGATGAGGAGGATCCTTGCTGAGTAAATACTTGTGTGTGTGGTTTGGCAGGTTTTTGGCATTGTCCCACTCACAATCAACGAGTGGCTTCTGGTACTAGCTGTATCTTTGCCAGTCATCCTCATTGATGAAGCACTGAAGTTCGTTGGACGTTGGATCCATCGAAAGGACAGGAGGTTACGTAAGATCAAGGCAGAATAGGTTTAGGTTTACAACCCTGAGCATAGGCTTAGCTCGCCACCTTCCATTATACGGCAGATGAAGGCTCTGCCTCATTGCCCTAGCAGCATGCACATTGGCATGCAGACACCATTGTTGTTGGCTTGTGATCTGCACACAGCTCAATCCACCACAAATGTCCACTGGATGGGCAATGCGCCCGTCTGTGGCGGCCCACTCTGGCTTGTTTGGCTATGAGATTTGCGGACTTGAGTGTAGGAGTGTGAACAGACTCTGTCACAGGTATGCTCATCGTACTGCGGCCTTGCCACCGTAAGGGAACTACCTGCCTAAAAGTCGCAACTGTGGAGGTAGAGTAGTCCAGCACAACTCCCCATCAACAAACGTAAGTCAATCGAGTTGGTTAGATGCGTGATCAGCCAGCACTCGCGCTGGTAAGAAATCGGATGACTTATTGCAAGATTTTAGCAGCTTGTGCAGAAGCTGTTCACGCCAAGACATCTGGACATCTGCCAGCCACAGTAAAAGTACCATGTATTCAATCTTAAGCAATGACATCCTGGAGACAAGACTGTCTGCTGGAGGAAGTGGGCCAAGGAGGGTTGTCCGGCTTGGCCATGATCTGAAGTTAGGGTGTGCAACCTGGCAAGGCCAGCCCAGAGGGACAGCGAACTGGCCAAGTAGGGGCGGGAAGCTCAACAAAAGGGTCATCGACTGGAAGCGTCGCTCCCGAGTCAGTCGAGAGGCTTGGTATACAAAAGCAGGGGCTGTGAGAGACATGATGGCTACTTGCCGCTCGCAAGCTTGGCCGTGTCGTCTGCCCACAAGCTGTCCCACGAGGCCTTGCTGTTGCCAGCAGCCGGCAATGCAAATTTTGCTGGTGCGCTTGGGAGCGGCGCCTGAACCTGGCCAGCATCCAGGTCTGGCATGCCTGGCATGCTCTTGTGCAGTTTGCGTCTTCTGGCGCGCAGCCCCAGCAATTTCAACACAAATCGCGCCAGCTCGCCATACAGTACGCCAGCTCGGTCAAAGAGCTGCAGCAGATGTTGCATGAAGTATGTCAATCGAGGCACCTCTTCTTAGGGCCCGACCACCGAGAGGAAGCGCAGCTATCGGGTCTCGTCTGCCTGGATCAGGAGGCCTCAGAATGACGACAACCGGCGTCTCAGCATGGGGCGCCTCTCACCTGCAGCAACGCCGTGATGAAGAAGTGGAGCGCATGCGTGTTCTCGTCGACCAGGATGGACAGCCGGCCAAAGAAGCTCATCACACCGTGCATCTGCACTCACGAGCGGCCCTGGAAGTCGTCACCAGCAAGCAGGAGCGCTTGTGCAGCAGACCGGACCGCCAAAAAACGATTGCAAGAGTCCAACCACGACATCACGGCGCAACAACTTCTTGGGCCACCCTCGTGACAATTGTGCACAATCGTGCACCGATGGCCGGAAAGACACAGGCTGCTGTGAGGAGTGGCAGTACGCGAGCATGGGGAGAGGCTGCTCACCGCGCGCAGCATGTTCTGCCAGAAGTTGGGCGCCTGCGGCGGCGGCCCACCGTTAGGGTCGTTCGGGTCGGCGCCGTACGCGCCCATGGGCCCCACCAGGCCGGCCCCGCCGTAGGGCCCCATGCCGCCGCCGTAGCCGCCGCCCATGGCGCCGAAGCCGCCCATGCCGCCCATGCCGCCCATGCCGCCACTGTAGCCGCCGCCGTAGCCCCCGAGAGAGGAGCCGTAGCCCCCGCCGTAGCGGCTGTAGGCGCCTCCGCCGTACCCGCCGCCCATGCCGCCGCCATAGCCGCCGTAGCCGCCGTAGCTGCTCAGGCCACTACTGTAGCCGCCGCTGAGGCCACCGTAGCCGCCCACGCCGCCGCCGTAGGCAGCGGAGCCGCCATAGCGGCCGCCGAGGCCGCCATAGGCCGCTGCGCTGCCGTAGGCCCCGAGGCCGGCGGGCGAGGAGGCGGCGCCGGGGCGGTCCCAGGGCCGCNGAGGGCGACCCGACATGGCAATCCGCATCCCCGGCGCCCAGCGCTGACCCCAACTGTACCGTCGGAGCGGCTGCGGAAGCCCCAGGCAGGTGGCTTCTCATCAGCTGGGCAGCCCAGCCGAGCGAGGGGGAACAGGCTAGGCTAGGCTCTGCCAACGGGCGGGGGGAGCGGAGAGTGGCTCTCCCGATGGGGCAAGGGCCAGCCCGTGTGACCAGCCAGCCAGCCCGAAGTACATACCGGCCGCCCATCCACATGTGCCAACGAGGGCGACCCGACATGGCAATCCGCATCCGCGGCGCCCAGCGCTGACCCCAACTGTACCGTCGGAGCGGCTGCGGAAGCCCCAGGCAGGTGGCTTCTCATCAGCTGGGCAGCCCAGCCGAGCGAGGGGGAACAGGCTAGGCTAGGCTCTGCCAACGGGCGGGGGGAGCGGAGAGTGGCTCTCCCGATGGGGCAAGGGCCAGCCCGTGTGACCAGCCAGCCAGCCCGAAGTACATACCGGCCGCCCATCCACATGTGCCAACGAGGGCGACCCGACATGGCAATCCGCATCCGCGGCGCCCAGCGCTGACCCCAACTGTACCGTCGGAGCGGCTGCGGAAGCCCCAGGCAGGTGGCTTCTCATCAGCTGGGCAGCCCAGCCGAGCGAGGGGGAACAGGCTAGGCTAGGCTCTGCCAACGGGCGGGGGGAGCGGAGAGTGGCTCTCCCGATGGGGCAAGGGCCAGCCCGTGTGACCAGCCAGCCAGCCCGAAGTACATACCGGCCGCCCATCCACATGTGCCAACGAGGGCGACCCGACATGGCAATCCGCATCCGCGGCGCCCAGCGCTGACCCCAACTGTACCGTCGGAGCGGCTGCGGAAGCCCCAGGCAGGTGGCTTCTCATCAGCTGGGCAGCCCAGCCGAGCGAGGGGGAACAGGCTAGGCTAGGCTCTGCCAACGGGCGGGGGGAGCGGAGAGTGGCTCTCCCGATGGGGCAAGGGCCAGCCCGTGTGACCAGCCAGCCAGCCCGAAGTACATACCGGCCGCCCATCCACATGTGCCAACGAGGGCGACCCGACATGGCAATCCGCATCCCCGGCGCCCAGCGCTGACCCCAACTGTACCGTCGGAGCGGCTGCGGAAGCCCCAGGCAGGTGGCTTCTCATCAGCTGGGCAGCCCAGCCGAGCGAGGGGGAACAGGCTAGGCTAGGCTCTGCCAACGGGCGGGGGGAGCGGAGAGTGGCTCTCCCGATGGGGCAAGGGCCAGCCCGTGTGACCAGCCAGCCAGCCCGAAGTACATACCGGCCGCCCATCCACACGTGCCAACGAGGGCGACCCGACATGGCAATCCGCATCCCCGGCGCCCAGCGCTGACCCCAACGCCGCCGTGCTCCCCTTCCGAAGCCGCCATGGCGGCCGCGGCGCCCTTCGCCGGGGGCGCCGCGGAGGACGAGGCCATCTTCAAGCTGCGCCTCCTGACGCGCACCTCCGTGACGCGCGGCGACCCGCCCCTGCGCAAGCTCATCCGCAAGCTCGCCGCGCTCACCGACGCCCCCGCCCCCGCCGCCGCGCCGCTNCCCCGCCGCGCAGCCCGACGCCGCCGCCGACGCCGCCGCCCGCCTCCTCCGCGCCTTCCTCCAGGACCTCGCCGCCTTCGAGCTCCTGCTCCTCAAGTCCCACGCCGTCGTCGCCGCCAACCGCCGCGAGCAGGACAGCTTCCGCCACCTCCAGGCCGCGCTCGCCCGCGACAGCGCCCAGGTGCCAGGCCGCACCGCACTCTACGAGACGAGTCCTGGGATGGGTCTGCCCCCAGTACTCACGCTGCTCGGAGCGAGCGCGAGCGCAGGCGGAGGTGGACATCGAGCAGCTGCAGAAGGACCTGGAGGTGGCCAAGGTGGAGCGGCAGCACGAGGAGGAATGCGAGGTGGTGCGCAAGCTGATCGCGGCGCAGCCGTCTCGGAGGGCGACGCAGAAGGCCACCGAGGAGCTGGAGCGCGAGATTGCGGGCCTGGAGAGGGAGAACACCGCCCTGCAGCTGACGCTGGACCAGCGCAAGAAGCACTTTGCGGTGCTCTTCGGTGTGGTGAGCCGGCTGCGCACCATCTTGCTCAGCCCTGATGTTCCGCCTGCTCCACTTTCGCTTAGGGGACAGGCAGTGGCTGATGGCGTCCTGCTCACCAGTGTGTGCAGCGATGGATTTGCTGCCTTGATGTGCTCATCTGCGTGGCTTTCGCTGCATTGCTTTCTCTGTCATCCCCTCCTGTCCTGCTGTCATCAGTCCCTTGCACATCAATTGTTGGACTTAAGCCAGAGCTACAGTTGTGCTGAGCTGCTGTTGCTCCCTGTCACTCTGTTGCAATACCAGGTGGACGACTTGCAGGCTGTTCTTGAGGATGAGACTGGAAGCAGCTTTGGCCTGGATGCAAGCCTGCCTAGCCTTGGCACTGGCAGCCTGGTGCTCAGCGATCTGCAGCCACCTGCTTTTCTGGGAGGTGCCACAGGAGGTGCCACGGCAGCTGCAGGGCGAACGGCTAACGAACTTAGGGTCTTGGAAAGGTAATCGGCGGGTTGGTTGGGAATGCCATGCCCACGACCCCCTGGAGGTGGCCTGGATAGGGGGGAAGGTTCGATGTGGCGCCAGCCATCATCCAGTGGTCAGACGACCGGCCTTGGCTGTCTCGAAGCTGCTTCAGTGTGGCTACTTTTTGCAGCGACCACTCCTTCCACTTTGGCACAGCAAGTGCCGGTGTGCCAGCTTCAGTGAGGTGGGTCTCTCGTGCCTCTTTCGTTGCAGGCCTCAACAGTTGCTTTCAGGCGTGCAGTGGCTTGAGTCTGAGTAGGTACATGCCAGCAGCCTCATCGCGCAGAAGTAGTATAAGCTCGGCACTGGAGTTCCCACTTAACTTTCTCATGGTATACTCAAGTGCACGTACACTCAGAAGTGCCATGCAGGGAGGTATTGGGTGCCAAGTGTCCGTCTCTATTATTGTGTTGGATACTCACATGTCGTCTTGCCTGTTGCTTGCCCATGTATAGCAGGTGAGACTTACTGTGGTTGCAGGAATGAGGTTGTGGACCTCTAGGCACTTGGACCCATTTGCTTCATGGCAGGAGTCCAGTAGTATCATCGGGTGGACACCTGCTACTGTTATTGTTGGTCCACTTTGCTGGAACGGCCACCGAAGCTGTGAGGCCTACGGAGGATGCTCTGTTCAGAGACGCATCTTTTTGACTGCATAGCTGGACTAAGCTCAATTGAGACTATCACTTTTGACCTCCATGTTGGGATTGCTTGGCCATGGGTAGGATGATGTGCAGTTGTTAACAGGCATACTCTGTGTACCTCGAGTCAGCTGCTCTCACTTGGGAAGGGGGCCATGCCGGCTGCGGCTGCACCTCTGATTTGACGTACCACCTACCAGCTCATTCTTACTAATCTCGTTGCTGCTCAGTACTGCCTTTCATTAAAAAGTGGTCATTATGCTACTTTAAACATGCCCTTACCTGGCTATTGTGAAGCCTACATCTTGAAGCCCTTTGCACATATCAAGCCCTATGGCAAGGTGCAGGCATAGCACAAGCTCCCTCTAAGATGTGCTGGGCATCAAGATGCTGGTCAATTCAGATGATTGTTTGTGTGCTAATCCCTCAACCTCACATGACTAGTCCGCTTCATGTCGGGGTTTGCTATCACGAAGTCAGGGATTGCGTTGCCGCATCAAATAGGTAATATATGTCGAATGTGGTAGTATGGCGAATCAGTGGGTCGGGTTGGTGACCACCGAGCTCGGCCACTGTTCCAGGAAGGCCAATCGCGCCAAGCAGCAGACCCAAGCCCTTGCTGAGGCCGCTAACCGACGACGGCAGCCCGGCACCCCAGCCCCGACACCCCCTCCCCCAGCTCCCTCGCCGGCTCAGTGGCGTTGGGCAAGGCTCCTGGACGTAGATGCGGTCATGCTGGAACCCAATCTGCCCACCTTGCGGCACGTCCCCCACTGGGCACGGCCACACATCCAGCGAGCCTCGCGGCCCCTACTCACTCGGATGGCTCGGAACAGCTTCGACGAAGCAGCGTGGACTGTCTGGCACCTCCTCCCTCGCCTAGTCCTGGGACCCCTTCCAAGTGGTCCAAGCCAACGCGCGGTGATGCTAGCCAGGATTCAGCGTTTTGAGGGCGGTGCATGGGAGCAGCTCCTGGAGGAGCATCGCGCAGCTGTCCAGGTGTCCCAGGCGCGAATCGGCCCACCCCAGCCACCTCAGAGGCTTCAGCTGTCCGCCGCGCCATTCGTTTCGGCCGCGCAGGGGACCTTTCCCGAGCTGCCCAAGCTCTGGACCCAGCCACCCCAGCACCTCACGACGCAGAGACCCTTGCTGCTCTCCAGACCCTCCACCCCCCTGTCCCAAGCTTCCTACCCCCTTGGCTCGAGGAGTTTCAGCCCCCGACCATGGTGGACCTCAATCCAGCAGCTCTTCGGACAGCGCTGGTGCAGAGCCGGAAAGCAGCGGCCGGAGGGCCCTCGGGCATGCTCTTTGAACACCTTCGAGAGCTCTGGCTCGACGACGAGGCGGGTGACTTCAGTCTGCTGCACAAAGTGTGCCAAGCGGTTGCGCGCGGCCTCCTTCCACCCAAGGCCCGGGCGGCACTCACCAGCAGCACCCTGCTCGCTCTCTCCAAGCCCACCGGAGGCGTCCGACCAATTGCGATGGGCGAGGTCCTTACCCGACTGGTTTCAAAAACCCTATTCCAGCAGAACAGAGAGGCGGCGCAGCTCCACTTCTCTCCACACCAGTTTGGCGCAGGGCTGTCTGCAGGCGCGGAGACAGTGGTTCATGGTCTACATGTTGCCCTAGACTGCAATCCCGATTGGATGGCTCTATCTGTGGACGTGAAGAATGCCTTTACCAGTGTTGACAGAGGTGCCATCGCCGAGGAGCTTGCGCACGCATTTTCCCTCCCTCATCCCTTCCTTCCGGTGTTCCTACGGAGCACCCTCCCGACTGCTCTGGGGAGCGGGCACGTCACAGGTGGTCTTGCAATCCAGCACAGGCACCCGGCAGGGAGACCCTTTGGGCGGGTTCCTCTTTGCATTGGCACACCTACGTGCGCTGCGTAATACGGCGAAGGCCCACCCTGCCGTGCTAATCCCAAGCTACGCCGACGACACCACCCTGGTGGGACCCCCAACTGAAGTCACCAGCGCTTACAGCACGTTGGAGCGCGAGCTTCACAGCCTCGGCCTCAGCATCCGGCCCGAGAAGTGTTCAGCCTGGTCTCCAGCCGGCATCCCTACCTCCAGCAAGCTGCCGGCCGGGTGCCAGACCCCACCACTCGGCATGGTGGTGCTTGGAGCCCCGTTGGGGGCTGCTGCGCATGTGGAGCAAGTTGTGGAGTCCACCCTTGAGAACCATCTCCGGACCCTCCCGGCCCTCCCCTCCCTACAGGACGCGCAGCTTGCGGTGGCCATCCTCACCCGGTGTGTGGCCCAGCGTCCCACTTACCTGTTGCGGACTGTGCCCCCCACCACTGCACTAAACGCCATCTACTCTATCGTGGACTCCAGACTCCAACAGGCTCTTCATGGCCTGGTGGACCATCCCGACCTATCCGCCACGCCGGCGGCCATCCTACAGTGTACCCTACCCATCAGTAAAGGCGGCCTTGGGTGCCGTCCATTGGCTCGCCTGTCCCAAGCAGCTCACCTGGGTTGCTGGGCCCAAGTGGCCTCCACCATCTCCAGTCGCTTCATCCTGAGGGGCCAGGCTGTTTTAGCACCCGCCATAGCGGGTGTTGCAACAGGGAACCTGCCCTTCCAGCTTTCTCTAACCGCAGCACTACGTGACCTCTCGCGCTGCTTACCACCGCTTGCAGAGGGTCATGCAGATTTTGCGGCATGGGCACGCTGTTCTGACAGGAAAGCGCAGGGCCTTTACTCTCACGCTGCGGACGTGCAGGCCGCCTCTGAATTGCAGGGACTGCTCAAGGACGATGAACGTGGCCTCACCCGGCTCCTCTCCATCAGCTCCCCAGGGGCGTCGTAGTGGTTAAATGCTCTGCCGATATACGAGTCCCTTCGGCTCTCAGACAACCTGTTTCGTACCGTGCTCCATCACCACCTCGGCCTCCCCCCCCCTTGCTTGGCTGGCATCCGCCAGTGCGAGTGTGGCCACATTGCCGATGACAAGCTCGCCCTAGCTGCGCACATGCTAAGGTGTGCTGAGGGGGGTGAGCGCATTGCCTCCCACGACTTACTCAGGGATACAATGTTTGGATTTGTGCTAGAGGCGGGGTATCATCCGGCGATGGAGGTGTCCGGCATCATGCCAATCTCCTTCAGGCGCGGCAAGCCATACGTGCGGCGTCTGGACGTGGTCGCCACCCCCCGGGGCGGTGGGCCTCGTCTGCTCCTGGACGTGGTACTGATCGACGCGTACAAGGCTGGCGCACCCACGTCAACTGTGTCTGGCTGGGCCACGTCCAGCGCGGAGCGCAAGAAGGAGCGGCACTACCAGGACCATCCCCGGGGGGACCATCTTTGCCCGTGTGCCATGGATATCTACGGCGGCTACGGCGTGAAATCCTCCCTGATCCAGCATCTGGCCCGGCTGGTTTATGCGCGTCGTAACAGTCGGAGGGGCAGCTTGGGCAACTCCAGCTTTCCACAGGCCTTAATTGCATATTATAGAATGCGGCTCTCGCTTTCTTTGCTGCGCTCGCCGGCATTGGCTCTTCATCAACGTGCAGGGCGCGCTCTAAGTCAGGCCTCCGGCTTTCGTGGCGGAGCTCCAGCTCCCCAAGTTAGCTTGTCCGATTTGTTTGTGCTCTCCCGTGGGTACTAATGTCACCTTAGACACCTTAGTTTAGGTCTCTGTATTATGTAGCCTTGTTTAGTTTGCACCCGCCTCTGCTTGAACTGTGTATTCGCTTGAATTGGCCTCCCTTTTCATTTCATGCGCCCTGCGCGCCTTTCTCTCGTCATTGGGCCGTGGGGTTCTGTGTATGTTGGAGGCCCCAGCACGCCAGACGTATTCCCGGGCCGATCGCGCTGCTATATGTGCCCTAGCTATGGCTGCCACCCATCAAGGGTGGCAGCCATTACTTCTAGTCAAGCAAAAGGCACTGCCCTTCCTGTTGTGCAAAGAAATTCAGCTGCTGCATGCTGCGCTGATTGAGAATTTTGAGTGATACAAGACAGGCTCATTAGTCTCTCAGCCCCGACCACTCAACACACGTTCCTTTCAGCACTATTGCAGGTGGGAATATTTGTGCACAGCGTTATTGCAAATCTCTTGTGTAGGCTAAACGCATCCACATATTCAGCTCTTTGCGGTGTACTTATGATTCGTACTGTATCCTGCTAATGCCCAGTACATGCTAATGCCCAATACATGTCACTGAGACCTGGAATTAAGGATGACCATCCAGTGCCAACCCTACCCTGGACAGGAAAGTGGGACCATTAAAGTTGTGAGAGCACACTGTCACATTATCAATTTTAGGAGTATGCTGGATGCATCAGCTTACAGCCCACTGGGGAAAAGGTGTGAAGTCTAAATTCACAGGGCTTTCAATACCAGCCTCAAGGAGCACAGGTGGTCACAAGTTAGCACCATTGCTGTGACGAACAAAGTGCCAGCAATAGGAGGTGGAGGCCATGTACGTCTGAAGCTGTATAGCCAGCCTGCTCATGGGGAGTACAATGCTCACGACGCTTCAGGTAAAGCTGCACATACCACTCTACTCAACACGAACCAGCTCCTAACAAGCTTTGAGCACGATAAAATGATCCTGCCTTGCAGTTACAGATCAGCCACAGAGGCACAGATCTGGTGGCAGCAATGACAAGGCTTCAGCCGATGGAAGCTCCTGCCTTGAGGTCAATGGCACGCGGACAGCGGCCACAGCCACCTTGGCAGTGCCTCAAATTAGGCTGCTGATAAGAGCCTATGCATGTTACAAATATCCGAATACCAAACGCGCAATGAGTCTGATAGGACTCGCTAGGCCAACTGATTGACTTCGTCTTGAATCTTGCCTGCACTTAAAGCACGTCCAGCTAAAATTGCAGGAAGCAATTTTAGGAGTCAACCTTCAGCTAACCGGAGGGGAGGTAGGTTACTGCTCACGCAGACTGCATGAGCATGCCAGAGCAAACATCATTGGCCCTCTCAAAAAGCAGCTGAGTAGCAGAAAGTGAAAGATTTTACAAAGCATGCTCAGCTGGACGAACCATGGGCAGGTTGGTCACAATCGGAGAAGTTTATCCAGGTAAAGGGACTGTTCAGGCTGTTGCCGCGTCGCCGCTTGTGGCCACAGCCGTCATGAGCGTCCCAAGTGCAAAAGCTCTCCTCCGACTGTGCACCGCTGGGCAGGCTGGGAAACTCAGCGCGTGGCGAGCCCCACATCAGGAGATTGGCAGGTGATAGTGCAGATTTCCCCTGTGCAGCTGACAGTACAGAGGGTGCTCGCGGCATGCTGCTTGCTTGAAGATAGGAGGAAGGTCGGTATCACCTGCCGGCGATTAGGAGGCAGAGTCCTCGGGATTGGCTCGCAGGTGCAGCACACAGTGCACCGGGAGGAGCGGCGCTGGGACCGCCACCTTGGATGCATCCTTCTTGCTGAACCCAAACATCTGAGCCCAGCGAGGGGAGGGGTGAGGTGCCTGGGCGAGAGGTCGGGCGGCCATGGCGGCGGCGGCTCAGAGGAGCGGGAGAGCGGAGGGGCACCTTGCCCAGCGTGCGCTTCAGTCAGGCGGCGTGCTCGTCGGGCGAGGCGTGCAGGAAGTCGCCCAGGTGCTCGCGCAGCTTGCCCATCGTCGACGCCGGCGCCGGCGCGCGCCCGCACCCGCCGCCCGGCGCCGCCTCGCCGCCGCCCCCCGGCGCCGCCTCGCCGCCGCCCGCGTCGGCTGCGGGTGACGGCGGNCGCCGCCCGGCGCCGCCTCGCCGCCGCCCGCGTCGGCTGCGGGTGACGGCGGCGGCGGCGGGCTGGCCATTGGCGTGCGGTGCAAGCTCTGTGCGCCAACAACGAGGGACGGACGTGGCGTGTGTTTGGAGAAATGGAAGGCCAGAGCGGCCAAGACGACCGGCAAGCACGTCGGATAAGTTACAATATCCACTGCAAACTGACCCGCTCAGAAACCACGGGCCACCACATGAAGGTCGCTAATCGATGCCTGAATCCCAGATGGCAATTTCCGAGCCCTTCGGCCACCGACTAGAGCTCGCCCAGCTTTCTGATGCAAAGCATGAGCCTGAGCACGCCTGCGAGCAGGCCGACACTTGGTCAGCGCAAGAACGACAGATATGCAGCTGGCAAGCCCATCTCGTCCGGAAGCACATCTGCGCGGCGCGCATAGAATAGGTAGGCAAACGTCTCGAGGAGAGTGTGGAATCGAGGACCTTTACAGCCAAAGATATCGCCTGCAGCTGGCAGGAGCTGATCGCAGTGTGGGTAGTCGATGTAGTGCTGCAGCTTTTTTCATTCTGCACTGCCCACTGCGTGGCTTGGATGTGAAGGCGCAGCTCCTTCGATGTGCACATGGCCGGCATCTACAGCAGCCCCTGAGCATCAGAAGCCGCTTTGTTCCCTCTCCGTGGCTGGGCAGCTCAAGGTCTTCCCATTTGGAGCTTTTCGTACCTCTCTGGGCTGGCCTTTTACAGATCCTTCTCTTTCATCGCCCCCTGCTGGAAGAGCTTCTGCCTGCTATCCTTGATAGCCCCGTGTCAGCAGTGAGAAGTCAGATGAGCTGAGGGAATGGACTGAGCCTGACACTCCGGACTCCATTGTGTCCACTCCTCTTTTTTTATGGCCTTTCACAGCTATTGCCCCCTTCCGTTTGATGACGGTCATTTCCCGCATGGAGCAGGCGAGAAGCTTATGCAGCTCCGCACACATCAATTGGACCTACAGACCAAACAAGCTGGCAAATACAATACTGCAAGCGCTGCCGCATTAGCATTAGCTGCATCCTGTAGCATGCATCCCGCAGTTGCATGCTACAGGTGTGGTGGCATGCTCCAAACGGCCCCTCCAACCATGGCGACGATTTTCGACCTGCTGCAGGCCGCTGGAGGAAGGAAACTACTGGGCATTGCTGACGACACCATGACGCACAAATTCACGGGCGAGGGGAGCACTCATCGTGGAGCTGCAAGGTACACCACGGCATTTACGTGCAAGACAGTGTGACTGCGGTCAGATGGAGTTGCGGGACAAGTCCGCGGCAGCACCCGCACGTGTAAGCGGTGGTGTACAAGCACAGAGCTGGTACAGTTGAAGAGCCTGGCTCGAGGGCCGCCAACGGGCCGCCAAATCTGTCTAAGTGAGCTTCTGCTTTGCCGAAGGCGAAATGGGCGGAGGGCATTGGAGGGGCAGCACCTGCACGTAGGGAGCCGTGGTGCAAAAGAGAGAAGGCGCGTGGTGCGCATGAAATGACAGAGTGGCCAAGCTCAAGGCAATACATTTTTTAAGCAAAAGAAGAAGTGGCTCTCCCAATGAGGGCAAGGGCTGTGAGAAGCCAGCCCGAAAAGAATTGACAAGGTTCGAAGGGGCCAAACTACGAGCTAAGCAGCGACTGCGGGGCCTGAAGAGGCTATGGCAGAACGGGAAGGCAAAAGCTAGCGTAAGAAGAGACAAGTGGACTGGTACGACTGAAGAATCTGGCTTAAGGGCTGCCAAACGGACGCCAGATCCATCCAAGTGAAGTTGTCGTTTGCCGGAGGCGAGATGGGCCAGAGGGCAGTCGAGGGGCCAGCGAGTGACAAAGAAAAACGAAACCGGTCCGGCAAAAGCAAGTGCAAGAAAAGACAGGTAGACTGGTACTACTGAACAATCTGGCTCGAGGGCCGCCAAACGGCAGATTCACCTAAGTGCACTTGTGACCTGCCGGAGGTGAGATGGGCCAGACGGAGTTTGGGGGCCAGCGAGTGACAAACAAAAACGAAACCGGTCTCCGTTGCCGGGATTTGAACCCGGGTCGCCCGGGTGAGAGCCGGGTATCCTAACCGACTAGACTACAACGGACCGTTGCCGTTGGGCGGACACGGAGGAGATGATCGGAGGTGCGGATGCAAAGACTATGTACCGTTGAGACAGTGTTACACACAGCTGAGGCTCCGCCCTCAACAAGTACCGACCTCACAGAAATCAGCCAGTGTGTGTCACACAGGCAGGTGAGGGCTCCCGTAGTCTGCTCGACGGTGATTGCGAGTTCCGGTGATAATGGGCCTGAGGTTGAAATCAAGTGGGTACTCGATTGGCAGTTCGCTGTTCATTCAGGGCCTGAGCGGCTTACATAGGAGCAAGTCTTGAGGGTCCACGTGGTGCTGATTACAGGGCTTGGTATGGGAATGTAGCATAGGCTTGCGGTGTAGATGGGACTTAAAATTTTGGGGACCAGCATTTAGAGGAGCGCTGAATGGTTGTTGAACTTGCCGAGAAAAGTAAGCGGGGTTGGGAGTTTGTGCAGTTCCTCAATGTGGCCTTGGGGAAATTAATCAAATCAGAACATATGCGGCCAACAACAGCGTGAAGCTCATGACGAGCGTAACCCTTGAACCCACCTCTTGACCACCACGAGGAGTCAGCAATCTGACCGCGCGTTTCTAGAAAAGGACGCAGGCGGCATAAAGTCTAGATTCAGGGTTTGCGACTTGGCATCAAGGGTTTAGCATTTCAATAGAAGGCCAGATCAGCGGGTGCAAAATCATTCGCACTTATCAAGCTCGACTGATTAACCCACAGGTAAAGTTACAGGAACCTTAAGCAGCAGGAGCTACAGACTTGGGGCTTAGCAAACCTGTGCAATCCAAATATTGCTAGGACAGGCTGGGCACTGATGGGCTTGTCGTTCGGACCTCGGGATGTCTAAGCTTGTCCAGCAGTAGAAACAGCGCTCACCACCCTCTGCTGATGACCCGAACTCTCTGGCTGGCCTCACATGGTGCATCTGAGGCGTTGGCGTGCCCTTTTGGTCCAGCTTGTGCGGCAGGCCAAGACCAGGTCTGCGAGAGTCCCAGGTCGCCACTCTGCCTGTCGTAGCTTCCTTTGGTGGCTGTTGACCCGTGGCTGTTGGCACTACAGCCCACCTGCCATCGTCCTGGCTGACCTGGTTGTCCGCAGGCCGGCCAATCTTGCTTGGACCAAGTTCTCGTCCTTCTCTCGAGCATCTTCACACAACTGCGCAATCTTTGCAATTTATAAGGCGAAGGCGCTCCACAGGCTCAGGCGAAAATAAACGAACTCAATCACGACTGCCTGCCGTTCCTCCAAGTCATCCAGGCTGCATCGTAGGGTCCTCCCTGGCCAGGCCATCCACCATCGGGCTTCCCGGCTTCCCCTTCAGAGGTGGCCAGGACCACATGTGAGATGCCAAGTCCAGCAGAATCAGCCTCTCACAGTGAAGGATAGGGAGCACTTCACTACTGGTAGTGGAATATGAGTAGGCCCTTACTGGAGCTTAAAGTAGCAGCAAAGCACGCCCATCACAGAAGCGCAGGGCAAGTCTTAGGGTTGTTGCCAGGACGGCATTGGAAACAATTCGTGTCAGCAAATTTGAGCAGCAACAGTCCACTACGACTGGTAGAGCAGTCCACTCTTGCTGCAATGCTCATGACTACTGCCGGATTCGGGCAGCGGTTTCCAAATTGGACGGGTGTGTAGTACATCAAGAATGATTATTCCGTCTGACCGGTAATCTAGGGTCTAGTCCATATAGTGTGCACCTAGTGCACGGAGAATCACGTTGGGAAGCTTAGTGTGTTCATTTGGAATCCTACTACCTCCTACTGATCTTGCAGATGAAATGAAGAACTAATAAAATATTAAAAGTGGATAATGGGTCACCCATACCACCAAAGAATGAGGCGAGCATTTCTATCTTCCAGTAATGCACAAGCTCATATGTGACTGTACTCAAGCCTGTCTTGGATGACTCATAAGCCAATTGAGCACCTCAGAGAGCATATGTGCTGTGGGGGCACTCCACAGTGCCCCCACAGCAGATATGCCTCTCTTGACTGCTCTCGGCTGCTCAATCGACGACCTTGTGATTGGCGTGCCGGCACCAGCAAATGGATACAATGGCCTGTCTACTTCGGAAGGCAGGTGCCTTGACTGTCTACGTAGTTGGAGCTGCAAGTGCAGATCAAGGTGTGGCCTGCACCAATACGACAGGTCGCAGCAGAGTCTCCAAACTCTGCGCACGGATTACCATCACACCTCCCTGGCTTTGAAGCAGCGCTTTGGCCTGGAGACAGTGGAGGGGGAGGTGGAGGATTTCCTGCACATTGAACTTGGAAACATGTTGTGGTGGCTGGATTTGCTCGCATGGCATTTTCGCTTCCTTGATGACGACATATAACAAGCAGTAGGAAGAGTCACTAGCAGAGACATTAGAGAAGCCTCCAGTGCGACAGCCAAGCCCATGCACCTAAGATCTGAGTTCTGCTTCTTGGCACAGGACGTGCCGAGCATGTAGGCAGGCGTCTTTGCAGCAGCCTGCTTGACAACTTACTGCACATAAAGCCGTCCCCGACGAGCCCAGTCGGGCAGGCGCAGGGTTGGACGGGGTCAAACAGTGCACAGATGCCCACTGGCGAGCAGAGCGGGAAGCATTCACAAGCTTCACAACCTGTCAGATGTGAGTGCACCATGAGATGCGTGTTGCACGCACGTTTGACAGGAACAGCTGGCCTCTGCAAGCATATGTAGCCCGCCAGAGTCATGGGTTAAATGCAACACTTTGAAATATAGGGGGTGTCAGACTCACTCAGACTGATCGAACCTCCGGTCACCTTGACGGTCCCATTCTGTTACAGCCGTTCATTGAATGCGGCATGTCAGGAGGAGCTGCAAATATGAATCTGAAGGACCTTTCAGATACTTGCTACAACAAAGTCGAGGAGCTCTGCTATGTAAGACAACATTGTCAAGGTGAAGTAAAGCTGATTATTTGCTAGTCAGAAAATAGATTGCCAGACGCACATAGAGTAAGACACAGCATGATTGCCGTCAGTGGCATCCAACCATGGCAGGCTGCAGGGTTCCACAAAGCTTGCTCGTCCCACCGCTCACAAGGTTGTCTCCTGCTACTGCAGACTGCAATCAGTGGTATTTTGTGTCACTTTTGGTGCACGCACAGAGTTTACATCACTTGCAAAGGTTGCACCCTCCAGAAGCGGGAGGCATCCTCACCTTTGCAACATTGTTGGAGAAGGTGGATCCACACAAGGTGAGGCTGTATGGACTGGCAACCTGTATGGCTCCAGCAGACGACTGGCCAGTGCAACACAATAACATGTTGAAGTGCTTGTCAGCTCTAGCATCGCAGCATTCAGTGCTCAAGGCCTGCACTTTGCTGTGCTAATACCCAAACCAATGGGAAACATGATCCTTCTGCACTGTGATGGCAACAAATGTACCGCAGTATTATTGGTGAACGAACACGAAGTGGCCGACGAATTGCCAAATGCAGTGCCGGCAAAGTATGCAGCTCCTCCGGCACTCTGAAGTGCAAAGGAAATTGGAGCATGAGGTCACAAGCAACAGCGAGCTGCCCTATGTAATATACGCTGCAGAGCTCTGAAGCCTCCCCTTGAGTTTGTATCTCAAGCAACTAGTAATCACCAGTCCCCAAGGCACAGGGTTGCTGACCACTCATCGAGCCACTGCAGATTCACTGAGTTTTGAGGGCACTACCATGTGGCCAAGGGAGTGCAAGTCTCCGCACCCAGAGGAGATGTCGAGCAAGACTGGCAACATACTTGCGAGTCGCTTGCAGCTGCCTCGTTGTTGGCAAATGTGGAGAAGGTCATGGAGAGGTAGCCTGGCTCCAGGTACAGTGCGCCCCCCAGCTGCACATGGTCTTGCAGACGCCTTTGATTAGCGTGGATAAGCCCTAGATGGGATCCCGAAAATGATGTTTGACAGAAGGGCCCACAGCGATTTAGACAAATCTTGTCAGACGTGCCTGCATACTCAGGCCTGTCTGCAGTGATCCATGCAGTCATTAATATCCACAACAACAGGTGCATGGTGACATCAACCACTGATGCATTCACAGACATGAGGTTTATGTGCAGACATGGCTGGCAAAGTTGGAGTCAAAGTTGCTCTCCTCGACTGTCGTATTGACCTCGGCAATCCCGTTGACGGCACCACCATTCTGTTGCCGTGAAGCACGTGTTCAAACAGTGGTATCTCAATGGCAACTTCTTGTGAAGTGCATGGTCTTCTGACTCCCAAAGTTCCTCACACAGCCGTCCAGCTACTGGACACCATTGAAGTCATACTTCCCGGGCTGACAATTGTGCACCAATAGTATTTGAGAGGGTCAACTGGCGTCTCACATCTGTCATGGCTTTGTTGCCAGTGAAGTTGGACTGCTTGATGGTCAGCGTGTCCCCTCTGAAGTAGACTCCACCCTACGACAGGCAGGAAGATCCTCTCAAGAGGCTTGATTATGCAGCAGCAACCAGTGGGCAGTAGGCATGGCAAGCAAGCATCCGGTCACAAGTCAATAGCACCCATTTCAGTCGAGCAATAAATAGGTACTTAGCAGGCTTATGCTTATCAACTCACAGAAGCCCCCTTATTAGATCCAAAGAGACACTGCTTGAGCCAGAGGCAGAGAGAATACACAGACACAGCCCCGCTGCCTTTCTGCAAAAGCAGGTCGACTGCAATCAGCGGCGTATGCTCCTGAACTGTTTCACTCACTTAGAATGACCTTCAGTCAAGTACTGCAGCAACAGACGGCAGCGACAGATGCAGTCAGGAGCATTGGTTGGGTCAAGGTACCTCGCTCGTATTGTCCTGGAAAATGACTGCATACATGTCCAGAAGGCCTCGTGACAGCAAGGCCCCTCCATCCTGCAAACACATTAATAAGTTTCCCACACAATCGTAATTCAGGACATCGTATATACATGAGCTCTTGCTCAAGTGCTGACTAAGTATGCTGGTGTGTCACTACCATCTGTGTGCAGACAATGAAGCAGCGGGTTTGCAGAATGTAGGAAGCTCACGCCTGGAGCAGCATTGTGGAGAAACGAGGAGAAGGTGATCTGGTTGTAGTATTTGAAGATGGTGGTGGAGAAGAAAGAAACAGCCCCGCCCTGGTGTGCCAAATGAGCACCTTGCGCAGCCAATCAGTAATTGTTGTTGCAGCAAAGCAGGTCACATAGCAAAGAAAGAGGGTGCCTTTACCTTATGAGTGTGCGCCCAGCACCCTTGACAGTCTGTAATGTATATGGAGCAAGTATGTCTCACATTCACAGAAGTGCAGTGCAAATGCAGTCCCTAATTGTAGAGTCATTCAACAATCATATAGAGATACTTACGTTGTCTGCCGTGTTGCCTTCAAAGATGCAACCCCTGATGCTGGCGAAGAGGGCCGTCCCATCTGCTGCGGCTTCCGTATACACAGCTCCTCCCTGCTCAACGAATGAGTCTCGACACCCGGAATGTCTACCATAAGTCTCGAAAAAAGACTGTGGCTTTCCTACGTGATGAACTTAGCACAATGCTGGCCATTGCTGACAGTGCACTCGCCTTGAGGTGCGAGTGCCGCAGCTATTCAATAGTGCAGGATTATGCACTGTCAGAGTCGTGCAATACCTCATTTGTATGCATTCTGCGACCACAAATCACATTCACAATGCAGACGATTTGGCCATGGAAGTAGTCGACTCCAAGAACGGTTACAGGGACATGGTGCACTCACAAATCCGCCAGCAGCATTGTTGGAGAAGTTGGAGAACTGAATGTAGCTGCCAGGCATTAAAAGCTTGAGCGCCCCACCATTCTGAAAAGGGGTCAAGCAAGATCCAGGCCTTTGACCAAGCACATCGGTGGCACTCAGCTGCTGCAGAGCTACTGTCACTGATTTGAGTTAGGACCAGGTGACTGGAGATGTTATGATCAAGGCTTACAGCTGCTGAGAAGTCATGCGGGAACAGTACTCTCACAGTTGTGGCCCCATTGGCTGTGAATGTGCAGTCCGTGACATTTGTTGGGGCTCCAGCACAGATTGCTCCGCCACCCTGCAAGCGTGTGCATCAGTTGTGCAGCTTGTGTGAGGACAATGTTGTTCCTACACAGATGAATTAGGCACTTAATAACCACGTTCATCTACGTCTTCTCGCACAACATTGCAGGCAGTGAAGACGAGGCCAGCAGGCGAATGTCATGGAACACAATGCCCACCCTGTCCGAGGTGTTGTTAGAGAAGCTGCAAGAGGACACATCCCCTGCAGCACCTGAGGATACAATGGCGCCCTGCATGCAGGGCCACACAAGGGAACGGCATCAAGACTGTAACAAGCCTGTAGCTTGTGGGGTGTGGGCTGGAACATAAGGCTCCTGGCAGGCTATGTTTGTGCTTGCATACAGACCAGCACGGAATGTGTCAGTGCAGCCAACCAGCCTTTTCCGTGTGAACAGATTCTTAGAGATATGTAGGAGAACCTTTCACCTGATCCTATCTCAAACCCGACTCACGACTGTCTAAAGCCATCTATTCTTGTCAGTACTGGAGGACCTATCTTTGTATAATACTGCACTCTTGCAAGTCTCTACAAGATGCCAGCCGCCCTTGAGCTCTCACCGCTGAGAAGCAAGCTGCCTAAGGTGATGCAAGAAGTCAGTGGGCAGATTGTCAATCTGACCGCGTCAGATCCAGCATTGTTGCGAAAGGTGCTGCCTGTGACAGTCAGCACGGACGTCCCATACACTCCAATAGCTCCTGCACCCTGAAAGCAGGCATGGCAGCTTGAGGCTGACGTTTAGAAAGGCAGACCAATCAAAAGGAAAAGAAGCACCAGCTATTCTTGCGCTGTTGCAGAGATCCTGAAAGCAGCTACAAGAGAGACACCTGCTTGACACAGTGCCTTTCTAGCTCTAGCCGTGCAAAGCGAATCCGAGAAGCCCAGATTGAGCGAACCAGCAAACTTCGTGATGGGTGCTGAGCAGGAAGAAAACTTACAACATTCTGAGCGCTCGCCCCGCCAGATACAATCTTCGAGCTCGAGTTGAGGAATGAACAGCTGGTCAAAGTGACCTTGGAATCGACTGCGGTGATCGCCCCATCTTGCTGCACAGCTCTCCACAGGCAGCAGGGCACCTCCTCAATGCAGGTCTGTAGGTAGCAGTAGCCGCCGTGACTGCAGCACCTGTTGGCTGGCAGGCAATGAAGCTGACCGACGCCCACTCCCAGCATCATGTGGCTATTCTAGACAACATTTCAAGCAAGCAATGATTGAGCTTGTGGTCACGAACCCCGCCGACGAGGTTCTGGAACTGGCAGTTGACAAAGGAGATGTTGGAGCCAGTAATTGTTGCAACAGCTCCTCCTCCTGCTGGCTCAGACTAAAGCAGCGGGCCAGGAGAAAGAGTGTATCAGTCTGTGGCTAGCTTGCGGCACACTGTCTCCACCACAAGACAGAGTGCACTTTGTCTCGGCAGCAGAAGTGGAGGCCCGCATTAAATCGCCATGGAAAAGAGACCGAGCACGACAGCTGAAGAGGAGAAGGGAAAGTAACCGGCCATGATCGAGCTCAACAGCATCAGTGCTGTGCACTGCAGGGGCATTGCTTCTCTACGGCAGAGTCGAAAGAGAATGTGACAGGTCGAATCACGCACCACAACGCTCTGGAACAGCAGGTTCTCAAAAGTAAGATCCGAGGTGGCTATGTCAAAGAGCGCCAGGCGTGCGGACGAGTTGCCCAAGAAGCCACAAGTGTAGATGGCAGGCAGTCCGCATGTGATTGTGTGCCCTTTCGAGCCAACGATCTTGACCGATGCGTCAACTGTGATGTTGGCGCACAGTGACATGGTGGAGCTGACGTTGCCCTTGAGCACGGCCTCGACGAAATCCGTGAAGCTGGTTGGTCCTGTGCCTGGCATTTACAGTGCGATGCACCTAGTCGGGCACCCCTTCGCCTGTCCGGAAAGGCATGGGAGGAAGCTAGGTGTGTCTGGGGAAGGCAAGGAGACAGCTGGGATCGACTTGCACCAGGCGGTCTGGCACTCACATTGGTAGGGAGGAGGCGGTGGGGGGCTCGGCGGCGGGGGCGGCGGCGAGGGAGGCGGCGGCGGGCCTACAAGAGCACGGGCCGCAAGAGATCAACTTCATGTCGGTCAGAGACTGGCAACCACCGAGTCAGTGGTCGCCTGCAGGCGGCGCTGGACTTGCCACCCTGTGTGTGCGCAAGGCTCGGGTCGCACTCTGGAATTCGTGCACGAAGGTGAAGTTGGTGGCAAGCTCTGGGGCGTCAATAGTGGCGACGCTGCCTTGGACGCTGGCAGTCGTCGAGAGCAGCAGGTAGCGGGGGTGTACGCCGTCGTCCCCGCCATTGCGCAGGCGCGGGCCATCCTGGACCCACTGCTGATTCGGCCCGCCGTTGCATCCGAAGACAATGAGCGACGTATCAGCAGCGTCGTCGGTGCCCGTGGCGTCGAGGCAGAGGACGGTTCCGTTGGGCGCCTGCACGCTGATGACCGTGTGGTTGGTCCCGCTGGGCGGCCCGCCGAAGAAGCGGTCCGTGGCGGTGAAGGTCCACAGGTTCGACGGGGCCATGGCCTCGCACGGAAAGCCGCCGACCGGCTGGCCGTAGGCGTACGCTGCGCCGCCGCCGAGGACGGCGAGGCACAGCACGGCGGGGTTGCCCGTCGGCGGCGGCGACACTGCCCCGTCCACTGGGCTCCCTGGCCCCACCAGGTACCCCGGCCCGCCTGCCGCCACCGGTGGTGGCGCCGCCCAGGCACATCAAACGAGTGGTCAGCACTCGGTGGGCTCCACTGGGCGCGAGCTGGCTCGGGCGCTGCAGTGCCGGGCTGTGCGGGGCTCACTGGAGAAGTCCCCAGCAGTGATGAGCGACCGCCGGCTGCCTTCTGCCGCCGCTGGCAGATTGGACTCCGCACGCCACCCAACCTGCCACGCCCAGCTGTCAACCGCGCCCCTTCAGGAGTCGGCCCGCATTCCTGTCGCTGACGACGCTTTGATACCAGCGCTGCTGCACATCCCTCGCACGTCCCTTGGCACAACGTCGTCAATGGCGGCCGCAGTACGCACCTGGCTGCGGAGGTCAGAGTGCCAGCTCAAGGCGCCGCCTGCCAGCGAGCGCGCACGCCGTCACGCCGTCAGCGTGCGGGCCACGGGTGCCCGTCTCAGGCTGAGAACTCGGCAGGCATCGGTGTACCATGGGGACGGCGGCGAGGGCCTGGGCACCGTGGCCGGGCAGGCCAGCAGCAAGCAACGGGGACTGGGGAGGGAGCCCAGGGTGCCCAGCCGAGAGGAGGAGGGAGGGCGCGCGGGGCTGGCCTGCAGCGCAGCCGAGGAGGAGGAGGAGCGCCAGCAGGCGGAGGAGCCCCGGGAGCGGCGGCGCGGCGGCGGCCATGGGAGCACCTTCACAGCGGCGGCGGCGGCGGCAGGGCCGACATGTGGCCTCGGGGGGGGGGGGCGCTGGCCAGCAGGGGGGTGGGCAGAGGGAATGAGCAGCTTATCCGATTTGAGCGCAGTGGCTGTGAGGGGGGGGCCCCAATCCCAAAAGGGCTGCAAAGAGAGGACTGAAAGGCAATAGCGGAAGGTGGGGGGGGGGGGGGGGCTCCACCCACCCGGGTCGTCGCCGTTGACGCCGGGCTGCGCCAGGTGGCCCTCCGCTGTCGCGGAGCGGGGGCCTGCTTGGTGCGCCGGCCTACCCCCCCCCCCGGTTGCGCCCCCCGGTTGGCATGGGCTGTCGATGCGCCCCCTTCCGACCCAGCCCTCCTCTGCAGAGCCTGAGCATGGGATTCTGGTGACCTTTCGACTGACGGAGAAAGGGCTCGCCCGTGGAGAAGAGGGGCTGGCAAAGCCAGCCCAAAAAGAGTGGACAATGTCTAAAGCCAAAGAAAGAGGGAGGCACTTGCGGGGGCGGCGGGATCACGCGCCCGGCTTCGCCGGTCCGGCCAGACGGTTGCCGGGTCCCGGGCATTCGCCGCCGGATTGAAAGCGTCATCTGCGTGCTGGCCGTGCGCTGCATCCCCACTTCGGACCTTATCATTCTCGTGCTGGCTGGCTGTTCACAGCCGCGCCCCATTTCGGAGAGCCACTCTCTTTTCAATTGAGAGTTGAGAGTCCATTGTTTTGGGCTGGCCTCTCCCAGCCACCAGTTAATCTGGCCGCGCTTGCTTCTTTTCAAACCAAAGAAAACAGTGAGTTAGGTGAAGGGGGTGGGGCCGGGGGGGCCGCCATGGAGGCTGGCGTGGCCTGAAGCGGCGCCAACCCTGTAGCGCAACCGGCCGCCGTCGCCCCCGGATCCCCGCCTGCGGCTTTCCTGGGCCGGCACCCTCCGGTTTCCTCGCCGGTTGCCTCCCATCCCGTAAGATCAGCAAGCGCGGCCAGATTAACTGGTGGCTGGGAGAGGCCAGCCCAAAAGGAATGGACAAGGGCTGCCCGTAAACAGTGGGGGTGTACAACCTGGTCGAGGTCCATGAGCATTGGTCGATGTGGTTGTGACGGAGGCCTATACAAACATCACTGATGGTGCGACGCCAACAACTCCAGAAGGACTAGCTCTAGAAGATCTGTATCAAGATGTCTACGACAAAGAAATGATAACTATACACTTTACACGGTTGATGAACCTTTTGCAGATTTGAAAGCTTTGGATTCAGACGGCAAAACAAGAACAAACTGGCTGGAGATCGACTAAATGCTCATATTGCTCTGCCCAGTACTTCGCAACATGAGCCGGATATGGTATCTCACGGCCACATTGTCCTGATTTTACGGTCCTCATTCTAAAGTAGACATGTAAAACGATCATCAACTGTGTGAAGTGTAGCGTCATCTTTGTCTTTGTCAAACAAATTTCTGATACACATCCTTAAGAGCATAGTCGTCCTTTTGCACTTGTTGGCGTTGCACCAGCAGTAATCTTAGGTAGATTGATCTGCCCGCACCCACTCTCAGAAGATTGGCCGGCTAGTCATTCTTGCTTATCATAGTCTATGACTTCTCAATAAGCTTGACTACTGCTGGTAAGAAGCAGTAGTGGATTCATCTTGTAGACAAAGAACCTCATTGATCTTTATTTATACATAGCTGTTTTAGTTGGAAGTAGGCGTGCAAGCCTTGATATTATCTCCCCCACTGGATCCTCTTGTAGCTGAGGTCCTAGATTCCCTTCTTCATCTGATACATAAGCGGAACAGGCTTGGTCATCCCTAAGACAGTGTCCACAAATTCCTACATACATCAGCGGTTACTGAGTCAGGCAACCCCCCAGCAGCAGCATAGCATCACGATTGACATTGCAACCCTGGATGCGTAGCTGAACAGGTCTCGCATAGAAATTATCCTTCAGTTCGAACAGTGAGGAACCCCTGGCGTACCTCCGTACGTTGGCCTCTCTCCATTCGACCTGATGGCCTGGCGGGGCTTGCAAGAATGAACTCTGAATGAATTCTCCTGCATTCGAACCAACCACAGCGACAACGTCTGGAGAACCAGTAACAGGCTCAATAATCTGCCCAGATCTTAAGTCCATGCACTGCAAAATGTGTCAGACTTGATAAAAATTAGATGCACTGTAGAATGTGTCAGACTTGCTCGAAAAAATCTGTCAAATCTAGTCAGTCGACAACAGACCTGATTCGAGCAGTCAAGTCCACAATAAGAGAGAGTCCTCAAGGCTCAGATCAAGGCTATGCTCAATAATTGCGCTACTGACACACAAGGTCACGATGTTTCGTGGTTATTCCGGTGTTACTGATTCTGATGCAATTGGTTGCGGAGTCCCTCGGAGTGAGGCTCCCTAGTGTGCGGCTGCCTTTTCTATAAGCCCACGCCTTCTTGGCGTGTCACAACAGGAGCGAAGGCGCCCGTCGACATTGCGGCGGCTGCGGCGGCGCTGGGGCGCTTCTGGCAAGAGCCAGACATTGGGCCGAGTGGACTGCTCAGGCCCAGAGTTGGATTAGCACAGAAGTAGTCGACAATCAATCCTCACGTGATCAACAGAGCTAACCAACAAGTGGAGAAGAATTCCTCACGATTATTTGCTAATATGTTTTGCGTAAAATGTAGAACATCACGTAAGTAATGGTAGTTGCAATCATCTGATGGTTAGAGCACAGCTGGTGGATTTGATGTCTCCCAATATCTAATGGATGATTATCGGTTCCCAAAAGTGATTGAACAGTCTCTTACGCAAATTAGTCAGAAGGATCTCGTATGTCAGTTCTTGCGTGTTGTCGCAGGGAAAGGGTTACGTCAAGTACAGGGTCTCCTGATGATGCGTCGGCAGGTCACAAGTGTAAGAATGTGCCTCACACCTGTCGACTCACTAGCTTGACGGGCACCTTCGAGCCGGCTCTGCAGCCGGCCCCCTCGGCCCCCGGCGGGCTGACCCGCCGGGACCAACTGTGCCCGTGTGATTTGCATTCTTTCAATCTATACAAAGGGGCTCCATAAGTTCACTAACTCCAACAGGGGCCACCGTGCTCCCTCTGCCTCCTTCAGCGGTCTACGGCCCGCGCGCCGCACCTGCGTGCCGGCAGAGCCCTCGCTGCTGCCTCTGGCTCTGGCCAGGGGACCCGCTTCCAGGAGTCCAGCTTCTTTGGGGATAGTTTTCCGGCAGCTAGTCTGTCGGATTTGAGGCTCCTCACTCGTAACTACTGAGTGGTTCATCCTCCCCCGTTCTGCTATAGCATCTGCAGGCCCCTTAGCAGCTGCTTAGCGCCTTCTTTTTAAAGCCCCTCCATCATCCGGCCCCTTCAAACCTTGGTCAATTCTGTTTCGGGCTGGCTTCTCACAGCCCTTGCCCCCAATGGGAGTGCCACTTCTCTCTGACCTGAGGCTGCTTAGCAGGGTTACTGAGTGCTTCGTAGCTGTTTTGCTTCTTCTTGTGCTTATTTTTCTTAGCGCTTCCCCTGGCCCCCTTCTCGTACTTTGTTCTTCCTTGTTTGGGCTCGCTTTCCAGCCCCTATCCTCAATGGGCGAGCCCTTCTTCTTTTGCCCGCTGCTCCTCCTTGCTTGCCAGCGCCCACGCCACCTGCCTTGAGTCGCTGCCGGCCTGCTTCCTGCCGGAGCCTGCCGTCGTCACCGCCATGGACAAGAAGGCGAGGAAGGAGCGCGGCACTCCCTCCAAGAGCGCCGCTTCTCCCTCGCTTGAGCCCCACCTGAGTGACGATGATATTCCGGGTCTGGGCATTCGGTTAGCCCTAACAGGGCACTAACGAATAGCCCAGCTCAACACAAGCCCCCGATGCCCCCCCGGCCCTCAGTCAGGCAACAACAACAACAAGTACATGTTTATTTAAGGCGGGCTGGCCCACTTTGAAAGAGAAATACGGCTTCCAACTGGTGGCTGGGAGAAGAAAGTGCTCGCCCATATAGGAGAGGAGCTCGCAAAGCCAGCCCCAAAAAACAATGTCCAAAAGGGAGAGGCTAGCCCAAAAGCAATGGACAAGGTCTCAAATTATAGAGAGAGAAGGGCTCGCCCATTGAGGATAGGGGCTGAAAAAGGCCAGCCCAGAAAAGAATGTACAAAGGACGAGAAGGGGCCAGGGGAAGTACGAAGAACAACAAGCACAGAAATTATGGGTGGCTCTCTCAAATTGAAGAAGAAGTGGCTCTCCCAATGGGGGCAAGGGCTGTGAGAAGCCAGCCCGAAAAGAATTGACAAGGTTCGAAGGGGCCAAACTACGAGCTAAGCAGCGACTGCGGGGCCTGAAGAGGCTATGGCAGAACGGGGGAGGATGGACCGCTTAGTAGTTACGAGTGAGGAGCCTCACATCCGACAGACTAGCTGCCGGTAAACTATCCCCCTGACGAAAGCCGGAGGCCGCAGCGAGAGCACGGCCAGCACGCAGATGCAAGGCGTGGGCCATGGACCGCTGGAGGGAGACGGACAAGCGCATACGATACACCTGAGCCCACGAGCCAGCGGCGTTGAAGTCAGCCGGCTCACCGCGCCTGCGGGACACAGCGCGCCGTGCAAGCCTGGCCAACAGGTCGAGCCAGTGGGATCCGAGAGCCCCATGCACGTCCACAGCCAGGGGGACGAACTCGTCGGCAGCCGGGTGGTCGGCGTGTTTGGCCGCCTTGCTGCGAGCGGCCTCAAATTTGGGCCAAACGAGGAGAGCCCACTTGCTTAAGGGCAAGGCATGTGAACAGACAGCGGAGGACCGGAGTTTGTCGTGACATGAATCTGACATTGCTGTTTCTGTTTTCGGTGGCAAGAAAGCAAGCGCGGCCAGATTAACTGGTGGCTGGGAGAGGCCAGCCCAAAGTGGCAAGAAAGGGCTGGATGGCGCAAAAAGGAAGGTACCAATCGCCCATTTTGGCACCCCAGGTCTCAAGGGCCATCGTATCCTCAGACCGTCACTGAGAGTTTGCTTACTGCTGTCTCAGTCCTTAGCACTCCGACTCCTTCAGACCTTGTCCATTCTTTTGGGCTGGCCTCTCCCAGCCACCAGTTAATCTGGCCGCGCTTGCTCTCACAAGGAACTCAAGGTCACCAGTCGCACGCCCGTAGCGGACCAACGTGGCCCCGCTCTGAACCCGGAGGACAAGCCCTGCCCGTCAGGGGCGCAGGGTTGAGCACCTGCCTCCCCTCGCCGCCACATCCGGCCGCCGTCGCCGCCCGCGTGGGCTCCGCCGGCCCGGCGAGCAACGCGGTAGCGCCCGCGGGGCCAATGGCCGCGGAGCTGGACGAGCTGGTGGAGTTCCTGAGCTCCTCGCGCCCCGAGGTCTGCTTTGCCCTCACGGTGCCCATCGAGGAGTCTTAACGGCCCTCCACACACCGCTCGGCCGTCGCCCGTGAAGCCGGATGGGCTCGCGGGGGCCCGCCTCCTCGTTGGAGCCTGACGGGGCCCCGAGGCGGCCCTGGCAGGTGCGCCGGGAGGCGGTGAGCATCGTGGCAGGCCTGGCGGGCAGCGAGGACGGCACCGCGGTGCTGGCCACCCGCGCCCCGGCGCTGCTGCCGCCGCTCCTGCGCCTCCTGGCTCAGGATCAGGTCCGTGCACCGCGCCTCTGCTAAACCCCAAACCCCCTGAACCCAAAACCTTAAACCCTAAGCCTTCTGCCTGCCATGCATCTCGAAGCCTCGGCCTTCGCTGGACGATGCGCCGTGGCCCACGTCGTTGCTTCCTGGTGTTAGCCCATAGGAGCGCCGCGGCACCATCCTTGCCACTGACCAACTGGGACGCCTGCAGCTGGCTGGCAGACGAACTGGGTGCAGCTTGTGCAGTGCCTGGTTGCTCAATGCTCCTCACACCGGAGACGTCGGCTGTTGCGCCAGGAGGTGGCAGCTGCCCTCGTGAACCTGTCGGCAAATGCAGGAGTGGCGGCTGCCTTGACTCAGCAAAGCGGAGTGGAGGCTGCCGTGCAGCTCCTACTGCAGCCGCCGGCGGTGCGACCGAGTGCAGCACGGCTGCTCGTGATGCTGCTGGCCAACCTAACCCGCGAGGAGCCTGGCGCCCGGCGCATGCTGCAGGTTCCGAGCTGCCGGCGGAGACCAAGTCGCACAATTCTTGAGTACTTGCAGACCAGCAGGTGCCAGCAAAGGGCAGCCGCAGTTTGACAGCTGCTTCTATTGTCTGTGTTGCATCATTTGCAGGAGGACACCCGGGGGGAGGCAAAGGGCGAGTACCTGGCCAAGCTCCTGCAGCTCTTCCTATGGACACCGCTGGACAAGCAGCGTGAGGACCTGGTCAGCCCTTCCATCTGCTGCCTTGTCCTTACGAGTACAATCACGGCAGGCTGACGAGTTTTGCAGGGGGCCTGTGCTGCAGAAGACGACGCCTTTGAGCACGTTGCGGCGATTATGGTCAATGTAACACGTCTCCAGGCTGGGCGGCGGCTAGTGCTGAATGCGGAGCGTGCGCTGCTGAAGCAGATACTACCACAGATTGAGTCTCAGAGCGTCGTTCGCCGGCAGGGGGTGCGCGCCCTTTCATGCTCTTAGTTGTTTAGTTGTGGCACATGACTTCATCCGCTGAAGTCAGTCTAGACCCCTAAATGCAACAGATATTCCTCCTGAACTTCCCAGTGCTAAGCAATATCTATCCATTTTGTAGGAAGTGGTGCAACCTCTGCACTGTCAGTGACACTGACATGCATCCTTGGACCCCTTGCCAAACGCTGGCTCTGAGGCCCGAACCTGCCTGAAGAAACTATAGTTGCGCACAGCTTGATTCAACCCTGGTCAGGTGGCAGGCACAGTGAGGAATTGCTGCTTTGAGGCTGAGACGCAGCTGGCCAACCTACTCCAAACTTCAGAATATTTGTGGCCCGCTCTGCTGCTGCCATTGGCCGGCTCCAGAGCTTACAGCGATGCAGACTGCAAAATGATGCCGGCAGAGCTCGCTGTGCCACTCTCGTTCGAGCGCCCAATTGAGGAGGACCCACATGTGAAGGTGGAGGCTGCTGAGGCTCTCTACCTTATTGCAATGCAGGTGATTAGCATCCTCGTCCTCTTGATAATCCTCAGTCGCGAACCCTTCTTTCAGACTTCCTTGGGCTGGTGAGTATGGTTGGTCCTGCATATGGTTTTGGGGTCTGAATAGCATGATTGTTTGTGGATCTCTGTGATGGGTTGCATGAGAGCCTGGACTGTCCTGGAAAGCAGGAGGAAGGCCGCCAGGCCCTCTGGAAGGTCAATGCTCCAAGGATCCTCCAAGCGGGCTACGAGGACGAGCAGGATCCCCAGGTCAATGAAGCATACGAGCGCATTGGCTCGCTGGTGCGTCACCTCCCCTCCTTGAAGGGGGAAAAAATTAGGCTATGGCGACTACAGTGTGAGTGGGTTGCAATTCCGCTTGCTGGTCTGCCCCTAGTGGTGAGTAGCAGGGCTTAGGACGTTGCTGTTGTTGTAGCTTGGCATCTTCAATGCCATGCTATGCCTGACTGAGTCCTTGTTTAGCTGTCCCTTGTCTGATGCAGCTTGTAGAAGAAAGTGGGAAGCAGGAGCAACAGCAATAGTCAGTACATATTGTTGTGCCCACCCACAAGAGCATCCATGTTGCATTGAGCAGCTAGCAAACCTGTGGACTTGCAAGCAATGCGAACTCTGTCGGATGGCTTGGGCTTGCTTAGAGGACGCCTGTGATGGTCAAGTGAAGGTTGACGGGTATGGGAGTCGTGTAGATATCTGCAGATGAGTGTCCAACTGCGTCGGGCAGAAGGTATGTCTCGACATACATTTTGCAAAGCTTTTGCAAAGCTTTAGGCAAAAAAGAAGCTTTACTGACAAATTAGTCTCATTATGACATTTCCATTGCCAATAAAGCCGAAGTCAAATTTCAGCTAAGAACTACAAGTCAATCTCTTCTGTGTGCACAACCATTGTGGAAGAATGAGCACATGAATATATTGAGACCCACTTTGCATAAATTTTGATTCGGTCCTGTGCTGCTAGGGAACAGCATAGACAGAGCGACTGAGGCACAGCCGATCTAATTCTTGCCTTTTTGAAGTCGTATGTTGGCTGGAGGGTCAGTGTTCCTCTGGAAGATAGTGTTAAAGAGATGTGTAAAATAACAAATCAACACCTTCTGGTATTGCTGTCAAGTGTGGTACTTGCTGCTAAAGTGGTCCTCCTGCCTGACTTACACTTGGTGTGTGTCAAGTAGAAAGCTCAGGTCAAAAAGCTCCGAGAACCTACAGCCGAACTCTTATCAGACAGGGCTCCCCCAGATACAGTGGGACTGAAACGTCGGTGCAAAAGACTTGCTTGCAACTTGTATTGGACCCACAGTAACACAATACAAGCGACAACGTTGTGCTTCTAGCTCGCTGCAATGCATGACACACATTGTCGCATCTTGTCACACCTCAGGTATTGATTTGGCCTCCAAGCCCTCAAGAATATGCAAGGCGCTGGCCTTACATGGCTAATCAAGTGCACTTGGTTACTTAAGCCTGGCCTCGAACGGCAAGCTGTTCTTACTCGCTGTCTTTCTTGAAAGCATGGTCAGTGGCGGCAGAAAGCAACAGGAAGGGTGTGCCAATTCTCAAGCCCAAAAGCGTTGTTGCGGCGGTAATGGTCGGTGTACAATCCTGCAGGTGTTTGCATTGGCAAGAAGCAGCTCTGCCAGATGGGGCGAGGGCTATGACAAGCCAGTCCACAAAGTATTGGTTATAAGGCAGAAGAGGCAGCGAAGGGGGTAGTGTGCACGTCACAGACAAGTCCGTGAGGGGCCCAAGGCGGGGCTCGACCAGGCAAGTCTCACACACTTCACCCCATAGAACTTCCACCCCTCCCAGATATATCACGTCCTGCCATCTTATGATCTTCGACCGGGTCAATGGCAACTGACAGTCCACTACCAAAGGGCTAGCATGAGCGGTCTTTTGTCCACATCAGTATCGACGACCACTGACCGTGCCGTTGAGGTAGTTGACACAGCTGCCGCCTCCCGTCGTTGTTCCAGCGCCAGCACCACGCTATCTTGTGGCACGACTCAGGGGTCCGCTGTTTATCAGCCCGAGGAAGTAAACCAGCTACCCCAGTTGTCAGCCAGGTAAAGTCCCCAGGAGTCTGTCAGGCTCCTGCGGCAGTGACAGTCCAACTACTTTCCGCCCAATGAGGATGTCTACTCTTCAGGCATCTGTCAATCCACAAATGCGGCATTGTTAATCCATCTCGGTGAATATCGTTACATCCAGCCAGCGAGCCTCAGACGCCCATGAACGTCTATTGCTAGTGTGAAAGAAATTATTGAACAGGGTTGTGGGGGTGTGTATGACCTCATTAGTCCGGGCAGCTTTATTAAATGCGTGCCCCCACTTCATGGCTGCGGGGCCAGGGTGCTTTTGTCGAAGGCGATTATGGTGCCCTTGTTAGTAATGAGCGTGAAGTCGTCACTAGGCAGGATGGCAAATTGACGCATGGTCAGCCTCCTTTTAGATGGGAATGACAGACGTGTTAGCCAAGGCAATCCGGTGAACTGCCTCTTGAAGCTGACCCGCCAATAGCTAGAGGGGCCGCCAAGGCGCGGCCAACACGCAGACGCAGACGTGGGTTTGCTATAGAGAATCTGAGTAGGCGCATGCGCCAGGGGCAGCGAGCCCGCACTGCCCTCCTGCTCGCCCGCCCTACAGCCGCTGCCGTCGGGCCACGGCTCGCCGCTCAAGCAGGTGGAGAAGGTCAAGACAGCGAGCCTCAATCGCTCCGAGGACGTCCATCGCTAGTGTGAAGTGCGCCCTAGGCGGCACTGTCAACGGCGTGCCCCGCCTTCGTGGCCGAGGGGGGCCCAGCTGGTGCGGTCGGAAGCGACCATCTTGCCCACACGGGCCATGCAGTGATTCGCGGGCAATCGACAGGCGTGATAGCGACAAGCTCGACGCGCACTTTGCGGGGCCCGGATCCTGGACGGGCTCAGAGCGGCGGCGGGACTGGCGTCGGGCCTTACCTGGGCGGGGTCGATCGGTGATCGCCAAGGCCGATGGCCTAGGATAGGCCCGTCCGTTGCACTACGGTCGGGCCGACTCCTAGCCAGACCTTGTCCATTCCTTCTGAGCTGGCCTCTCACAGCCACCTGCTGTCAATCTGGAAGCGCTGTCTGTTGCGTCGGGGACCCAAGGCTCCCAGTGGGCGAAGCGGCCGGCACGCAGCGTGGCGAAGAAAGATTTCGTGTACTTGAAACAATCGAAAGGCCAATAATAGCCAAGTTCAGAGGCAAAGCACATCAAATGACGTAGCGCTGCGAGCATCTAGCAGCTACTGGAGCTGCTAGAGAAGTAGGGCAGCAGCAGTGGCAGGCGAAGGGATGGGGGGGAAAAGAAGAAGTGGCTCTCCCAATGGGGGCAAGGGCTGTGAGAAGCCAGCCCGTAAAGAATTGACAAGGTTCGAAGGGGCCAAAGTACGAGCTAAGCAGCAACTACCGGGCCTGAAGATGGGGAAAGGAGGGCCGGCAGAGCCCCTGGGGGTCTTTCCTGCGTCCGCTTCTGGAGCTGCTAGAGGAGTGAGGCAGTAGCAGTGGCAGGAGGAATGGAGGGGGGGGGGAAAGAGGGCCGGAAGTGCCGATTGGGGCGTTGCCGACCTGTCCTGCTGGAGCTGCGATAGGAGAGTGGGGCAGCAGCAGTGCCAGGAGGGATGGCATGGGGGGGAAGGACGGCCGGAAGTGCCGATGAGGGCCTTGTCGACCTGGCCTATGTCTGTTGCAGGAGCTGCTAGAGGAGTGGAGCAGCAGCAGTGGCAGGAGGGAGGGCGGGGATGGAAAGGAAGACCGGAAGTGCCGATGAGGGCCTTGTCGACCTGTCCTGCGTCTGCTTCTGGAGCTGCTAGAGGAGTGGGGCAGCAGCAGTGGCAGGAGGGATGGCAGGGGGGGAATAGAGGGCTGGAAGTGTCGATGGGGCTTTATCGACCTGTCCAGCGTCCGCTGCTGGAGCTGCTAGAGGAGTGAGGCAGCAGTAGTGGCAGGAGAAATAATGGAGGGGGAAAGGAGGGCTGGAAGTGCCGCTGGGGGCCTTGTTGACCCGTCCTGCGTCCATTTCTGGAGCTGCTAGAAGAGTGGGAGGCAGCAGCAGTGGGAGGAAGGATGGAGGGGGTGGAAAGGAGGGCCAAACATGCCGATGGGGGCCTTGGCGACCAGTCCTGCGTCTGCCTCTGGAGCTGCTAGAGGAGTGGAAGCAGCAGCCGCAGCAGGAAGAATGACGGGGGGGGCGAAGGAGGGCCAGGGGTGCCACGGAGTGAAGGGAGCCGAGCCGATGGGGGCCTTGTCGACCCGACCTGCGTCCGCTTCTGGAGCTGCTAGAGGAGTGGGAGGCAGCAGCCGTGGCAGGAGGGACGGGACGGGAGGGAAGGAGCGGGAGGGCTGGGGCATTGGGGGCTAGGCCGAAGGGGCAGGACCTGCCGCCGCGAATGCCATGGAGCCAAGGGGAGCCGTGCCGACGGGGGCCTTGTCGACCCGTCCTGCGTCTGCTGCTGGGGCTGCTTGAGGAGTGGGAGGCAGCAGTCGTGGCAGGAGGGATGGCAGGGGGTGGGAGGGAGGGCTGGCATGCCGGGGCCGCCAAGGGCGGGGTAGCCGAAGGAACAGCACAAGCGAGGGTGACTGGGGAAGCTCGGCAGCCGGCAAGGCGCCGGGGGGGAGAAGGGGGGGCGAAGCTTGGCGCAGCCTTGAGCGGG
>WELB01000055.1:62837-102680 GCA_009602725.1 Spirogloea muscicola
GAAGCAAGCGCGGCCAGATTAACTGGTGGCTGGGAGAGGCCAGCCCAAAAGAGTGGACAAGGTCTGGAGCAAGCGCGGCCAGATTAACTGGTGGCTGGGAGAGGCCAGCCCAAAAGAATGGACAAGGTCTGAAGGAGTCGGAGTGCTAAGGACTGAGACAGCAGTAAGCGAACTCTCAGTAACCTCTCGTCAGTAGATGCAAATCTGAATAGTGTCTGGAGGAGTCGGAGTGCTAAGGACTGAGACAGCAGTAAGCGAACTCTCAGTAACCTCTCGTCAGTAGATGCAAATCTGAATAGCTAGCAGGCGGAAAGACGTCGTTGCCACCTCCCTGCACAGCGGTTCCTGGCATCTGCAGTCCACTTGCTGGCAGGCCGCGTTTTGGCTGCTGCCGTCCCGGGTTCGACAGGCCAGCGTTTGTCCGTTCTCTGGTCACTCTGATCTGCACTTGCTGACTAGAGCTTACAAAGCGCCCACTCGCAGGAGTCATGGAGAAAGCAGATTTTTTGCTCCTTCCGACCCTTTCTAAGCTTTTACATTCCTTTAAGCTGCCCTCTCACAGCCTTCACCTTACACAAAAGTGCTGTTTCTTCGCCCTCACTTCAGACGGCGCCCTTTGCATTCGTTGCCCATTCCGCCACTTTGGACCTTGGAATTGCCTTTGTGGAGCCGGCCTTCGGTAGCCAGTGCCGCCTCCTGAAAGACCTTCTCAACCTAGTTTGCCCTTGACCGCCAAGCAGCAATGCCCTCCTCGACCGGTACTGCACTCACCTGCGCACCGCTAGACTGGCGCTGTACCACATTGGCGGCTAAGCCGTTATGATGGATGCATCTAAGATCGCTCACTTTGCATCACTCCTGTGCTGATGGCCCCATCTGAGATGTGTGCATATGTGCCTTGCAAGACCCTGTTCAAGCCGTGTGTGTGTCGCAATGATATTATCACCGCAACCTTGGCCTGCAATCCTGCACTTGACTGGCAAATAGTGAAGCCTGCAAGGTCGATGGCGAATGCAGGAATTCGCACGATACTTTTCAGCTGTTCAGATCATGTCCTCAAGCAACTTGCCTGACTCACGATTACTTGAGGTAGTGAGGGTGGGCTCGGCACCTGCCGATCAGACGCCAGGTCTGTGCGGCTTAAAGTTACATCACAGTCAGGGAGCTCTCCCCCCTAGGATTGGAGAATCTCCTTTCGGCCCCTATCGCGGACAGCAGAAAGAGGGTGGAGAAACAGCTGTAGGAGAGGGAGACTAGCTCCATTAGGCTACGCACGAGCATTGAAAGGGCTTCTCATCCCTACATGATGTATTCCTGAAAGCTGCTCAGTCCACACCTGCCCCGTGCAAAGCAGCCATCCTGCGCTGGACCTTCATATCGTCTTGTCGTGTTATCGCGATATCGCTTTATCGATTGCTTCCCCTCAGCATGCAAACGGCGATAGAGGAGGGGCAGGCGTGGAAGACGAGGGGGGCTTGAAACAACCTTTGCTCTTCCATACATGGGGCAAGGCGCTAGGATCCATCCATCCTCAGGTGCTCTGCTGTAAATGCAGGCCTTGGCTCCTCCAGAGGAGACAAGGATGACTAAAAGCGACTGCTAAGATCTATGTACAAAAGCCAAAAGTCAGCAAACAGGATGGACAGGGCGCCATGCTTGTGGGCTGGTCGTACGTATAGGTGCTGGGGCAAGGGGCAGAAGAAGCTGACGGAGCACAGCAAGCAGCAAGTTCTTGTCAATGTCTGTGGTCAATGGAGACCTCACACCGAGGAACCAATTCCTCACGGTATCATGGCACAGGCCCCCAGCAGCAGCTTCCTACAGAAAGCCAGGACTTGCAAGGCAAGGTCTGAAGGGCGCTGCCAAGACATGAATTATTGCATGAGGTACACGTGCACAAGCAAGCTGGGCAAGTGGACGCTTTCCCGTGCGTGCTTTCACACGCACCAGGCAGGGCAGATGCTGGGCCGCTCAGGGCACCTGGCAGGACCATTCCTCTGTAGCTGGCTCATATAGCCGCATTTACAACACAGATGAGCAATTCCAATGCGGTCATGGCCCCTTTCGTGATTTGGCCCCTTCGAACCTTGTCAACTCTTTACGGGCTGGCTTATCACAGCCCTTGCCCCCATTGGGAGAGCCTCATTCCAAAGGTAGGCAAGGGTTACGAAAGGCCAGCCCGAGAAAGCCGGACAAGGAAATGGACTGAGAGAAAGTTTTCGAAGGGGGCGATAGCCGTGAAAGCAGAAGGGGCGAGAGCTAGGGTGAAAACAGTAGGAAGTCGTGAAAATATACAAGCGCTGTCTCAGAGCTTGCCCGGTGGGATGAATCACTCAGTAACCACGAGTGAGGAGCCGCAAATCCGGAAGGACTAGCAGCCGGAAAAGCAGCAGGAAGCCGGACGAGCGTCGGAAGAAAGAGAGAAAAGTGACTGTCCCGATGGGGGCAAGGGCTGTGAAAAGCCAGCCCGAAAAGAGGTGACAAAATCGAAGGGGCCAAGTGACGGAGGGGCCTAAAACGCTATGTCAGAACGGGTGTAGGATGGACCACTCAGTAGCTACGAGTGAAGAGCCTCAAATCCGACACTAGCTGCCGGAAAACAATCCCCCTGACGAAAGCCAGAGGCTGCAGCGAGAGCACGGCCAGCACGCACATGCTAGGCGTGGGCCATGGACATGGTCGGTCCATGGTCGGAAGAAGGTGGCGCTCCTAATGGGGGCAAAGAGAAGTGGCTCTCACACCCCCGACCTGCGTGCCCAGGCACGATACATGGTGCTGGTGGAGAAAGCGGCCTTTGACCAGGTGGTGGAGCTCCATCCTCAGCCTGACCTTCGAGGGCGCGCCCGGCTCCTCTCAGCTCCCCCCCCCCGGCGGCGGCCTGGTTATCAGCGCTCCCAATATACGCGGCGCTCACCATGCCAGACACGGTCGTCAGTACGGCGGTCCCCCGGCTCCTGGGCCTCCCTCCCTGCCTCGTTGGGGATAGTTTTCCGGCAGCTAGTCTGTCGGATGTGAGGCTCCTCACTCGTAACTACTGAGTGGTCATCCTCCCCCGTTCTGCCATGGCCCCGTAGTCGCTGCTTAGCTCGTACTTTGGCCCTTTCGAACCTTGTCAATTCTTTTCGGGCTGGCTTCTCACATCCCTTGCCCCCATTGGGAGGACCACTTCTTCCTCTTCTTCTTCGTTGGGGTCATGCAGTGCGAGTGCGGTGCCCGCCACGCCGACCCTGCGGAGCTGGCTGCACACATGCTCCGCTGCGCGCACGGCGGCGAGAGGACCGCTTCCCACGGCCTCCTGCGAGACGGCATGCAGGGAGTGTTCATGGAGGCGGGCTACAAGGTGGCGGTGGAAAATACGTCAATCATGCCCATCTGGCTGGGCGCAGACGGTCAGCTCCACACCCGGCGCGCTGACCTAGTCGCCAACCCGCCCGGAGGAGGTCCGTGTATCATCGCGGATGTGGTGACCACAGACACTTCGTCGACTCCGCCGCCCACCCCGCCAAGTCGGCGTCGACTGATGGGCAAGCTGTCGGTTTGCCTGCCCGGGGCAAGGAACGTAAGTACGCCGACCAGGTGATAAATTCGCGGCCCTGGCCATTGAGGTCCAGGCTTTCGGGGCTTGCGGCAGTGGCTGGCTGGATCTCCTCCAGCGACTTGCCCGGGATGCCATCGAGCGGCGGCCGGGTCTGCCAGGGGAGGTACAATTGTACATTCTTTTCTGGGCTGGCTTTTTCCAGCCCCTATCCTCAATGGGCGAGCCCTTCTCTCGGCTTCAATGCTGCCGGCTCCCAGCCCAGGTATTTCGCATGAGGTTGGCGGTCTCGTTCCAGCGCTCTCCATCTGCATCGTCTCGTGTTTTGTAGTGTAGTCCTTTTTCGGCCCTTTTTTTCTTTGGCTTTGTAAATTGTCCATTCTGTTTGGGCTGGCTTTGCCAGCTTCTCTTCTCCATGGGCGAGCACTTTCTTTCTCTCTGGCTCACGTGGTCCACACGCGCGCTTGCCGCGCTGTGGCTGCTGCCTCTGGGTCACGGCGGAGTGCCTCTTTCGCAGCTTCGAGTTATTCTGACTTGCTGTTGCTCACTCGTGGGTACTGAGTTTCCATCTGCATCATCTCGTTGTCTAGTTGTGTAGTTTTATCTTTTCGGCACCTTCTTTCCGAACCTTGTCAATTCTTTGTGGCCTTTGGATATTGTCCATTCTTTTCTGGGCTGGCTTTGCTAGCCCTTCTCTTTTCTTTCTATGGGCGGGCAATTTTTTCTCCGAATGAGGGCAAGAGCTGTGAAAAGACAGCCCGAAAAGAATTGACAAAGGTTCGAAGGGGCCAAATGACGAAGAGGCCTAAAGTGTTATGTCAGAAAGGGTGTAGGATAGACCACTCAGTCCCCCTTAGCCAGCTCATTACCCAGTTAACAGGACACTTGTAAGGCTAGATTTGGCCTCTCTTTCAATCTCATGCGCACCGCGCGCCTTCTCTCAGTAGCTACGAGTGAGGAGCCTCAATCCGACAAACTAGCTGCCGGAAACCAATCTCCCTGACCATCCCCTTCTCAGGCTGGGAAAGGAAGGGGCCAGGCGGGGGCAGGCGGGCCGTGTCCCCCCCGGACCCGCCCCGCCATTCTTCTTCGTGCTAGCCTTTTCCAGCTCCTATCCTCTATGGGCGGCCCTTCTCCGGGGCAAAATCTGGGCAATCTCCTATCGAGCTGGCTTTTCACAGCCATTGCCCCCATTGGGAGAGCCGCTTCTTCTCCGGGGAGGGAGGCCGGGAGAGCCGGGCCGGCACCGCACAGGCGTGCGCCGCTCGCATCGGGGCGCCGCCGCCGGCGCCGGCGCGCGCGCCCAGGCCAGTGGGCGGCGCCTTGCCGGCCCCGCCGCTGGCTCCGCTCCCGGGGCGCTGCCCGGCTTCAATGCTGCCGGCTCGGTAGCGCAGGTATTCCGCATGCGGCTGGCGGTCTTGTTCCAGCGCTCCCTGCTGGCTCACGCAGTCCTCATGCGCCTGCGCCCGCCTGGCCCCTTCGGACTTTGTCCATTCTTTTGGGGCTGGCCCTTTCCCTTTCTTCTTCTTCTCTCCCAGCCCAAGAAGGGGCTGGTCGGGGGGATTGGTTTCCGGCAGCTAGTCTGTCGGATTTGAGGCTCCTCACTCGTAGCTACTGAGCGATTCATCCCCTACCCCATTTTAGAGATCGCGCTTCTGGCCCCCTTCGTAGTTTGGCCCCTTCGAACCCTGTCAATCCTTTTTGGGCTGCCTTCTCACAACTCTTGCCCCCATTGGGAGAGCCACTTCTTTCCCAGCCCAGATCCTCTATGGGTTTTGGCGCAGAACTGGCTGATCGCTTGGACAGAAGGCGCGCGGTGCGCATGACATTGGCAGGGAGGCCAATTCTAGCCTTACAAATGTCCTGTTAACCGGGTAATGGAGACACTAAATATCCCCGAGTGAGCACATGCATATCAAGGAGAGCTGCCTCTTGTCGCTTGCGGTCGGCACCCGGCCGTCCCCAGCCGCTCCTCCGACGNCGGCGGCGCTGCAGGCCTTGGCCACGGCGCTGTGCGTGCTGGCGGCCGTGGCGCTGGGCTGGCACGCCGGCCGCACTGCCCCCGCCTGCTGGCCCCGCCTCCCAGCGCTCTACACCGGCGGCGTTGGCAGTGGCGGCGGCAGTGGCGATCGCGCCGGCCTCCCCTCTGCCGGCGGCAGCCACCGGCGGCTGCTGCAAGTGGACGACGAGCTGATGCCCACCTCCGGCAGCGACGTGCGCACCCCGCCAGCGGTCGCTCCGGACGGCAGCTTTCGTTGGGCGCCAGTGTACCAGCGCCCGGGATCTCCACACATCAGCCGTGGCGGGTGGAACCGCGACTTGACCGTACCAGCGCAGGCCTTTGTGCGCGTTGACGGCTCCTCCGTCTACACACCCGCCGACGTGCTGCGGGTAACCTCCCTCGTTCATGATGTGCCTCGGATTGGGGCGAATTGGATTCTCTGCTGCACAGCTTGCCAGTGGCGCGTCGAGGATGTCTGGTGCTAGTACTGGTAGCTACTCCCTCTTGCCTGCCCACCTGCCCGGTAGCTGAGAGCCTGCCATGCGCCGTCTACAACATGCGCCGCCCGCTGCTTGCTGCACCTGAGCGTCAAAGCCTCACGCACCCGGCTTTCCTTGCTCTTCCCATGTTCCCCCACAGCTGCTGGCTGGGAAGCGCGTGACAGTGCTGGGCGACAGCGTCACCAACCAGCTGCACGACGTTTTCGTGCTCTCACTGCAGCGTCAGGGTTATGAGGACCACGTCACGAAGCTGCCCCGCAGGTCGGGATCAGCCCATCTCGCGTACCCCTTTTCGACACGCGCCCCAAACCCTTGTTGTCAACACCTCCGGCTCATTGAAGGCTCTGTGCTAGCTGCCCTTGACTCTAGCACAATGTCCCTACGTTTGCCTGGGACCACTGCATGCACTGCCGTCCCCGGCAGTGTAAAATATTGTCTACCACTTGGGGGAGCTTAGTTTCTGGAGGCCCCTTGCTTATGCTACCTATCCGTGCATGTTGTCTGCCCGCATTGACATGTGTTGCCATCGAGGCAGGTACCTGTGATTTCCTCACTCTGAGCATGGCCCTCGCAACTTCTCTGTCTGCAGGTACAGCTGCAACGGCAGCCTCGACAGCACGATGCAAGAGCTGGAGCAGAATTTCGTGCATATGACGCCCTCTATTTTCTCTGAATGGGCCTCCACCCCAGAATTTAAGAAAAGGCATTGCGATACCTACATAAACACCTTCGTATTTGGGGGGCCGTTCAAGAACGTGACCTGGACTTACTACCGAGGTAGCAGCGTCTCATTAGCATAAAGTCACAACATTGTCCAACATGCAAGTCACGGCTATCTATGTGCCTCAAATTTATCGAGCAGAACTGTACAATCAGAAGGCATTGTTCGATTACTGCTAGAGTGCCAGCCAGCTCAACCCCTTGGAAGGATGGGAAGAAGTCATTCAGACTGGCTCTTTCATTGGCTGACTTGCAGCTTACATGCTCATTGAGCGGGATGGGAGCAAAAAGGCAACATACGTTCTCTGGCCAGGATTGCTGGACCACATCTTTGCCAACAGCGACGTTGTGAGGCCCTCTGACTTGTCAGATAGTTGTGCTTGTTGTGCTTGCCCTCCTGATGTGGAAGAGCACCTGTCTGTGGCTAAGTTCCACGGACAGGCTACAGAACCTTTGATTAATTGGCAGCTGACATCATGTGGCTTGACTCGGTGGCCAGGTCATTGCAAATCTGGGTATTCACTACCGAATGAATGAGTGGGAGGACAGGCTTGCCTACCACTACGGCATTCTTGGTGACCGCATGGAAGCACTGAACAGGCTTCCAGGCAAACTTGCATTCTTCCGACAGACCTTTCCTCAACACTTTTACACTACAGATGGGTCAGGTCAATACAAGATCAACACCATATTCGCCTCAGAACCAGAGTTCCACACCTGCCACTTTGCTGACAAGGTTGAGCTCCAGGTAGGTACAAGAGCAAGATATTCGCCCAGATTCTGCTACTTTTGTGTTTCAAGCGAAAGCAACTTAAGCAAGGAAGCAAAGAGTGCCTTTGCTTTAGTAACAAGTGGCTAGTAATCCTTAACCCTAAAGTATTACACCTTTTTCCGAGCAGGTCCTGGCAGGCCCTTCGTAGTCATCTAGCTGTTGGTCTGCTTTGACTTAACATTGTCTGCTTGCAGTTATGGAGGGATCGTATGCTTCACGCAGTTGCCAAGCCGAGGGGACTGGCAGTCCAGCCACTTTTTTGGGAGATGGACAAAGCGGAGTTCCACGCCACCTCTCTTCATGGCGGATACTTCCGCGATTGCACTCACTTCGCCTCAGTCCCAGAGTGGTGGGCTCCCGTTTGGGACACCATGTACCGCACCGCTGCCCAAGAACTCTGCAAGAAGCGCGAGGTTGACAGAGGATACTGCCTAGGCTTTTAATCTTAATGCCTTGAAGTGTTTGCACAGGCTACAAGTTCGTTTGAAGACAATCTTGCATGTAGATAATGATGAGCACGTCACGACTGTTCATAAGAGGATTTGTGACGGCAAGATGTGAGAGGCACAGACATTGTGCTGAATATGCCTGTTGTTATGATGGAGTTCACACATGCTCCAGAGTACACACAGGCACTACTCCCGCATGCAGCGTGCGCTCTGCCTTTACAGCCCCCTGCAACTCGCAGCATCCATCTCCCCAGTACCGCATCTGTATCCTTCTTATTGGCTGGTCGCTCACAGCCTGTGCACCATAGAAGGTGTTGAATGTGACCATATGGTGGAACAGCAGTTTGGGCTGGGAAACCATCTGACTGAGAGCCTACTGGGCTATGGGAGAGCTCCTGTGAGATGGGATGCCTCGAAACACTGGGCCGTTCTCGCTTGGAGGAAACCATGCAAGCTCTATGCGCCCCAGCAATGGTTGCCACCCACCTTGGGTGCAGGCTGCGCCTGTGCTGGTCTTCTGTCTACGCGGCTATGAGCGGGATTGCGTCTGTGACGGCGCCTATCTGCTGGATTTGTGGGGGGGGGCAAATGCCCAGCTGAAGAAACGTGATATGGAAGACGAGAAGCTGCTGATGTTGAGCGCAATCAAGAGATGCAACACAGCAGTCACAGAATTGGCATTCTTATGAGTAGTGCCTTATCACTTCCATGTGAATGTGAAATGACCAGTGTATTCCTGCCGCCTGCACCTATCGCTAAATTAGTGATAAGGTACAAGTACTTTGAAACCTGTGTAATCTGTGCTTGGTCGCATTAGTGGCAGTGGCTACCTAGTCAACCAGATTATGCAGCAGATCTGGAAAAGAAAGCAACAACCAAAGTGAGCAAAGGCAGGCGCACAACAGTGTTGGGGGCTGAACGGCACCACCGGCCGGCGCAACAGATGTGTCATCATGCCAATCTCAAGAGCCGCGAATTGGTGTATGAGGTCAGAGAGCTGGTGCAGGGGAACCAATACGGACGAACATAGCCCGAGGCAGCTGCGGTTGAAGGACCAACTTGGAGAAGCACGTCAAAGTGGAGAAAGCCCTGCAGCGACAGAAGAAGTACGACAAAAAGGAAAAAAATGCGGTCATTATATGAAAGAGGCGAATGGCCGGGCCAAAGAAGTGTACATCAAGTGATGATGGTGGTGGTGGTGGTGGTAGCTCCTCGCATCGAAAGATGGCCCAGCCATACATGATAGACGACTCATTCAAGAGGCCTTCACGAAGGAGCTTTAACAGTCAGTATACAGGCTCGAGAACTAAGCGCATCGAGTTGCAAGAAGAGCTGCGAATGGCCGGGCCAAGGAAGTGCACATCAAGTGATGGTGGTGTTGATGGTGGTAGCTCCTCTTATTACTTGATGTCCAGCCACAACATGCATGACGACTCATCAAGAGGCCTCCACGTAGGAGCAATCAAATAGACAGTAAACACCCTCGAGATGGAAGTGCATCGCACTTCAACAGAGGAGCGGTGGCTGTGAAGGCCAGCCCAAGAAATGGACGAGGTTCGTGGCTTCAATTGGTATACAAACAGACTGAAGTGATAATGAAGACAAAGACGGTTCCTACAATTGGTATATGAACGAGCTGGATTATGCAACTAACGGAATGGGTGCGCCCTTTACATTGGACGCTCCGAGCAAGCAAGTCTGGGCAGGCTAAATGACGAAGGCAGCCCTAAGGTAATTGGGAGTTCCCTGGCGGAATGGCAATGGCGGGGAGAGAAGCTCTGTCATGGAAGCTCGTCCACAGGAGGCAGTGGCTAGACGGAGGGAAGAAGCCCTATGCATGTAGGTGATGGCTGTGAAAGGGTAGCCGTTGCGAACGAAGAGCAGGTCTACAGAAAAGCCTCGACAACAAAGCAATACTAAATAAGCAAACCAAGTGGCTTCTATCGAATGAGTCACTCATCAACCCCACTCAGTAGCCGCAAGTTGGAATACTTAGCAACAGGGAAAAAATGCACTTTCAGATTGAGGTTGTCGCAGTGAAAGGTCAGAGCCCAAATACGTCGATTAAGATCTAACGGGGAGCTCCAACAAAAGGCCGATCATCACTCGGCATCAAGTTTGCAAAATAGAAAGCAATGCAGTAACCCCTGGTCAACAGTCGCAAGCATCAAAATGTCTAGCAGCAAGGAAGAAGAAGAAAGAGCTCCACATTAGGTGATGGCTGCGAGAGGCCAGCCCACAAGAGAAGCGACTCTTTCAAAAGGAAGGAGATGCAGCTCTACAAAAGAGGGCGAGGCCTGTGGAAAGCAAGCCCTTTACGGACAAGGTCCAAATCAAGAAGAAGACCATCATTTATTTGATTTATGATTTATGAATCTTCTTAGACAAGACAACGACTGTGGAAGACCAGCCCGAATAATTATACAGCGTCAGAAGGGCCGGAAGGTCCCAAGGAACCGGAAAACGGGGAGAGCACCAAGGGTGCTTTGCTTGCTTATCAACCCCTAGTCAGCAACCGGAAGTTGGGAAGATTAGCAGCAGGAAAGAGGGAAGGGCGCTGTTCCAAAGGTGGCGAGGGCTGTGAAAAGCCAGCCCAGAAATGAAGGACGATGTACGAAGTGCCGAAGTGTGCTAAACCCACAAAGCTATGCACGTATGGCACCTTGATCCTTGTCAATTCTTCTTGGGCTTGCCATTCACTGCCCTCGCGCCACCTTCAGAAGAAGTGGCCCACCCAATGGGGCAAAGGGCTGCGAGAAGCCAGCCCGAAAAGAACCCCTTCGAAGGGGCCAAAAACACATCAATGCAAGCGGGAGAGAGAGAGAGAGAGAGAGAGAGAGAGAGAGAGAGAGAGAGAGAGAGAGAGAGAGAGAGAGAGAGAGAGAGAGAGAGAGAGAGGGAGAGAGAGAGAGAGAGAAGAGAGGAGGAGGAGGAGGAGGAGGAGGAGGAGGAGGAGGAGGAGGAGGAGGGGGAGGACAGCGGTCCCCCGCCTTGTATCCGAGGCGGCAGTCAAGGCACGGCAAGCAATCAGATGCAGTGGCGGGCAGGTATCCTAATCTGCTGCTGGCGCTACTAGCAACGCTAATGTGGTCAGTCTGAGATTGGTACACAACGGTCTCCACTCCATGTGCATCCTTCCAGCTTGGTCCAGCTCAAGCGAGCAATTCTGGTGTGCCACTCGAAGGCGGTCCATTAGGAAGTTGAGAGCCGAATTAATTTACGCTGCTCAGGCTTCCAGCGAGTGACCTTGTGGAGCTGACAGCGTAATGTTGAGGCTATGCAATCATCCTCTCCCACAAGCTGAAGCGCTTGGCTTCAGTGCAAGAACGTTGGAGGAGTGGTCCAACTAACGGTGCACCACATCATGCTAGCATATAGACGCAAGTGTATGCCCTTACACGTTACAAGAGAAGTGCATGGTTGTGCCACTGATGGACCTTTTTTGAGTAGCTATAGATGAATAGTATACCAGATTGACTGGAGAACAGTACAGACATTATCAGAGTGCATGTCTAGTTCCTCAACATCTCGCAATCGCATCAAGCCCATGGCCGATCCTAGTGATCTAGGTTCATCTGTGCAACGTGGACGCAACAATCTCATACTTATGTACCAACTTAGAGGTCCAGCATCTGCAAAATCAGGGCTAAGAGGGATGGGAATGGTAGTGTGAGGTCGTAGCCCTGAAAGCAGGCACGTGTGGAGACGGGAAACGTGTCGATGCTTCCAACTGCTTCTAGTGGCAGATTAAGTAGCCTGCAAACCTTGCTCCAGCTCATAGGTGCAACAAATTTCCTAATACCATAACAAATGGTAACTTCTGCCTATGTTGAATTACCAGAGCAAGCTACAGGCCAAGCAGGAGCTGAGATTGTTTCTGACCATGACATAGGGAAACACCTTAGGTACGTGCTTGCTAGGCCACACGCAGTCCCTTGGGCCGGCCTCAGCCAATGCTTTCCTAGTGCAACAAGCGTTCTCCCCAGGAGAGTAACTCCCTCGCGCTGGACAGAATGCACTAGGGGCAATAGCTGAACCTTCAGTATTTGATCTTCCTTTTGCTGAAGGAGGTGACTGACTTCCCTGCTGTCTGCGTGTCAGATCTCCAAATATTGACGAAGGGCTACTAAGATTCCGCATGGTAGATGCGCTCTTGCTCAGCTGGTATGCTCGTGCTCAACTGGATCTCCTTTCGCTTGTGCTAACCCTTCGTCAAATCAAGATTATGGTTTCTCGGAGCCATTACCCCGATATGGAGGCGCCTCAACTCGCACCTTGTTAGCCATTCTCTTACTTTGTGCCTCGTGCTTTATAATTAGTGACCCCAACCTCAATCTGCATGGCGAGTACGCACTTTCTTTTGCCGTACTCTCTAATCATAAGGCTGCACAAGCTACCAACTCACAGCTGCACGCACGTCACTCCCTGTCTTTTCGCACACCCCAGCACAAGTAAGGCAGTAAGAACAGGTATTGAGCACTATGTGTGCACAGAGCTAGGACATGAAGGGCGGTCGAGAGCGGTCTTTAATGGCTTCTGGCGTCTGGCTTGTATACTAAGCTGCCAAGAGTTGCACGTATGCATGCCTCCCTGCAGCCCATGGGCTTCTGAGCCTGTTGCAACTCATGAATGCACGAGCACAGAATTTCTTCTGCACATCCCCCTTTCTCGAGCTGCACTGCACCTCCTGGCTCCTGGCTCCTGTCTCCTGGCTCCTGGTCAGATTCATGTGGCAAGATTCCACTAGGAAGCACTCTTGATTGTCAGGCTGCCCAGCTGCACTCTTCAAGCCCAACGCTGACGGTCGCCCTGCCCAGGGGCAGAATGTCACACTGATTCGGGTAGGGCAGCAGAGACGTGGCTAGCAACCAAGTCAAGCGCAAACTAGCCGCAGGCCCCTTCCCTTCCTGCTACCCAAATTGAGGACTGCAAGGCTGGTGCTACCAAGAGGTGCTGCTCGCAGCACTGAATCTCGGAGAGTACAGGCATCGTCTATGAGAGGCAGAGCTGTGCAGGTAAAGGAGTGCCATCATAGGCGAAGGTCAGGCGTCCAGGGGCCCTGGACGCTGGGCCGTGTGGTTACATGTCGCGTTTTCAGCTTCTTGACCTTGCGCCCGAGCGCATCGCGCAACCGGGAGGCATGTCGCTGCACGTCATCTGCGTCCAGGTTCTTGACACCGACCACGCGGCAGCTTCCATTGGCTGCAAGCGACAGTGGCGATGCGTGCTCGGCGGGCGTCAGCTAATAAGGTCAACAGCACAATTGGTCAGCAGTGCATGGGGCAGCTTGATGGTCTGTACCGACCAAGGTCGGGCGGCTTAGACTCGTCATAGCCCGCTGGCTCAGAGGTCGAGCAAGCCAGAGCAAGGGCTCAGGGCCTCAACTCAACATGGGCTGAGGGAGTCTGTTAGGTGTGTACAACCTGCAGTGCAGGAGCACAGAGGCTGGTACTGTGGACCGAACACACTCTGTGGGCTTGGGTTGTTTCTGTGTGCAAGTCGGACACAACGGGGCTTTGAGCATGGACCAGAGCTTCGCTTGGCCTCTCAGCCCAAGAGCTCTGAAGGACGATGTTGAGGAGCTCGGAGGGAGGGGGCAGGGCGCAAGATGACCGTAGTGCGCGGCGAGGTGGGGATGGCGGCCGCGGCAGATGGCCTCCTCGACCTCCACCTGCGGGTTGGCGGCGCGGAACGCCGCCAGCAGGCCGCCGCCGCCCTCGCTCTCTGCCTGCGCGAACCGGCGCGCCCCAGCGCTGCTGCCCGACACGTCGCATAGCGACACCACGAGTCTGCGCAGCTGCCACACGCCCAGCTTCGCCATGGCCGTCCGCCGCCGCCGCGCCCGCGGCCGTTGGCCACGGGCGCGGCGCGCCGCGGCGNTGCGCGCCGCGGCGCCGGCGGCGCGGCGCCGGCGCCGCCGGCAGTGGCGGGGGGTAGCAGCCACGCTTGGCTGCTGTGGCAGTGTCGAAAGTAGGACAATTCATGGCTCTCCCAAGGAAACGAAGTTAAAGGGTTTGAGGGTTCAGGATTTAGGGTACAGGTTTACGCCTCTCCCCAAGGATTTACGTATATTTAAAACAAACGAAGGCCAAACAGCCAAGTACAAAGGCAAGAAAATCACGTACGTAACCTATAGCAGATTGACCCGCTCAGTAAGCACGGGTCAACACGTAAAGGTCGCAAATCGATGCCTGAAGACCAGATGGCAGATACGAAGCCCTTCTGCGTGAGAACTTCTGCTACCAACTCGAGCTCGCCCAGCTTTCTGGTGCAAAGCATTAGCCTGAGCACGCTGGAAACAGGCCGAAACTCGTTGTCGCAAGAAAAGCGCGCCCGTAGAAAAGAGGGGCTGGCCAAGCCAGCCCAAAAAAGAGGACAATGTCCAAAGCCAAAGCAAGAGGAGCCGGAGAAAGGACTCCACTACAACATACTGCAGAACACAGAAACGATGCAGAGGAAAGCTCAGTACCCACGAGTGAGCAACATCAGGTCTGAGTAGCTCGCTGCAGGGAAAGAGGCGCTCCGCCGAGACCCAGAGGCGGCCACCATAGCACGGCCTGTGCGCGTATGGACGGCGTGGGCAAGGGAGCGTTGAAGCGATACAGCCAGGCGCATGCGGAAGACTTGTGCGAGCGACCCGGCGGCGTTGAAGCCGGGCATCGCCCCTGGCAGACCCGGCCGCCGGTCAATGGCCTGGCGAGCAAGCCGCTGAATGAGATCCAGCCAGCGGCTGCCGAAAGCCCCGTGTACATCCATCGCCAGGGCCGCGAATTCATCCCCCACCGGGTGATCAGCGTATTTTCGCTCCTTGCCGCGGGCCGCCTGGCCGACCGCGTGCCCTGCAAACGACGCCGATCCGCTGGGGTTGGCGGAGTCGATGCAAGAAACAACAGATATGCAGCTGGCAAGCCTATCTCAGCTGGAAACACATCTGCATGTCGTGCGTAGCCTAGAGTGGCAATATTCTGATGGAGAAGGTGGAAACGAGGTCCTCGTTTCTAGCCAAAGAAGCCAGCCAAAACAGCCAAAGATGACGACTGCCGCTGGCAGGAGCTGATCGGGGCGAGGGGGGCGAGGGTTGTGAACAAGCCAGCCCGAAAGAAATCGACGAGGACCGAAGCGGCCGGAATGTCTTCAGTAGACAATGGTGGCCAAGCCGGTATAGAAAAGACAGAGAGGGAGAAGGCGCGCGGTGCGCATGAATTGAAAGCGAAGCCAATTCAAGCCAGTACATTGTTCAGGCAAAATACAAAAAGTGCAAAGAAACGAGAAAGAAGTGGCTCGCTAATGTGGTGGACCGTTCCAATCCGGGGTCTTCTGCCTTGTGCTGGCATGCTGCGGCGAACGCCGCTCGCAGCAGGGATAGCGCTTCCATCTTGACAGCAGTGGGTGTGAGAGGCCAGCCCAGCACGGCGACGAAGCACGCAAGCCACCTGGCAGGGGACGACTTCGTACTCCTGGCCGTGGATGTGCACGGGCTCTCGTGTCCCAGTGGCTCGACTTGTTGGCCTGGCTTACGCGGCACGTTGTGTCCCGCAGGTGAGGTGAGCAGGCTGACTTCAACCACGCTGGCTCGCTAGCTCAGGCCTTCCTAATGCGCCTCTTATCTCCCTCCAGCGACTATGGCCCACGCCCACGCCTTGCACCTGCGTGCCGGCCGTGCTCTAGCTGCAGCCTCTGGCTTTGATTAGGGGAATTGCCTTCCGGTTGCTACTCTTCGGAATTGCGGCTTCTCACTCGTGCTTACGAAGTGATCCATTCTACCCAAGCTGAGACAGCGCTTTTTGGCCCCTTCGGACCTTGTCAATTTTTTTCGGGCTGGCTCATCACAGCCCTTGCCCCCATGGTAGAGCCACTTCTTTTTTCGGAGAGCCAGAAAGCCAAATTCCTAAAACTCTGAACCACAAACCCTACACTCGAAAACCTTATCCCTAAACCCTTATTCCTAAAACGAAACCCTTCTGGCTCTCCCAAAGGAATGGAGTGTGTATCAAAGTGATGGAGGGCCTGTGTGGCCAAGTACAAAGGCAAGCACATTGACTTATGTATATCACCTGCATTTAGCTGACCCGCTCAGTAACCACGAGTCAGCACATAGAGGTCGCTAACTGATGACCGTGTACCGGACGGCAATCGACCAGCTCTTGTGCCACCAGCTAAGGCTCAACTAGCTGTCTGATGCAAAGCATAAGCCTGAGCAAAAGACAAAGCGCTTCCAGATTGACAGCAGTGGCTGTGAGAAGCCAGTCCAAAAGAACGGACAAGGACTGAAAGGGCCAGCTCGCTGCAGACATGCTGACACTCGACGTTATCGAAATGACCAGTCGGCTTCCCGCATGCCCATCTAGGCAAATGGGGGCAAGGGCTGTGAACAGCCAGCCCGAGAAAGTTCTACAGGGGTTCCAACAAAAGGTGGAACATATGCGCTACGAAGCAGATTTTCTGAATCCAGCCAAAGGAAGGCGCGCGGTGCGCATGACATCCGACCTGGCGGGAACTCGGAGGGGCGGTTCCGCACGTGCAGGCCTCCCGCTCTATGGCCACGTCCACCCGCCTGACGGGGCGGGACACCGGCCGCCAAAAAGTGTAAGTCGGGCCCAAACTAGCCGCGCCCCCGGCCCCACCATCTGCCGGCGCGCCACGCGGCATGCTCGGAAATCTCACCACGTCAGCGCCATGGTTGGCGTGCCGGCCGGGCCGCCCTGCCTCGAGCTTCGCTTGGGCAGGCTCCTGGCGGGCCTACTTGCCCGCTGCTGGCCGAAAAGCAAGTTTCTCTGCCCGTTGTCGCTCTCGTACTAGCGCAAGGCGCAAGGCGAGCCAGCCCACGAACGAAACAGCTCTTCCAAATTGACAACAATGGCTATGAGAGGCCAGCCCACAAAATGAGTAAACAATGGGTAATGGCTGGCACTCATGGGACCGACCGGCTGCACTTCGGAATGCTTCCTCCATCGTTGGCGCTGCCCCGCCTTGACCCAGTCGCTCGTGCTGACCCGCGATAATCAAGCGGGTCTAGTCTAGCGGCAGCGGTCCGTTCGTATATCTGCTTGCCTCTCCGTCCTTGGCCCGCTCTTTTAATTCTTTTTTCTGGGCTGTCTCACAGCCACCCGCCCTCCCCTGGAAGCGTCCTCCCTCAGTCACGCCATGCAAGTTGCACTCTTCGCTTTATTGAGCTTCTCCGCCAATGAGAAAGCTCGTTCAAAGCAAGGAAAAGCGCGGCCAGATTGACTGGTGGCTGCGAGAGGCCAGCCCGAAGAAGTGGCTCTCCCAATGGGGGCAAGGGCTGTGAAAAGCCAGCCCGAAAAGAATTGACAAGGTTCGAAGGGGCCAAACTACGAGCTAAGCAGCGACTGCGGGGCCTGAAGAGGCTATGGCAGAACGGGGGAGGATGGACCACTTAGTAGTTACGAGTGAGGAGCCTCACATCCGACAGACTAGCTGCCGGTAAACTATTCCCCTGACGAAAGCCGGAGGCCGCAAGGAATGGACAAGGTCTGGAGGCAAGGTAGTGGCTGGGTAAAGGTGGCTGGGAGAGGCCAGCCCAAAGGAATGGACAAAGGAACGCTCGTTCACTTCTCGAAGGTACGGCTCTCCAGCGGCGATTACGCCTGATACCTGTGCCCACGCCCTCTTGGCGTGACACTGAACGAGCGCGCTACGCTCACTGTTGTAACAGCGGCGGCGGCGAAGGTGGCAGCAGCAGCAGCGACGGCGGCAGCGGCAGCAACGGCGGAGGCGACGGCGGCACCAGCCAGAGTGAAAGACTGGGCCGAGATGACTTGTCTCGGCCCCGTTCCTCCACACCCTCATTGCTTGGTCAAGAGAAGTGAACATTGTATAATGGGGTGGGCCAAACGGCTCATCTGATCCCCAGGCCTCAAGGCCAGTGTGACCGGAGACTAATTCCTATCATTACCTACCATTTCCCACCACTGCCTAGCCGGTTCCCCACGGCTCGTCGAGGTAAATGACACCTTTCGACGCGCTTTCGTGGGCTTTGTCGGTCTATGATTGGGGCCTCTCGTTCTATGGTGTGGACGAGGGAAAGAAGAATTGGCTCTCCCAAAGGGGGCAAGGGCTGTTTCCAGCCAGCCCAGAATGTATTGACAAGGTCCGAAGGGGCCAAAAGCGCTGAAGAAGGAAGAAAAGAAGAAGAAGGGCTCGCCCATTGAGGATAGGGGCTGGAGAAAGCCAGCCCAAAAAACAATGAAGAAGGACGAGAAGGGGCCAGGGGAAGCACCAAGAAAAACAAGCACAAAGAGAATCTAAGCAAACAAGCACAAAGAGAATCTAAGCAGCTACGAAGCACTCAGTTACCCCTGCTAAGCAGCCTCAGGTCAGAGAGGGTTCCTGGGTTCCTGGAAGCGGGTCCCCTGGTCAGAGCCAGAGGCAGGGGTCGAGGGCTGTGAACAGTCAACGCGAACCCGTGGCTCTCCTAAAGGATCACTTAGCAACCACGAGTTAGGAGCCGAAGGAAAGGCCCACCCCGAAGGACCTGTACCAGAGAGAGGAGACAGACGCTTCCAGGACCTCGCTTCGGCTTCGGCACCTCTTTCTTTGGCTATGGACATTGTCCATTCTTTTTGGGCTGGCTTTGCCAGCCCCTCTTCTTGTGAGGCATATTAAGTCAGCTGGTTGGAGCGTCGTGCTAATAACGCGAAGGTCACAGGTTCGAGACCTGTATGGGCCAAACACTCCCTCTCAGTTTGGAGCCTAGCTTCTCTGACCTGAGGCTGCTTAGCAGGGGTTACTGAGTGATATGTAGCTGCTTTGTTTCTTGTTGTGCTTGTTGTTCTTAGCGCTTCCCCTGGCCCCCTCTCGTATTTTGTTCATTCCTTTTTGGGCTGGCTTTTCGAGCCCCTATCCTCAATGGGCGAGCCCTTCCCTTCCCTATGGGCGAGCACTTTCTTCCAGGAGGGGGCGGTGGCTGGGAAAACTTATTTATTCCTTCTGCTTCTGCCCTTCTCTCGCTAGGAGAGGCCAACCCAGATAAAGAAGAAGTGGCTCTCCCAATTGGGGCAAGGGCTGTGAGAAGCCAGCCCGAAAAGAATTGACAAGGTTCGAAGGGGCCAAACTACGAGCTAAGCAGCGACTGCGGGGCCATGGCAGAACGGGGGAGGATGGACCACTCAATAATTACGAGTGAGGAGCCTCACATCCGACAGACAGACAGAAGAACGAGAGGAAGGCCGACCCCACGGAAGCCACCTGGGAAGCCGTGGACCCACCGAGCCGACCCGGAGACGCCGCGGTGGACCCACCAAGCCACCTGTACCCGTCGAGCCACCTGTACCCGCGGTGGATCCACCGTCCACCGGAAGGCCGGAAGCGGCTTTTCAAGCGGGGCAAGGGCTGTGAAAAATGATATGAGGAAAGGCGCTGTGAGAGAAGCGGCTCTCCCAATGGGGGCAAGGGCTGTGAAAAGCCAGCCCTGAAAGAATTGACAAAAGGTTCGAAGGGGCCAAAAGACGGGGCCCAGTTTGGAGAAGCCAGCCCGAAAAAGGTCCGAGGGCTGTCGGAGAAGGAGGCGGTGGCTCCTCCTGTGGGAGGACGAGAGAGAGCGCCACGTCAGGGGGGGAGAGGGTGGTGGAGAGAGAGAGTGGGGAGAGAGGGGGAGAAGGGGCGAGGGGGAGAGGGGAAGGAGGAGGAGAGGGGGAGAGAGAGAGCAAGCGAGCGAGCGAGCAAGCGAGCGAACGAGCAGGGAGGGGGACAAGGAGGCCCTCTAGCATTGTGGGCTGTGGCGGAGGTCGGCGGCTGTGCTGCGTGAGTGAGAGCGGCAGCTACCAGAGGTCGGCGGCTGCGCTGCGCGGCGGCTATCAAGCACGGGTTCGACGCAAAGGCATAGCCATGGCAGCAAGCTGATCTGTGAAGCTCCGGCCAGGATGCCAACCGACAAGGATGACATGGCTCGGTTGCGGTGGCAGGGGTGAGGAGGTCAGGGCACCGCCGCAGCCCTCGGTGGCGAGATCGGAGGGAGAAGGAAGACGTGTCGCCCATGGGTTCTGTGGCGGCATGGCAGTGCGAGGGCCCACGGTGGCCGTGCGCACACCGGCCGGAGCGCTACAGGTGGCAGCGCAGCAACTCCCCGAGAGGGTCGTGGCCAGGAAAGCTGCAGCTGCTGGCGAGCGCCGGACCTCTGCGCTGGCTCCTGGCCGCCGCCATCGCAACCACGGTCACCTTCCTGGGCGCCATCCACCGCCGGGAGCTCGTGCAGGCCCTGTACGGTCTGATCCCCTGGTCCTCTCTCCTCTCTCCTGATGCTCTCTCGCTCGTCTCCCTCTCATAGATCTGGCTGCCTCACAATTCGAGCATCCATTGCGCGGCAGCCACTCCAGTATCATGCTGCAGAGCATCTGATGCAATTAGTTGATTTGCCCTGCATTCAATTTTCTGCAGGCAGGACGGTGGCTGGGCTGGTGCCCGACTTGTGCAGGCTGCGGGCTTCTTCGAGCAGAGTAGTGATGCGGAGGCGACCCCTCTTGACAACATCTTCAATGGCTCCTTTGGCGGCTACGGCTACTACAAGGTCCGCGGCGGCTAGCTGCAGCTCCGCTCCTGTGCCTGCTGACGTGGCAGGTCTGGGGGAGAGGCCCTGCTGACCTGGCACTCCGCTGTGCAGGTGGGCCCGCTCCAGGTCAACCTGCGGCGCAAGGACATGGACGTGGCGTTTCTGGCCCAGCACTGGATCCCGGACGCGAAGCGCCGCCAGGTGGTGCTGGAGTGCCCTGGCCGCGCCGAGTGCCCGGCCTTCTCGTCGTGCGGCGGCAACTTCTCGGCCGTTCAGGCGTGTGCCAACAACGAGCTCACGTCGGGCCCGGCACACTACCTGCCGCCTCCGCGCAACCTCCCGCACGATTACGAGGACAAAGCGCACCTGTACAATGACCAGTTCATCTCTCACACCTGGGTGTTTGAGAATGTCTACGTCAACGAAGCCGGCCATGTGTTCAACGAGACGCACCTCTTTGACCGCAATGGGTGCATGGCCTCTGCCGACTTCAAGTGCGTGCTGTTCACCTCCAACCTATACGCAGCCCACTGCATCCTTCCTCGCCCCTCCCTTCTTCCTCAGCTGCCACCATTGCTGCCTCCTCTTGCACGCTCGGTTAAGCCTGCTTACCAGCCCCCTCCTCCCTCACTCCCCCCTTGTTTGCTCCTGCACCTGCATAGCTTCTATGCCAATGCGACCAAGGTGTGGTACTTCCGGGACATGATGTCGGTGGCGCACTGGAATGCTGGCAACTTCTGGCACGCCGTTGTTGAGGTTCTCCCACTCTTTGTCGCAACCGAGAAGGTCCGCGCCCACCTGCCAGGCATCCCCATTGCCCACCGCCAATGCCAGGTGTGGCGCCGGCCTCCACCCAGATTCCCTACCTCTTCTGCAACATACCCACCCCTGCTCACAAAGTGCCCTCCTCGCTGCCCCTGCCCTTGTGCGGCCGGGCACAAGCTCCCCCTATCCTGCCTGCGGCCCCCAGCTCCCACTTGACCCTAGCTTGCCACCACTGCTGAGTTCGGTGCAGCTTGCGATGGTCGATACAATGGTGCTTGTGGACGTGCCAGTCGAGAGCCTCAACTGGTACCCGCTCCTGCCCAATGAGATCTTCCACGTGCAGCGCCTCATCCTACCAAACTATCAGGTGGGACTCGGTAGTGACCAAGTGGCATGCTCTCCTTGCATGCTGCACTCCATCTCTCCTCTCAATACCATAGTCGCCTGGCCATCTACCTCCCACCATTCCTTCCGTCAAATCAAAGCCCGGCCTTGACGAGGCTCCTTCTCCTCCACGACCGCTGGTTGGCAGACCTGCAGCCAGCCATCGAGGGCAGTGTTCTCACACCTCCGGGCTAAGTACTTCAAGCCAGACGCGCGGCGCAGCCCGCTTCGCAGTCTGAGGCCGAACAGTCACCTCCTGCCCTTATTTGGGTGAGCAGCTCACAGCTGGACTGCTCCTTGCAGCCTGCGTGCCGGAGGCCCGGCCCAACAGTTGCAATCCGACTGCCCTGCTCGCACTTTCCCCCTGCCTCAATCCTCTCGATGCCAAAAGCCCCAAATCCTCCCTCCTCCATCATTGTGAAGGCCTGAGCTGTGGTTCGTAAAGTGACTGTTCAGACTGTATTTTCCTTCACAGTCTTGTCAAACTTTCAGCGTCCAGGCCAAGGCAGCAAGCAAGGAGTTTTACTGACATGGCCTTTGTTTGCTGCATGCGGGCCAGCCCACGGGCGACTGCGCCTGACTGGTGCGTAGTGTTGGTGAAGCGGTACTTTTCCCGACGGCTGGAGGAGACAGACGAAGTGGAAGCAGGCCTGGTGCGCATCTTTGGCGCTAGCCACGTGCGCACATTCGAGGGCGGACTGCAACCGCTGGAGGCCATGGCCTTCTTTCACAAGGTGCGGTTCATGATTGGCGTGCACGGGTCGGCCCTCACCAACATGGTATTCCAACCACGTGGGTCAGCGGTACTAGAGATCCGGCCGATCAAAGAGTGGAATACATGCTTGCACCACTTCGCGGACGCATGCGAGCTGGATTTCTACCTACTGCGGTCTACGGGCAGCCACACTACTCCGACGTCCGTAAACGTCACTGAGCTCCTCGACCTTGTTGAACACAGTATCGCGCCACGCATCCGGAGCCCCTCCTTTGGAACAACGTAAAGTGCAATTTTGCTGCCTGTGTGAGTCGCATTGGTGTGTATGATATTGGTAGACTCATGACGCAGGCGGTTGTACACAGCTTGGCCACAAACCCCAAGCAACAGTCACACCTTGCAAGTCGCGTGAGTGCACGCAGCTCTTGCAGCACAGCTTTTTGCTCCATGAGCGCGTATCGCAAGCTGCTCATTGCAAATTCAAAACTTCTGCCAGGTGGCAGCAGCTGCTAGTGTTTGCAATGTCTCACGAGCACCCTGTGGCAGGCTTGCTAAACAGCCAAGTTGAGGCTTTTCAGAGGAGCTGCAGGCTGCAGCTGCTCGAGATTCTTTAAATGATTGGCAAAAGCAATTGCTCTGCAGAGAGGAGAGGATTTAGTGGCGGGCTTGACAAAGGCCTGGTGGAAAGCTCCAAACAAGGCCGCCAGTGCCGACCTGACGCAGTGCCACTGGCTCTGGAGGGTGGGCGAATGGCCACAGCCGAGCACATGACACCATCATCTGGCATAATGCCCGCCGAGGCTGCATGCAAGGTTCTACTGACACGATCGCCTGCCTTTCTGACATTCCAGATTCGCCAGTGTGGGCAGCGTTCTGGGGTTCGCTTGAGAGGCAATTGCACGCGCGTCTTCACGGGGAGAGAAGGCGCGCTGTGCGCATGAAATGAAAGCGTGGCCACTTCAAGTCAATACATTGTTCAGACAGAATCAAGTGCACAATAAACAAGGCTACATAAAAGGGGGAGGCAAAGTAGTCGACGGCATGTGACTGCTTGTTGGGCTTTCCAGCCCCTAGGACCTTGCCCACTGTTTTCTGATGTGGCCCTCCCAATGTGTAGCGTTCCCGCCGTTACGGGACGCTTGACCTCGAGTTTAACGGTAACAAGTAGTATCGGTGGCGCGGACCAGTTATCTTGATTACTCCCGCGCCCCATTGACGCCAGTGACGCGTTGCGCGATGACGCGGGTGTGACGCCCTGCGCCCCAGTGACGCGCGAATGACGTGAGCGCAACTGACGCGCGTGCGAACGAGCGGGTGACGCTCGAGGTGACGCTTCGGGGTGACGCGCCTGACGGCGACGTGACGCGCAGGCGCCGCTTTCCAGATCAGGACTCGCTCGGCGGGTTGTCACTAGACCTGCCCGTAACCAACCTTGGGCAGACCTTTTCACTGCAACCACGTCATTTCGTGCCTTTCTCCCCTGCTGCTAGGTATTCCGACTTGGCGCTGTTGAGAAGGGGTTGCTGATGGGCTTACCGGGAATAGTAGCGACTTCGTTCGTTTGCTCAATCAGTGATGCTGGCGGGGCTCTCTTGTGTCCCTGCTATAACGTCCCCCCTGTTTGGGAGAATCAAACGGCACCGGTAAGCGGCTTCACGCGCGGCTTCACGCGCGCCACACGCCAGTCACGCGCATCACGCGCCAGTCACGCGCGGCACGCGCCAGTCCCCAGGACTCGTATACCATCCGTCAGGCTCGCGATCGCGAGCCCGCACATTGCGTGTCATGCGCCAGTCGTATCGAGAAAAACGCGGCCAGGTTGACTGGTGGCTGGGAGAGGCCAGCCCAAAGGAATGGACAAGGTCTGAAGGAGCCGGAGTGCTAAGTACCAAGACAGCAGCGAAGAGAGAAGGCCCGCGGTGCGCATGAAATTGAAAGGGAGGCCAATTCTAGCCTTACAAATGTCCTATTAAGTGGGTAATGATCTGGCTAAGGGGGACACTAAATATCCCCGAGTGAGCACATGCATATTTGACAAGCTATACTGAGGCGCCAAACCACCACCATGGAAGCCATTAGCCTGGGCTAATGCACGACCAGCACGCTGGTGTATCGCGAGTGCCTGAGAGCGCTGTAGACTCAATGATAGCCGCATTCTATAGCATGCAACGATGGCTTGCGGGACGCTAGAATGCTCTAAGCTACCCGCTCGACTACGTCGTTGGGCATCGACAAGCAAAGGGGACTCTCAGTAACCTCTAGTCAGTAGATGCAACTCAGAATGCAAGTCGTATACCCATTGTGCGGGTCCGCTCCTCCGAAGGCCGGACCTTGGGGCTTCCCTCGTCACACCCTCGGGGGAGGGGTGGCAGGTGGAATGCTATAAGTAGTAGGCCGTGGCCAGACTCCTCAGTCGGACCGGTGACGCCCAGAGAGAGGCTAGCCCTGCTTGCCTGCTGCCGCAGCCGCCGCCCCAGCTCTGCTACCGCCGTCTGCTGCCCAGCCCGTCGCCGCAGTCCGTCGCTGCGGACATCGCCGGCTTTCCGCAAGTGCCACGGTTGCGCCCTATCTGGGGCCAGCTACTAATCCCATACCCTCTCTAGAGTCGCCGCCTCCTGGTGGCGCCTCAGGGTAAGACTTCCGCTGTGCTATGTGATGCACTTGAGTGCACCGTTTGCGTTGGCGTTCCACTATGTAGGGGGGTAGTTCCTAAACCCCCTGGGTCCGACTCAATAAGGACGTACTAATCCCTAACTGGGCTGGCCTTTCACAGCCACCGCTCCTCTTTCGTCATGCATGTTGTGGCTGGACATGAATTGATTGTGGGAGCTACCACCATCAACACCACCATCACTTGAAGTGCACTTCCTTGGCCCGGCCTTTCGCAGCTCTTCTTGCAACTCAATGTGCGTCCTTCTCGAGCCTGTCTACTGACTATTATTGCTCCTTTGGCTGGAGGCCTCTTGAATGAGTCGTCTATCATGTGCGGCTGGGCCATCTTACAATTTGAGGAGCTACCACCACCACTGCCACCATTATCACTTGGTGTACATTTCTTTGGCCCGGCCATTCGCAGCTCCTCTTCCTTTATGGGCGTCTCCATCTTCTGTCGTTCTTCTTCTGCCGCAGCAGGGCTTGCTCCCTTTTGACTTGCTTCTCCAAGTTGGTCGTTCAACCGCAGCTGCCTCGGGCTGGCTTCGTCATTATTAATTTCTCTACACCAGCTATCTAACCTCGTACACCATTTTGCGGCTCTTAAGTGTTGGCATGACTGAGTGCTGCACACTGTTGCGCCGGCTTCCTCTGCTGGCGCCGTTCACTACCCAACCTTCTTGTGCAATGTGCGCTAGCCCCTCGGCCTTTGCTCCCTTTGGTGAAGTCTCTGTTCCTTTCGTTTTCCAAATCTGCTGCATATTCTGGTCGGCTAGTCAGCCACAGCCACTAACGCGACCAAGAACAGATGTCACAGTATTCACAGTATTCACTCCTTCTTTCTTTCAAGAATATAGCGATAGGTGCAGGCGGTAGGCAAACACTGATTTTTTGAAGTGATAGGGCACTACTCCATAGAATGTGTAACGTCCCTGTCTTCAATCACACAGGTAGGGTCAGAACTTCCTGTTTGAGATCCGGATATAGGGTGTTTTGGAGACAACCCCCTTACAGAGTGGAACGCCAGTGCACACAGCGCACACATACGCGCACATAGCCCAGCGGAAGTCTTGCCCTGAGGCACCGCCAGAAGGCGGCGACTCGACCGAGGGTCAGCAGCTGTCCCCGCAAGGAGCGCAGCCATGGTACTTATGGAGAGCCGGCGGGGCCCGCAGCGACGAGCCGCGGCGACGGACTGGGCAGCGGGCCGCAGCAGCAGAGCTGTGGCGGCGGCTGCAGGAGCAGGCAGCAGCAGGGCTGTGCCTCTCTTGGCGTCTCACGGGTCCGACTGAGGAGTCTGGCCTCGGCCTACTTCTGATAAGAGAGAAGGCGCGCGGTGCGCTTGACGTTGAAAGTGGGGCCAATTCTTGCCTTACAAATGTCCTGTTACTTGGTAATGAGCTAGCTAAGGGGGACACAAGTGTCCCCGAGTGGGCACATGCATCTCTGACAAGCTAAGCTGAGGAGCCAAACCACCACCACGGAAGCCATTAGCCTGGGCTAATGCACGCCCAGCACGCTGGTGTATCGCAAGTACCTGGGAGCGCTGTAACGACGAAGGGCTCGCCCATTGAGGATAGGGGCTGGAAAAAGCCAGCCCAAAGAAGAATGAACTGTAAGCGTTCCATCTGCCACCCCTCCCCCGTTCTGCCATAGCCTCTTCAGGCCCCGCAGTCGCTGCTTAGCTCGTAGTTTGGCCCCTTCGAACCTTGTCAATTCTTTTCGGGCTGGCTTCTCACAGCCCTTGCCCCCATTGGGAGAGCCACTTCTTCCCCTGAGGGTGTGACGAGCGTAGCCCCCAAGGTCCTCCCCAGGAGGGGGCGGGCCTGACGAATGGGGATCCGAATCCAAGGGACTGGCGCGTGCCGCGCGTGGCGCGTGCCGCGCGTGGCCAGGGCCTCAGCCCATACTTAGCTGCACGAAGTGCAGCGTAGTTACCCATACCGTTTGGGACTCCATAAACGGTAGATACGATACGATCATGTATGATTACCGGCCCCGTTGGCACGCCCAAACGGGGGGGGAAATCACAAAAAGCCCTTCTGCGCTGCCCGGCTTCAACGGCGCCGGTTCGCTCGCCCCAGGTATTCCGCATGCTCCTGGCGGTCTCGTTCCAGAAAGGATGGACAAGGCCGGGAGGAGGGGTCGCGAGCTCTCGCGGGAAGCCTCTTCCAGTAGAGGGCGATGGCTGTGGTTGGCAAGCCAGAAAGAAGAATGAACAGAGAAAACAAATGGCTCTTCTAATGCAAGGCAATGGCCAGTCTTAAAGATGTACAAACAGCTCTTCCAAGAGGAGGCAGTGGCTGTGAAAGGAAGTAGCTCTCCCAATGGAGGCAAGGGCTGTGAGAAGCCAGCCCGAAAAGAATTGACAAGGTTCGAAGGGGCCAAACTACGAGCTAAGCAGCGACTGCGGGGCCTGAAGAGGCTATGGCAGAACGGGGGAGGATGGACCACTCAGTAGTTACGAGTGAGGAGCCTCACATCCGACAGACTAGCTGCCGGAAAACTATCCCCCTGACGAAAGCCGGAGGCCGCAGCGAGAGCACGGCCAGCACGCAGATGCAAGGCGTGGGCCATGGACCGCTGGAGGGAGACGGACAAGCGCATACGATACACCTGAGCCCACGAGCCAGCGGCGTTGAAGTCAGCCGGCTCACCGCGCCGGCTGTGAAAGGCCAGCCCAGAGAGATTGAACTAGGCCTAGTGTCATGAGGCGCAAAAAGCAGGATACGACTCTCCATGACTTCTGGGAATTGGACGCTCAATAATGTCAAGCCCGAAATTGCAGATCAGAAAGGACTCGAGAGCGGAAAAAGCGTCGCCATAACGGGACCCGAAGGCAGCAGCCAACGCGCGGCCTCACCGCAAGCACACAACCCGCAAGGGACGGTCAAGCATCGGCGCACGGGCAGCGGGCCCGAGCTCTTAGCCCCCCCCGTGGGTATGGTAGGAAAATTTCGTGTATTTGAAATAAAGGAAGGCCAAATGGCAAACCTGCGTAGGGGGGGGCCCACCAGGCCCCCGTTGAGGTCACCAGCCAGCTTCACACTGACTGAAAGGATGCTGATGTGCGAGCCAATGGATGACAAGGCCAGCTCGAAATAAGATGATGTGGGTGCATCAACACGCACCCGGCAGGGCAGAGGCTGGGCCGGTTAGGGTCTCGCAGCACCACCCATCTGTGACCGAGAGGAGCACTTCCAAATGAGGGCAAGGGCTGCGAAAAAAAGTGGCTCTCCCAAAGGGGGGCGAGGGCTGTGGACAGAGCCCGAAATATTGCGAAAGGTCAGCCCGAAAGGACTGGACAAGAGAGGAAGCTCTGCCGAAGGGGGCGATGGTAGTGTACGCAGAAGTTCCTCCGAAGGGAGAAGGCGGGGAGGAAGCAGTAGGGAGCCGGAGGAGCGTCGGAGTGGAGAGGAGCAGCTCTACCAAACGAGAGAGAGAAGGCGCGTGGAGCGCATGAAATGAAAGGGAGGCCAATCCAAGCCAGTACAGTGTTCAGGCAGAGTCTAGTGCAAATTAAGAATGGCGACATAATACGGAGACCTTAAGTAAGGTGCCTAAGGCGACATTAGTACCCACAGGTGAGCACAAACAAATCCGACAAGCTAATTTGGGGAGCTGAGCGCCGCCACGAAAGCCGGAGGCCTGACTTAGAGCGCGCCGTGCACGTTGATGAGCCAATGCGAGCGCTGCAAACTAAGCGAAAGCCGCATTCTATAGTATGCGACTAAGGCCTGCGGGATGCTGGAGTGGCCCAAGCTGCCCCCCCGACTTCGACGACGCGCATCAACCAGCCGGGCCAGATGCTGGATCAGGGAGGACCATTTTACGCCGTAGCCTCCATAGATATCCATGGCACACAGATAAAAATGGTTCCCTCGGGGATGGTCCTGGTAGTGCCGCTCCTTGTGCTCCGCGCTGGATGTGGCCCAGCCAGACACGGTTGACGTGGGTGCGCCAGCCTTGTACGCGTCGATCAGTACCACGTCCAGGAGCAGACGAGGCCCACCACCCCGGGGGGTGGCGACCACGTCCAGGCCGCACGTATGGCTTGCCGCGCCTTGAGGAGATTGGCATGATGCCGGACACCTCTATCGCCGGATGATACCCCGCCTCTCGCACAATTCCAAACATAGTATCCCTGAGTAAGTCGTAGGAGGCAGTGCGCTCACCCCCCTCAACCCACCTCAGCATGTGCGCAGCTAGAGCGAGCTTGTCATCGGCAATATGGCCACACTCGCACTGGCGGATGCCAGCCAAGCCGGGGGGGGAAGGCCGAGGTGGTGATGGAGCCCTGTACGAAACATGTTGTCTGAGAGCCGAAGGGACTCGTGGATCGGCAGAGCATTTGCCCACTCGGACGGCGCAGCCCGAGGAGCTGATGGAAAGGAGCCGGGTGAGGCCACGTCCATCGTCCTTGAGCAGTCCCTTCAGTTCAGAGGCGGCCTGCACATCTGCAGCGTGAGTGTAATGGGCCTGCGCATTCCTGTCCATACAGCGTGCCCATGCCGCAAAATCTGCATGACCCTTTCAAAAGGGTGACGGCTGTGGCGCTGTGGAAGCAGTAGGTCAATTGAAGGGCGTTGCCGCGGAAGGCCGGCCGAAAGTCAGTGGACAAGGTGCGACGGGAATAAGAGGGGGCTCCTCTTTCACACGGGGCCACGGCCCTGGAAGGACCCCAGAAGAACAACTGCTCTACCCATGTAAGGCAGGGGCTGTAGATAGTCAGCCCAGAGAGTATGGACAATACACGATTGGACACACACACAATTGGACACACAGGTCCAAAGGGCCGAAGGCACCTAATATATCACACAGCTATGCAAGAGACCACAGTGGATGGAAGCTTAGGAATCCCGACTTAGCCAGCAAGTCGGAGTACCTTGCAGCTGGAAAGGAGGCACCCCGACGAGGCCCAGAAGCAGCAGCCATAGTGCGGCCTGCACTGCGTAAGCTAGGGAGCGTGGAAAGTGACAGGCAGCCGCCTGCGGAACACCTGGGCAAGCGACCGGGCAGCGTTGAAGCCGGGCAGCTCCTCTTGCTGACTCTGTCGAAGAAATAGCGCTTCCAAATTGAAAGCAGTGGCTGTGAGAGGCCAGCTCAAAAGAGAGAGAGGATTGTTCATTCCCAAAGAAATGGACAAGGTCTGACAGGGCGAGGTGGCGCAATTAGCAGGATGCTAAATCTCTAGGACGCCAGCAAGTAGGCTCTTACTAGTCTCTAGTCAGTAAGTGCAAGTCACCAGAGCTAAGGGCAAAAAGACGTCGCCCTGACTGAAGCCGGAGGCAGCAGCCAAGGCGCGGCCTGCACGCACGAAGAGGGGCCGAGGGGGAGGGGACGGGGCAGGAAGCGGGAGGGGCGCAAGTTGCCGACCGGGCGCGGCGACGGCACCGCCCGCCCGGCGCGCTGCTGGCGCCAGCGACGCCAGCGTCGGCACCAAGTGGCCCGTGGCGCCCGCCGCGCCGTGCCGGCCGGGACCCTGGATCTTCCCAGCCCCACAATCCCGGACCCAACCTACCGCCCGACCGCCCGCCCGCCGGCCCGCCCGCCCGCCGCTTGGCATACGCCGTCGACTGCGGGCAAGCCGCGCCTCTGACCTTAGGAGCTGCCACTATCTGTCGGGTTGGCTATCCACTGCCCTCGACCCCTTTCCTTCCTTCTTCAGCGCTTTTGGCCCCTTCGGACCTTGTCAATTCCTTTCGGGCTGGCTGTTGACAGCCCTTGCCCCCTTTGAGAGAGCCAATTCTTCTTTGGCCTGTTTGGGAGAGCCACTTCTTCTGGCTCCTCAGCTTAGCTTGTCAGATATGTACGTGCTCACTCGAGGATAATAGTGTCACCCTTAGCCAGCTCCTTGCCCCCATACCAGGACTTAATCAATGTTTAAATCGGCCTCCCTGTCAATTTCATGCGCACCGCGCGCCTTCTTTCTTTGGCAGCTGCCTCCGGTTTCTGAGGGGCCGGGCCTCGTTCTTTAGCTCTGGCTGGGTTTAGGGTACAAGACACCCCCTTAGCCAGCTCATTGCCTCGTTACCAGGACTTTGCAAGGCTCGAGTTGGCCTCCAATTTGTTTCATGCGCGCCGCGCGCCTTTCTTCTGTTCCCTCTAAATACTCTGATCTGCACTTGCTGACCAGATTATTGAGCGCCCACTCGCAGGTGTCTTGGAGAGTAGTCTCGTGCATTTTGCGCAATTCGGCCCTCGCAGACCATGTCCATTTGGTGGGGCTGGCCTCTCACAGCCATTGCCGTAGATTGGAGGAGGCATTTTCTTTCCTTGGCGCTACAGGTGGTGACTGCTCAGTGGTCGGCCAGCTCGCCAGACCTTGGACGCCCCGACGTCGGAGCCGGGCGAGCCATCTCTCATCGTGCGCGCTCGGCAAGCGCGCCCTCGAACAGAGCAATCCCCTTTACAGCAGTGGCTGTGAGACCTTCTAACGATTCTCCGCGCTCATTCAGATGGCGATGGGGACCGCGGCGCCGCCGTTGGTCCCGCGCGAGGGCCTCCCGCGCCAGCCCCGAGCGCCAGCTCCCTGCCGCCCGGCGCCGCTCCGGTGCCGTGTCCCGGCCGCCGTGTTGGGCCCCCCCCTCTCCTCCCCTATTTGGGAGAGCCACTTCTCATTTGGGGCCTGTCCGCTGCCCGCATGACTGCTGATACGGGGACTTGGAGCGCCTGGCCTGGCCTGTGGCTCCACTAATTGGTCCTGAGCACCGTCTGCATGCACCTGCTGGCTTTCCTAGCCGCTATTCCAATATAAGAAGGGTGGCTCTTCCAATGGGGGCAAGGACTGTGAAAAGCCAGCCCGAAAGGATTGACAAGGTCCGAATGGCTAAAAGCGCTACCTCAGAACTGGGCCGCTCTTCCAATATCGGCAGCCGCCTTCTACCTCTTGCTGCCCCGATCGGCAACCCGGCCGCGCCGCCTGCCTCTGCCATGGCGCCCGCGCTGCAGGCGCTGGCGTCGGCGCTGGGCGTCCTGGCGTCGGCCCTGCTGGGCTGGCACGGCGGCCGCAGCCTCCCGTCTGGCTCGCCGGCCCATGTGCTCGGCATCGCGCCCCGCCGCTGGGGCGGCAGCTTCGAGGCCGAGGCCAGCCTTGCCGGCCGCCGGCGGCTGCAGGACTTGGACGACGGGGTGACTGACCACCACACGGCCTCCACCTCCATGGACGGCTTGGGCGCCACCGTCCCGGACCTGCACGGGCCGTTTTACTGGGCGCCTGTGTACCAGCGCAAGGGATCGCCGATCATCAGCCGCGGCGGGTGGCGCCGCGATCCTGACGTCCCGCCGCAGGCCTTTGTGCAAATGATGGCACTGCCACCTACACTGCCGGAGACCTTGCGCGAGTGAGTTCCGGTGCCGCCGGCAGCATGCTTCATTGCGCCAGTCGTCCGCTCGGCAGTGTGTGGCCATTTGCCGACTGGCCTGCAATCGAGGTGCCCGCGCTGGGCTGCCGTTGCTCAACTGTACGACCCACGCAAGTCTGCCGGCTGATTTGGACGCCTCCTCTTCCTGCTTGCTCGGCCCCCGCTTCGCTCCCCGTTGCTCGCAGCTGCTGGCAGGCAAGAGGGTGACAGTGATAGGCGATAGTCTGAGCAACCAGGTGGAAGAGCTTCTGATTCTCTCCTTGCAACGCCAAGGCTACGAGGACTACATCACCCAGTTGCCCCGCAGGTCGGGCGCGTCTCACACCTCCACTTGCCCTTTCTGACCTCCACTGCGAGACTCTCACACTCTTGCTCATGCTGTCGTCCACTCCAAAGAAAGCCCTCCTATCAACGACTTGCTGCAACTCCAAGCCTGCGCCATCGATTCTTCAAATCCTTGGCAGTGCTGTCTGTGTGTTGTTGACTGCATGCCTTGCTTGCCTCGGATCGGCTGCTTTTCTCCATCTTAGAACCTTCCCAAGATCCAGCTGCCGTCCTCAGGCCATCAGCAATGCCACACAAGATAGAGTTCAGAAGTGAGGCTCTAGAAGCCAAAGATGAGGTTATGGTAGACTGCAGCCAACTGTCTGTTACTTCTGTGCAGATACAGCTGCAATGGCACCTTACACAGCACAATGGAAGAGCTTGAGCAGAATTTTTACTACACGGCACCTGATGATGCCGACTATTGGCCGAGAAGTTTCTTGACAAGCAATGTGAGACTGTCCTGGACTCCTTTGCAATTGGAGGGACTCCTTTGCAATTGGAGGCCCTTTCAAGAACATGACATGGACATACTACAAAGGTGGGTCTATGTGATGAGTCCCCTTTGCAGGGAATCAGTCACAGCTGAGAAATTGCCTTGAGCAAAACGATAGCAACAAGCTTGTGACCATCTTCACATCGACACCAGCGTTCAGCAGTGTTCAGCAGACCGTTATTTTTTTAGCTGTAGGGTGAAATGGGCACCTCAACAAAACAGGCCGTGGGCTGACACTGCAGCTTACATGCTCTACGGAGCAGGACGGAAAGAAGGGGGCGACCTACATACTTTGGCCAGGGATGCTGGACCACCTCTTGAACAATAGCGACATTGTGAGGAGCAGCAACCTGCTTATGCTACTGCTGAAGGATCTGTGACCTGCGGATGAGATCTGCATATACAGCTTGTTATAGTCTGGCATTAATAGTCGTTGTTGTCGTCAGAATGCTCCAGCTCATCAGTCGATCTTGGCCGCTTGTTGCCAGAAGGGAGCCAGCCATTGTGTCAGATACAGGAAAGCTCCAATGTTGCTCACATGCATCAAGCAACAGTGACACGCTGGACCCTGTGACTTGTATGTACAGGTGATTGCAAACTTCGGTGTTCATTATCAAATGAACGAGTCGGAAGACAGGCCTACATTCACCTACAATGTCCTTGCTGAGCGGATGGAAGCCTTTGACAAGCTTCCAGCCAAGCTTGCCCTTTTCAGACAGACCTTACCTCAACACTTTTTCAGCAAGGAAGGGTCAGGGCAGTACAAGATAAACGTAAAGCTTCGAACAGATCTAGAGCCAGAATTTGCCACCTGCCACTATGCTGACAACATTAACATCCAGGTAGGCACAGGCACTGCGTGTTGTTTGGCTATTAATCTGGTCTTAGAAGAGAAGCAGTTGAAAGAGACAGCAGAGTGTTTAGTAGGTGGCAATATGGCAGCACTGTGCAGCCGTGACAGCCAATACTGGCCTAATACCAGTATCAAGTCATGTCTGCAGCTTTGGAGGCATCGCTTGATGCAGGAAGCAGCCAGTCCAGGGGTCTGGCTATAATGCCAGTCTTCTGGGAGATGGACAAGCCAGAATTTCACGTTCACATATTGCCATATCCTTCACTTCGGGATTGCACACACTTTGCCTCGGTTCCGGACTGGTGGATTCCTGTCTTTGACTCCATGTACCGCACAGCTGTTACAGAGCTCTGCAAGAAGGGTGATGTAGACAGGGCATACTGTTTGGGTTTCTGACATTTCCGCAAGGGGACTGTGTCACATTGGCAGCAATTCCACGTCCAGCAACTAGGCTCTGGAGGTCAGCAGAACTAGTCTGCTGTAAGCAATATCAGTCTATAAGAGACATTGAAGGGCATGTACAGAATGTTTGGGCCAGGTTTGCACACAAGAACGGTCCACAGTACAGTGGTGCCTGCAGATTTTGAAGAATATACGAGGTGACAAGCACGTAAATTTTACCACAGGTTTGGCATCGCTTCTCACATCATCATCAGCATTGCAGCACTGAAGCCTACATGCTGAAGCCAATACTAGTGGTAGAGCTGCCCATCTAATAGTGAAGTAGGTCTCACCATTTGTTACCACACGTGGTCCTTGTAGACACGATGCAATATCTAGAATGTCTACCAGAATACGGAGATTTGTGACAAGACAGAGGGTGAAAATGTGTAAAAATATGGCAGCTATTCAGCATTGGGTTTGTTGGGTCCTTGAATTTATTATATGAGGAACGTACTGGTCAGCCCTCTTTGAATCAGAGATCTTCGAAATTATTATTTAATTTTGTCTGGTGTACTGTGCTTTGCTTTTGGAGCAGAAGAAAGTGTGTATGGAGCGTTTCACGTAACTGGTCTGCTTGGCCCTGGAATATAGGTATCTGATCCCCTAGACCCTAAACCCTTAGCCAAAACCCGTGGACATCTGAGGCACGTCATCTAACAGTCGAATGTGAAAAAGGAGTCGCGAACTCTGCACCTCCAGCCAGCCCCGGTCAGGGATGTGCATACTTGCTGCTGCGCCCTCGCTCGGTGGGTGAACCCAATCCTGTTGTCCAAACCGCGCTCAAGAGAGATGCGTATCTGCCGCTGAGCCGCGTATTTGGCATTGGCGGGCAGACTCCATCCTACCGCCCGAACCGCTCGAAACGCCCGAAGAGAAGTCGAAAAAGAGAGGAAGTGCTCGCCCACAGATGGATAGGGGCTGGGAACGGCCAGCCCAAAAAGAATGAACAAGGGTCGAAGGCGCTGGGGAAGCGCTAGAAGAAAAAGCACTACAAAAAGAAAGAGAAGACACAAAAGAGAGAAGGGCTCGCCCATTGAGGATGCGGGCTGGAGAAAGCCAACCCACAGAAGGAAGTAAGCAGCTACGAAACACTCAATAACCTCTGCTAAGCAGCCGCAGGTCAGAGAAAGTGGGCTCCTGATAGCGGGTCCCCTGCCTAGGACCAGAGGCGGCGGCAAGGGCCCGACCGGCGCGGAGATGCAACGTGCGAGCCATGGACCGCTGCAACGAGACGGCCAAGCGCATGCAATACACCTGCGCAAGAAGAAGTGGCTCCCAATGAGGGCAAGGGCTGTGAGAAGCCAGCCCGGAATGAATTGACACAGGGTCGAAGGGGCCACAATGACGGAGGGGCCTGGAGATGCTATGTCAGAACGGGTGAAGGATGGACCACTCAGTGCGCAAGACATCCGGCTGCATGGTAGTCCACCAGCTCCCCATGGAAGCGGCGGAAGATGGCGTGGCGCGAGAAAGCGCGGCCAGATTGACTGGCGGCTGTGAGAGGCCAGCCCAAAGGAATGGACAAGGTCTGAAGCGAGAGCTGGTTGAGCAGCTCGAGCCACCGAGCTCCCATGGCACCGTGCGTGTCGATGGCGAAAAAGCCCTAAAGCCCGCTTCAATGTTTTGACCCACCTTGACGAGTGGTGGTGGGTACCGGCAAGGTTACCAGCGGGTCAAGGTAAGTAGGTGAGAGATTAGCAGTCCCAGGCTACACTGGCCTTGGGAATCAAGGGTGGAGGAGCAGGGCAAGTATCGATCCGAGCTGCTTGGTGCTTCATGTGCTAGCTTTTTAGCGCTTCCCCTTGCCCCTTTTTTCATTCATTTTGGGCTGGCCTTTCCCAGCCCCTATCCTCCAAGGGCGAGCATTTCTTCTTCCCAGGCTACTCTGGCCTTGGGAGGGGGGAGGAGGCTGAGAGGAGCCGGGCGCGCACTCGATCGTGCGGCGAAAGGAGCTCAACTGCCTGCCAACGGGGGCGGGGACTGTGAATCCAGCCCAGAGAGAGAAGGCGCACGGTGCGCATGAAATAAAAAGGGATGCCAATTCTAGCCATACAAATGTCCTTTTCACGGGGTAATGAGCTGGCTAAGGGGGACACTAATGCCCCTGAGTCTGACAAGCTACGCTGAGGAGCCAAACCACCACCATGGAAGCCATTAGCCTGGGCTAATGCTCGCCCAGCACGCTGCTGTATCGCGACTGTCTGCGAGCGCTGTAGACTCAAAGATAGCAGCATTCTAAAGCATGCAACGATGGCTTGCGGGACGCTAAAATGCCCTAAGCTACCAGCCCGACTACGTCGGCGGGCATCGACATGCAGTGCCCGGCGATGGAGGAGGGAAATCCACTTCGTTCCAAAGCCGCCGTATATGTCCATGGCGCATGAGAAGAACTGGTCGCCCCAGGGGTGGTCATTACAGTGCCTCTCCTTCTTCCTCTCCGCATGATGTGCCAACCTGGCACAGACGGTGTGGGTGCCCCTTGTTGGAATGCGTCGATGAGAACGACGTCGAGGAGAAGACGAGGCCCACCACCCCGGGGGGTGGCCACCACATCCAGACGCCTGACGTAAGGCCTGTCACGCTTCTGGAGCACGGGCATGATGCCCGGCACCTCCATGGCCGCATGATAACCTGCCTAGCGCACCAAGCCATACATAGCGTCTCTGAGGAGATTGTGGGAGGCATTACGTTCACTTCCCTCAAAACATCGAAGCATGTGGGCTGCCAAAGATACCTCATCCTCAGAACGATGGCCACATTCACACTGTCAAATGCCAGCCAAACAAAGTGGAGGGAGGCCGAGATGGTGGTGGACAGCCGTCCGGAAGAGGTCGTCGGAGAGCGGGAGGGATATATAAATCGGCAAAGCGTTGAGCCACTTCGACACCCCCGGAGAGCTGATGGAGTGGAGACGAGAGAGCCCACGCCCATCCTCCTTGAGCAAAGCTTTCAGGTGGCTCATGGCTCGCTCATTGGCTGCACGTGAAAAGCGAGCTTGAGCCTTCAAGTCAGAGCATCTTGCCCACGCTGCAAAGTCGACCTGATCTGCCGCGAGTGATGGGAAGGAGCGGAGAAGGTCTCTGCGAACGTCAGAGAGGGAGGTTTGAAAGGGCAGGGTCCCATTTGCCACGCCAGCTATTGCTGGTGCCTGTACTGGCTGACCCCTCCTGATGAAGCGCGTTGAAATTGTGGAGGCCACTTGGGCCCAACACCCCAGATGCGCCGCGCGAGCCAGGTGAGCCAGAGAGCAGCAGCCAAGGCCGCCCTTGCCTATGGGGAGTGTCATTTGTAGGAGGGCGGCAGGCGTTGTAGGGAGTGCCGGGTGGTCCAGCAGGCCGACCAGAGCCTGTTGGAGGGCTGACATCCGCAGCGGCATATATGTTGTCCAGAGAGGTGGTGGGAGGAACTGCCCGCTGCAGGTAGGTTGGGCGTTGGGTCACGCACCGGGTTAGGATAGCAACAGTCAGCTGGGAGTCATGCAATGTGGGTAGGGCTGGGAGAGTCTTAAAACTGTCGCTCGATGGTTGCCTGCACCTCCTGCCCCACCTGTGCTGCCTCGCCCAGAGGGACTCCAAGCACCATCATGCCAAGGGGGGGTTTCTGGCACCCTACCGGAAGCTGAAGGGTGGGAGGGATGCCGACTGGCGACCATGCCGTACATTTGTCGGGGCGGACTGTGAGGGCGAGAGAGTGTAGCTCACACTCCAAGGTGCTGAAGGCTCGAGTGACATCTGCAGGGGGGCCCACCAAAGTTGTGTCATCTGCATAGCTAGGCAGAAGTACCTCTGGGTGGGCCGCCGCCGTGGTGCGCAGCGCACGTAAATGAGCCAAAGCAAACAGGAAATCACCGAGAGGGTCGCCCTGTCGGGTGCCCGTGCATGATTTTAGGACAACCTGCGAGGTGCCCGCTTCCCAAAGTAAACAAGATGCAGCCCCATACGTGCAACGAAAGAACAGGACAAGCGAGGGGAGGAAAGTGCGGAGCTCCTCTGCAACTGCTCCACAGTCGACGCAGTTGAAAGCGTCTTTGACGTCAACGGAGTGGGCCATCAAGCTGGGATTGGAGTCCGTGGCCACCCTCAGGCCATGGACAACTGCTTCTGCTCCTGCAGAGAGCCCCGCGCCGAACTGGTGTGGGGAGAAGTGAAGCTGGGCCGCTTTTCTATGCTGCTGGAAGCGTGCCTTGGAGACCAGGCGTGTGAGCACCTCACCCATAGCGATGGGCGAACGCTCCCTGTTGCTTTGGAAAGGCCGAGAAGGGTGCTGCAAGTCAGAGCCGCCCTAGCCTTGGGGGAGAGGAGGCGCCACCGCCTTTCACACTTTGTGTAAAAGGGAGAAGTCGCCAGCCTCATCGTCGAGCCAGAGCTCACGGAGATGTTCAGACAGCCAGCCCGATGGCCCGCCAGCTGCAGCTTTCCGGCTCCATATCAGCGCTGACCGCAGAGCAGCCGGATCGAGCTCCACTGGTGTTGGGGACTGAAAATCGTCGAGCCAGGGCGGAAGGTGATTTTGGGCTGGGGGATGAAGGGCCCGCAGGGCAGCCAGTGTGTCAGCGTTGTGGGGTGCCGGTGTAGCTGGATCCAAGGTTTGGGCGGCGCGTGAGAGATCCCGGCACAGCCAAAGCGTATGGCGCGGCGGACGGCTGTTGCGGCTGGGGTGGCAGGGGTCGGCCGATTGGCGTTGGACACCTGGACAGCAGCCCGATGCTCTTCCAAGAGCTGCTCCCATGCACCGCCCTCAAGGAGTTGGCAGCGCGCCAGTAGCACTGCTCGCTGGCCTGGTCCACTTGGTAAAAGGTCCCAGGACTAGTCGAGGGAGGAGCTGGAAGACCGTCCAGGCAGCGTCATCAAAACTGCTGCGCGCCATGCGGGTGAGGATAGGCCGGGTTGCACGCTGCAGGTGGGGCCGAGCCCAATGTGGAATGTGCCTCAAGGGTGGCAGGCTGGGCTCGAGAAGAACTGCATCCAGGTCGAGGAGCTTCGCCCAACGCCACTGAGCCGGCGAGAGAGCTGGGGGAGGGGGTGCCAGCACTGGGGTGCCGGGCTGCCGTCATCGGGTAGAGGCCTCAGCATGGGCTTGGGCCTTCAGCGAGGTGCGATTGGCCTTCTTGGAGCAGTGGTGCTCGTGGATGCGATCGCCCCGCCGGTTAGGCCAGGGCTGCTGGCAGTACCGGCAGGTTTTGGGGACAGCTGTTGCGGCGGGGCTTGTAGATGGAGCTGCTGCAGCTGCAGGGATGGCGAGAGTAGGAGGAGAGGCGGGAGGGCTGGGGCCATCGGGCCTGGGTGGCCGAAGGGGCAGGATCTGCAGCCAGGGTTGCCCCAGAGCCGTGGGGGGGGAAGGGGGGGGGGGGCGGGGGGGGG
>WELB01000055.1:102932-113687 GCA_009602725.1 Spirogloea muscicola
AATGGCAGCCCTCGTCGCAGCAGTCGAGCTGCGGGTGCCGTAGGAGGGGGGGGTGGGGGGGAGCCGTTGGTCCCAAGGAGCTTACGAAGCACTCAGTTAACACTGTCGGGCATTGGGAGAGCAAGCGCGGCCAGATTGACTGTGGCTGGGAGAGGCCAGCCCAAAGGAATGGATAAGGTTTGAAGGAGCGGGAGTGCTAAGGACTGAGACAGCAGCAAGCGGACTCTCAGTAGCCTCTAGTCAGTAGTGGGAGAGACACTTGCTGTTGAGCAGCCGCAGGTCGGGACGAACTTGCCTCCGAGCAGCGGGTCCCCCGGCCAGGGCCAGAGGCTGCAGCCAATGCGCCATCAGCACGTCGATGGGGACCGCCTGCGCCGCTGCTGGTGCCAAGGCTTTGGTGGCCTCCCGCGCCGGCCGGTGCGCCGGCGCCGCGCCAGGGGCCACTCGGCGTGCAGTGTCCCGGCCGCCCTCTCCCCCATCAACCGGGCCTCCTCCACCGCCCGCATCGTTGCTGCTACGTAGGTACCGAGAGCGCCTTGCTTAGCCTGGCCCACGCCTTGCAGCTGCGTGCTGGCCGTGCTCTCGCTGCGGCCTCCGGCTTTCGTCAGGGGCTAGTTTCCCGGCAGCTAGTCTGTCGGATTTTAGGCTCCTCACTTGTAACTACTGAGTGGTCCATCCTCCCCCGTTCTGCCATAGCCTCTTCAGGCCCCTTGGTCGCTGCTTAGCTCGTAGTTTGGCCCCTTCGAACTTCGTAAATTCTTTTCGGGCTGGCTTCTCACAGCCCTTGCCCCCATTGGGAGAGCCACTTCTTTGTGGCTCCGCTAAGGAGTCCTGAGCACCGTCTGCTCGCACCTGGCTGGACTTTCATAGCCGCTCTTCCAATGCCGGCAGCCGTATTCTTCTTCGTGCTGCCCCGAAGTGCTCTCACCTCCTCCATCGCCTGGCACAACGTGTCGATGCCCGCTGACGTTGTCGGGCGGGTAGCTTGGGGCATTCTAGCGTATCGCTAGCCATCATAGCTTGCTACAGAATGCGGCTGCCATTGAGTCTGCAGCGCTCTCAGGCGCTCGCGATATACCAGCCGATCGGCCACCCGGCCAGCGCCGCCTGCCTCTGCCCATGGCGCACGCGCTATAGGCGCTGGCGACGGCGCTGTGCGTCCTGGCGGCGGCCCTGCTGGGCTGGCACGGCGGCCGCAGCCTCCTGTCTGGCCCGCCGGCCCATGTGCTCGGCATCGCGCCCCGCCGCTGGGGCAGCAGCTTCGAGGCCGAGGCCAGCCTTTCCAGCCGCCGGCGGCTGCTGCACTTGGATGACTGGGTGACTGACCAGACGGCCTCCATCTCCATGGACGGCTTGGGCGCCACCGTCTCGGACCTGCACAGGCCGTTCTACTGGGCGTCTGTGTACCAGCGTAAGGGATCGCCGCTCATCGGCCGCTCTGGGTGGCGCCGCGATGCTGACGTCCCACCGCAGGCCTTTGTGCACCTCGATGGCACCGCCACCCATACTGCCGGAGACCTTGTGCGCGTGCGTTTCCGATGCCGCCGGAAGCACGCTTCATTGTGCCAGTAGTTAGCTGGGCAGTGGGTCGCAGTTTGCTAACCTGGCCTGCAACCGCGCTGGGCTGCCGTTGCTCAATTGTACGACCCACGCAAGTCTGCCAGCTGATCCGATGCCTCCTCCTTTGCTGGCTCGGCCCCCGCTTCGCTCCCCGTTGCTCGCAGCTGCTGGCAGGCAAAAGCGTGACAGTGATGGGCGACAGTCTGAGCAACCAATTGCACGAGCTTCTGATTATCTCCTTGCAGCGCCAGGGCTACGAGGACTACATCACCGAGTTGCCCCGCAGGTCGGGCGCGCCTCATACCTCCACTTGCCCGTCCTACCCTCCACTGCAAGTCTCTCATGGACTTGCTCATGCTTTTGTCCACTTTGGAAAAGCCTCGTTACCGACGACTTGCTGCAACTCCAAGCCTGTGCCATTACATACTTCAAGTCCTTGGCTGTGCTGTCTGTTGTGTTTTTTACTGCATGGTTGCTTGCCTCACATTGGCTGCTTCTCTCCATCTTAGAAACATCCCAAAGTCCAGCTGCCGTCCTCAGGCCATCAGCAATGCCACACAAAAAAGAATTCAATTCTTATCCAGGCGTGACTTTCTAGGAGCCAATGATGAGACTATGGTATACTGCAGCACACTGCTTGCTACTTATGTTTTGCAGATACAGCTGCAATGGCACCTTACACAGCACAATGGAAGAGCTTGAGCATAATCTTTGCTACGCGGCATATTATGATGCCGATTACTGGCCTAGAAGGAAGTTCTTGGAAAAGCAATGTGAGACTGTCCTGGTCACCTTTGTCATTGGAGGCCCTTTCAAGAATATGACTTGGACATACTATCGAGGTGGGTCTATGTGACGAGTCCCCTTAACAGGAAGTTAGTCACAGCTGAGAGGCTCCCTTGAGCAGAACAATAGCGACAAGCTTGCAACCATCTTCACATCGACACCAGCATTCAGCAGACAGGGAATCTTCTTAGCTGTAGGGTGAATTGGGCACTTCAACAAAACAGGCCGTGGGCTTGCACTGCAGCTTACATGCTCTCCGAGCAGGACGGAAAGAAGGGAGCGACCTACATACTTTGGCCAGGGATGCTGGACCACCTCTTGAACAATAGCGACATTGTGAGGAGCAGCAACCTGCTTATGCTACTGCTGAAGGATCTGTGACCTGTGGATGAGATCTGCATGTACAGCTTGTTGTAGTCTGGCATACAACAGTCGTTGTTGTCGTCGAAATTCTCCAGCATATTGTCGATCTTGGCCGCTTGTTGCCAGAAGGGAGCCAGACATTGTATCAGATGCAGGGAAGTTCGAAATTTAATCACATGCATCAAGCAGCTATGATAAGCTGGACCCTGTGACTTGTCTGTACAGGTGATTGCAAATCTTGGTGTTCATTATCGAATGAACGAGTCGGAAGACAGGCTTACTTACCACTACAATGTCCTTGCTGAGCGGATGGAAGCCTTTGATACAAGCTTCCAGGCAAGCTTGCTTTTTTCAGACAGTACCTCAACATTTCTACGGCAATGAAGGGTCAGGGCAGTACAATATAAACACGAAGTTGCGTACAGATCTAGAGCCGGAGTTTGCCACCTGCCATTATGCTGACAACATCGACATCCAGGTTGGCACAGGCACCGCATGTTGCTTGGCTTTAAATCTGTTGCTGCTTGACTTCTCAAAAGAGAGGAAATTGAAAGAGACAGCACACATATGGTTTGTGGTGTAGGTGGCAATCTGGCAGCTCTGTGCAGCCGTAACAGCTAATACTGGCCTGATACCAGCCAAAAATCATGTCTGCAGCTTTGGAGGGATCGCCTGATGCAGGAAGCAGCCAAGGCCAGAGGTCTGGCTATAATGCTGTGGAGAGATGGACAAGCCAGAGTTACATACTAACACATGGCCACATCCTTCGTTTCGGGATTGCACACACTTTGCCTTTGTCCCGGGTTGGCGGACTCCCGTCTTTGACTCCATGTACCGCACAGCTGTTACAGAGCTTTGCAAGAGGGGCCAGGTTGACAGGACATACTGTTTGGACTTCTGACATTCCCGCAAGGGTCTGTCACATTGGCAGCAATTTCTGTTCAGCAACTAGGCTCTGGATGTCAGCAGATCTAGTCTTCCGTAAGAAGAATCAGAAGAAGAATCAGTCAACAAGAGGCATTGAAGGGCAGGTATTGAAATCTGTGGCAGGCCCGCACACAAAAACGGTCCACAGTACATTGGCACCTGCAGGTTCTGATGAATATACAAGGTAACAATCATCTGATATAATCCAGATGTTTGGCATCGTTTCTTGCGTCATAATCAGCATCGCAGTACTGAAGCCTACATGCTGAAGCCAACTAGTGGTAAAGTCGACCAGCTAATTACACGTTGTTATTACACGTTATCTTAGTAGACACAATGCGACATCCAGAAATGTGAACCAGAATACGGAGAAATGTGACAAGAAAGAGGATGAAAAGATGTAAATTTGCAGCACCAGATACATGAATAGCTGTTGTCCTGAACAATCTCACCATGAATTGCTCAACAAAGCAGACAACGATGTTGTGCTGGCACAACTCTGGTACACCTTGACAAAGAGAGCAGAATGTGGAGCTCCTTCGCTGACGAATCTCACTCGAGTTTCTAAGAGGATTATATACCACATCAGTCCTTGCTCCATGTACAGGTAGAGTACAAATAGCCCAGAGCAAGCGCATCATCCAATATCACAAAGCCTGTCAACACAGGAGCATCGAGACATAATTGCTGCCATTTTCTACTGAGCACATACACTGTCGGACAGGCTAGTCCGTGGAGCTTAAGCGGAGGATTCAGGAACGGGGTCCTTGTGTACGGACGACTGATGAAGTGCTTAGGTCTGCGAGCGCTGCAGGCTCAGCTTGAGCCGCATCCTGTAGCCCGAAAGAAGGGCCTATGAGGCACTGTGGTGCCCCAAGGCAACCCCCTCACAACGGCGGCGTACATCTAAACCTGCTGAGCAAGACGCTGCAGGTGAGAAGGGTAGCGACTTTGCCACGTACAGGCTGCGATGCTCTGGTGCTCGTGCTCTGCTCCTGCTCAAGCCCACGTCCTGCTGGCGCCCCATCCATCCCATCGCTAATGCCTGCCTTAGCGGCCACCGCCCACCAGCTCTGCTCGCTTGCTCTGCGAGCCCAGAGTGGCCACTCAGAGTGCAGCTCGATCCTTAGCGCCGTCCATTTTGACCTTCGTTTGTTCCAAACACACGGAAGTTCTTAGCGCCGATGGCGCTGCTGTGCGCGTCGGCGGCAACCCATCTGGGCTGGCCTGGCCACTAGAGCCTACCCACCTGCTGGCTCGCACTATTGCTCGTCGTGGCACTCAGTCACGGCACCAGTGATCGTCATGAGGCGTGCGAGGCGTGGCTGGAACGACAGCACTCTGACCTGCGGCTGCTCAACAGGGGACATCAAGCACCCCCGTGGCCACTTGATTCTGTGTGCTCTAGACCTTTCTGGCCCCCTTCGAACTTTGGAAATTCCTTTTTCTGGGCTGGCTGATCACAGCCATCGCCCTCTACTGGAAGAGTCTGATTCCTTGAAGCTGACAGCTCTGCATGCCAGTGGCTGCTGCGGACTAGCTGACATTGCCGGCAAGTTACATTTGACGAAGCCACGGCTGCGGCTGCACGTGGGCCCTTGCGTCGAGGGCACTGTAACAGCGCAACGGTTGGCACCTCAGCAGCACCACTGTGTTCCACCGCTACGCTACCTTCGGGTCCTTCCACACCTTGCTCATATTCTTATTTCGTTCATCATTTTTCAGGGCACTAAGCTCCCCTTGCGCTGTAGTCTTTTGCGGGCGAGCAATTTCTTCTTGCATAGCTGTCTGAAGTGTGTGCCTTTCGGCCTTTTGGACCTTGTCCATTTTTCCTGGGCTGGCTTTTCACAGCCCCCACCCCCTTCTGACGAGCACTGATAATGCTATGGAATGGCCTCGTCCAGCCAACGCCTTACGTTAAATACAGCTGTTCATGCGCGCCACCGTGCCGCTACATGTTGTTGCAGGATACCTTGCCGCTTTGCTCACGGTGACCACAGGCCTGGGGTTGAATAGGGTTGTGTTCAGCAGACACTCAGATATACAGACCAGAAATGGAGGTACGCCTATGCTTTCATCTTGCTATTACGGCCTACAGATGCTCTCTGAGCCAGTTTAGCATAGAACAGCACTCATGGCTTTGAATATGCTGCATGACATCAAGACTTCTTCGCTTCAATTCTGGGAGCACTGATGTCAGAAGGTGGCAATCCAGCAGGAATGTTAGAAGCTGCCAAGCTCAAGGTCCTGGAGAGAATCTGATGGGGACTGTCTCAGTATGTTCAACAATTTCCCCAAAGTGGATCTGATGAATATGTGCAGCAACCGAACATGCGGGATACTATGTTGCCATGACAAGGTTGAGTCTGAAGCTGATTAGGATGGTCGACTATTATCTGGTCTCGACAGCAATGATCATCAGGACGCATAACTTGGACTTGCATGCACGTTTGTGCTATAATTTAGGATAAATAGAAGCTTGCACGCATGGGGCAAGGAATGTCAATTTTCTGATGCTGCTGCAACCCAGCACTGCTTTGCAAGCTGTGACTGCGTCAGCAAGTGTGACGGCACTTGCACATGAAGTCAACCTCTGTGATACGCCAGAGCTTGTACTCATGGAAGCGATTAACTTTATTTGCCTTCCCAATAATCCAATTGTTGTGGATCACCACTGGATTTACACCAGCAGCCTGATGCAAAAAGTACATGCCACTAGTCAGTAGAGCAAACTACCACTCTGCCTTGGAGTGCTCCCTTTCCACAACCCCTTAGTAAGAGACAACTGTTAAGTACTGACATCCAACACCTTGCTGATGCAAGGCATTAATGTATGCCTTGATCATACCAACACATTTAGATTCGCTTTCACACAAGTATAGAGTTCAACATAAGGGGAGCCACATGCTTGACGCACAGCCCGTCAATCAAGTCAGAATGTGTCAGGTAACCATGAGCCTGGAGCTCATACATTCGGACACCATGAGAATGAGAGGGCTATAGACATAATCACCTGGGGCTTCTGCTCCAGGAAGAAATCCTTTCCAGAAGGGAAGAGCAGAGTGGAAAGGTTACGGGGCACAAAAGCGCCACGCTTGGCCATCTGTCGAATCTCAATGTTAAGGAGCTTCTGCTCGTGCTCCTCAATGTTTGCCTGATATGATGGAAAGAATGTGAGCTGGAGATCTTGACAATGATACCAAGCGGCTGAAAATTTCAGTAGTTGTTGCATAAGTCACGGTGTTGTCTCTCTCCTCGGACATCATCGTTTTTTCTTCAAATGCAGATCACTTGACAGTAATGTGATACATCCTCTCATTCATTGATGACTCCATAGCCAGTAGACTGTCTAAGCCAGAGAAGCAAGCTTGGTAAGGTGCAGATGCTTCAAGTCACCAACGTGAATGACATAGACAGGCTAGTGACTTCTGACCCAGCATTTGTCTGAGGGGGCCCTCACCTCAAGATACCGTGCCTTCTCGGCTGCCGTCTTAAAGGATGCCAGCTTATGAGCTAAGTTGTCCACAAGGTCAACAAATTTGCGCGTGACAGTGTGCCATAAGGCCCGCATCCGCTTAGTGTTCCTCATGTACAAAAATCCTCCACACATGTCTCCATTGGGCTCTACCTGCAATAGTAGGACTCACGATCTGTAGAAAGTTAGCAAGAAGCTGCAACCTCAGTCTTGATGTTTGCTGCATCACTTCAACCAAAATTCCAACTTCAAGACCCAGCAAATTACGCTGCCCTGGGTTGCAGTTGTTACGCCAACTATTCTTGCGTGTACTTCTGCCTATCCTACAGATCCTTCAGACTTCTGCCTATCCTTCACCATGAGACTCCTTCCCAACTTGATCATGAACGGAGCTCTGCTACCCTGCTGCCTCTTTAAGCCATGACCTTATCTTGCACCCTTGTCACCAACTTGCCTGAGTGCTGGAAGAAAGTGCTTCTTGAGCAGGGACAACACCTCATACCAGATGACCTAGCTCAAGTATGCATACTTCGGAATCCGAATTTCCATTAAGACCTGCATGAATGGCCTGACACCCTCCTAAGCAACTGCACAACAGCGTGGGTAGACGACGCACCTGGCCATACATGTCGACATTATTGTCTGTGAGATGCAAGAAGGGGTTTGACTGCCAAATGGAGTCGATGTCTGCCAGGAGGACGTGGTAGCCAAAGTCCAGGACAATGCCAATCACTTTAGTACGCTCCAGGATGAGCTGCTGATACTCGAGTGTCCCATAACTGAGGCCCTCCTGACGTGTTGCCGACTGGGTGTGGAGATTCACAGAAGGGGGGATCAGCTTGTCCTGCAGCCTTAGACCCACACTCCATCCCTCTGAAACCTGACCTTATCAACACGGCCCCAAGCTATCAACCATGAGTGAAGGACGGCTGGGACGGCCAGCTCCTGCTGCCTCCTTACTTGCCTGCCAATTTTGCCCCACGTACTTTCAATTCCTGTTAGAAGGTCTTGGTGAAACTTGGTCGAGACCATACCTTGAGGAAGAAGACAGCATGGCCAGCCGCCACGAGGTTGTTGGCCAGGTTCTCATCGAACGAGACGATCATGTAGTTGGTAAAGTGCAGCTCGCTGGAGTAGCAGAGCCAGTTGGAAAGCATGTCTTCCATGCCGCCATTGGCCGAGATTGCAATGATGGTGTTGTTGATGGCAATTGCCTGGACATGGAGCACATTGCACAAAGCAAAAATTGCTAAAGTTAGCTGTTAAGAGTAGAAAAAGCGTCTTCACAGTATGCCCTCATGCGTATGCAGATGCAGTACTGCACACACATGATATGGACAGCATTGGCTGACAAGCAGGACCGAAGCTACCGGCCATTATATACTCCTGGTAATGCGCACTGCCATCCACTATGCTGCTGATTGCATCCAGAAGACTGGGGCAGTAAAGCTTGCCACACCTGGAGCATGTCCCCGAGCTCCCGGCGATTGGTGGCCATGATGCCTGGTCGCATGCTCTTGAAGCAGTAATTATATCGTCGCAGCTGCAAAAGCGGCGGTAGGTCATCCCACGCCTGCTCCTGCACGACGCCCACAAGCGACACCTCGGGCAAGCCCTCCGCTAGTTGCAGTCTCTCCGACGGCGATTCCTGCAGCCATTCAGTAATGGAGCTAAGTTGCTGCTGACTGGTGTCTGAAACTGCACAGACAGCCAAATAGCAATCTGCAGCACCGCGAGCCAAAGTAGCTGCACTCTCAGAGTCGCATGATGTGGCACAGACTGTCAAACGGGCTAATTCAACTTTCTGACTCGAGGGTGTAGCTTGGCTCAGCTCTAGCTCACCGCAACCTTGCCTCTGTGCGCGAGCGTGGTGGCAAATGCGCCACCGTCGGGCAGGTGGGCATAGACGTTGAAGTAGAAATGGGAGTGGAGGAACTCGGCAAAGCGCGACATCCACGTGTCCTGGCATGTTGACGCGTGCTCGTCCGCCCACAGCATGTCGTCGCCCAGCGCCGGGTTGCCGTCGCGGTCCTGCCGGTGTTCCTCGTACCACAGCCGGAAGCTCTTCCAAGGGCCTGGGAACAGCACCTGCGCTCTGGTCGCCATCATCTGATACAGGAATGGCCGGAAGCCCTGTGGCCCCTCTTCGACCACGTCCGCATCCTGCTTGCCTGCCAGGACATGGGCGAGAGGCGCTCATGCGCCAGAAGCTGCCACAATCCAGTCCTTGTCCGACGAGCGCCAAGAAATTGCTTCCACTTCATTGACACGACTGATGGATGCTGGCAACAAGGCAAGCGAGGGTAGAGACAAGGCGGATGGGGCTGTGTGTACTCAGTCACTGGTCCGCACAGCTTACCTGCGACCTCATCCCAGCGTTGGAGCGAGAAACCATATATGGACGGGTCGTATGCGTTCTTGTCAAAGTAGTAGGCATTCAGCAGTCTCCGCAGGTACCGGTAATACACTGGCGACAGCCTGCATTAGTGCGTGCGGAGGCGTCTCGGAAAGCCAATCAATGGGTGATGTAATGCAGGTGCGCTCACAGTAAAGAGCATCGGTGCTTCCCGCCAGAGGAGGCTGACACTTGCACACCTGGCCGTGTCCTTGACGAGGAGCACAAACTCGGCCATGCTGGCCGGCCACCACGACTCCAGCCACCGCGGCTGCACACCCAGCGGCTCGCTGAAGTAGAAGGTGCTCTGCAGCCGAGCCACACAGCCCGAGCAGGCCAGCCAGTGTCGAAGCCAGGGTCAGCAGGGATCGCGAGGAGGGCTTGGAGGAAGTATGTCAATGCTTGACATGCAGTGGTTGCCGGAGACAGCTTCAACCAGTCTCTCAAGCACTTGCCGAGATGCATAACTGATTCCTATTAGTTCTACATCTCCCCTCCGCGGTTGTATAAGCCGCACCTTCGGTCCATGCGGCCACGTGAAGCGCTCGGCGAGCTTGAGCAGCGAGCGCGCGCGGCGGACGTCCTGCTTGGGGTTGGCGCGCCGGCCCCGCGCCGGCACCGGGTGCGCAACGCGGATGTCCAGGAACACGACGTCATCGCCGTAGTCCGCCGCCTCCAGGTACTCGAGGCACGTGGCCAGCGTCTCGGCGTCGGACGACGCAAACACCTACGCATGGCCCAGCCCCAGCAGCCCCCACAGCGGCTTCAGTAAGCCCCATTCCACGTGTACCAGATCTGTAAGGCTCTGCAAGCTACGGCAGAGGACATGGGTTCGGCTTCCCTCGTCCGCATGAATACAGACTATCATGAGACGCAACTGCCGGAGCAGAATCGGAGCACGGAGGAGTGACATTGGCGTCACCTGGATGCGCAGCGAGAACTCGGGCGGCGCATCGGAGGCCGCCTCGCGCTGTGGGCGGCCGGCCAGCCCGGCGGCGGCGGGGTCCTGGACCAGCAGCGACGGCTCGCGGCGCAGAAGGGCGGGCCGCCGCAGGTCCACGATCTCGCCGCCGGCGGCGGCGGCGGAGGAGGGGAAGAAGAGCGCTGGCAGGTTGCCGTGCCACGTGTGGACGCAGAGGAGCGCGGCGGCGAGGGCCAGCGAGAGCGCCGCCAGCTGACGCGCCCGCGACGCCGCCGACGGGCCCTGCCCCTTCATCGCCGCCGCCGCCGCGCTGCTGCCGCTGCCGGC
>WELB01000055.1:114694-133894 GCA_009602725.1 Spirogloea muscicola
CGGCCATGGACACCGCGTCGCCCGCCGGAAGCGGCGGCAAGGACCACATGCCCACGCGTGCGGCCCGCGGCGGCGGCGCCGTCGCCACCGCCTCCGCCGCCTCGGCGCCCTCGTGAGCCCTCAATCCCACGCCCCCATAAGACCCCGCCTCCGATTCTGCGGGCGGGGGTTCGAGCCGCTGATCCGCCGCCGCCGCCGGCTTTTCCGCGCCAGGGGCATCACGCGGGCCGTGTGGGGCCTCTCGGCGCTCCTCGTCGCGCTGCTGACGTACATATCCCACCACCACTACGGCGACACCTTCCGCGCCCACGTAAGGCCAACACTCCCCACTAACCGCCACTACATAGACGCTAACATAGACGCTAATGTAGTCATAACACCCTCTGTATGCACCTGGCCGGCTTCTATGGCCCATATTCTGGTATCAGCAGCCGCATTGTCTTGCAACTGCTTGCAACTACTGCCACTGCCCAGCATAGATTTCGAGCACAGATCGAGTCTATGGCAGCCCAAAGCCAGCACCGTCGCTCGGCATCACTCTCTCTCTCTCTCTCGCTTTTGATATATGATTGCGCTGTATAGCTGATGCACACTGTCTCTCGCTTTTGCGTGTTATTCATGCACACTTTCTCCGCTTCCCCTTCCGTTTCCTCTTCTGCTGCATCCCCGTCCCCGTTCCCCTTTGCTATGCCATCTGGGTTCCACAACGCTTGCAGCAGTGCCAAGCCGGCTCCGTGATGGCTGGCCTTGTGGGGATCTGGGGTGTCGCGGCCGCCTGCATTCCTCAGTGCAGCTCTGCCGCAGGGCCGCTCATTCCCCATTCCTTGCTGCGGCATTGCACCCAGGCGCTGGTGCCGCCGTCCTGCAGGCCCCGCATTGTCAGCAGTGACAGCCCCCTGCCCAAGCTCTTCTTCCTGGCCGGTGTGGAGGGCGCGGGCCACGAGCTCTTTGAACGATTCTTCGCGTGTGTAAACACTCCTCCTATCCGCCGGCCTCTCCTTGACAACCTTTGGCACCCACTCAATCGAAACGATCCAGTGATGCTTGGCGATGGATCACTTAATTCCACAACAGGACCAATTTGAGCCCTTTTGATCGAAACAGCTCAAATCAATTAGAGCCGCTTCAAGTTGGCCTTAAGGTGGCTCCAAGCAGCTCAGGTTTGCTTGACCATTGGGCCATGTCTGCAACATGGACTGGTCCCTGACATTTGCGCTGTTCAGCAGTCTAATGGACCACTGATGGAGCCGAGCGTGGTTCTAATTGTGCAGCAATCTGAACGTCAACCTGACATACGAGAAGTTTGAGCCGGACCTCCACCTCACCTTCGAGGAGGGCCAGAAGACAGAGGACCCCAAGTGCTCGGCGCTGCCATACGCCAGGCACCCCGTCAACTTCGGCGCGCAGGCAGCTGCGAGACTGCAAACCACAATCCAGGCATGTGCCGCTTCTGGATACACGCCCATGCAGCTGTGTCAATGAACTTATTGCAGAAAATTTCCTCCTTGGAGCACCATGGAGACATGAATCAAAGAGACCCGCAAACCGAGTTGTCTATGCACTGCAGCACGACGGTTCCACTTTATGCTGAGCCAAATCACAGTCCAATGGCAAGCACAGCTTTCGGCTTTACTGAGAGTCTGGGTTGGCGTGAGCAGTTTGCCGGCAGTTACTTGAGGGCGCGGGACCCCTTCCCAATGGGCCGCATAAGGACGCCACTGGCCCGTCCTGACCTCGTCAGCCTCGCCCTCTTTGATGGCATCCTATATGATCTGAAGGTCAGCCTGGCCCCTCCTGCCTTCGACAACAATCTGCAGACTCCAGCTTTCCCTTAGCGTCAAAAGGCTCTTTGTCCAGTATGCAAGCTCCGCAGTGGACTACTATAGATTGCATTTGCTGCTCAGCTCTGCTCGTACTTGCTATGTCTTGTTATTTCTCCAGATGCAGCCACCCATTCTCAACGTTCCTAACTAATCTCAAACGAGAGGGATACGTTGTCACATATAAGGAAGCCTGCACTGGAGTCTGCTGTTGTACTACAGACCTTGAATACCTTTGCCTCTAACACTCACTCGGTAATCCCACAGGTCTTGGTACTGGTTCACGAACCACGAGAGATGGTGGCCTGGTCGGTCGCGCGGAAATACGATGGCAACGACGTCGGTCGGCAAGTGCGGATGGTGGAGGATTCGCTGGTCTACCTGGACGCTTCTGTCCGAATGCTGCACTGCGGCTCGTATGCTGTCTTTGACACACCTCTCCTCTCCAAGCACCCAGATGTGAGAGGCGCAGGCTCGCTTCTGCCGCTCCTCCTAATTTGTTCATTGATTGTTGCTGTTCTTCCTGGTATAATACCTTAGAGACATGCCTCACACCAACAGAATGTAATGTGCTTGACTGTAAGCTCTTTTCGATAGACAGCAATTAGAGGCAATGTCCAATCTAACTCACGATGCACTGGATTGTTCAGTAGTTGCTCAACTGCTATTGCAAGCACTTCGCTCGATGTACTGCGATCATGCAAAATGCAGGACGGGGCAGGTCGTATTGGAATGAACGCTCCAGTGCACGAGGTTGCTGTCTGTGTCACAAATGCCAGACAATGCAACCTGAAGCTCTGTTCTTAGATACTCACGGCGTGTATCTTCTGTGCACAAACAGGCCATGGTGGACAAGCTGACGGAGTTCTTGGAGCTGCCAGTCACCAAGGAGGAGGTTCACAAGGCCCTGCGAGTCGCCCGCACTGAGTGGCTGACTGGCAGTGCTGAGGAACCACCACTCTTCCACGGCAAGAGGTGAGCAGACGACCTCTCAACCTGATGCTATTGTAATAAAGACCAGTGTCATAGATGGTTGCAGACAACCCCATGTATCATTCTCATCTATGACACCAGACAGGCACTGGCGATTGATACAAAGCAATATGAGGTTCTGTAAGCCCTGATTCTATATTTTATTTGGACTGGCACAGCTTGGACTACTTCTTTGAAGGACGAGAGCCAATGTGGCCGCTGCTCAGTGCTTGCCGCGGAATCCCACCTTTCCGCCCTACTCGGCCTTCTCACTGGCCCTCATCATGAAAAACATGGGCAACCCCTTGATTGCTGCCCCTAGGTGTATACCATGTTACATCTTCTAGATGTCACAGCTGCCATGGCGATGTACAGATTGTCGCCAGAGGAATGTGCCCAACAAATGCTTGGAAACTCAAGCCTCATTAGATAATGGTTGGTGATCACTAGGCCTAAAGTTTGCAGGAAGATAAGATTGTGCCTGAATCTGCAGCCGCTGTTGTCTCTAACATCTGTTGGGGGTATGACATTCATTTAGCCAATGATATTCCATAACTAATGCTCAAAAATCAGGGCTGCAAACCTAACGAGAAGGCGTGACAAAACAACACACGGTACGCTTACCACAATCGTCCTGGCAGAGTGTTCGAAAAGAAAAGTTGACAGGGCAATGCGAAGTGCATCCTACACCACTCTCTGTTGGACGAACTACTGCTACTGTGATGCCCCACAGTAAGAATGACTTTCTCAAGACTTAACAAGTGAGGTCTTTGTAATTGGAATCTCAATGGCTTCATCAATGTGCTTGATGAACTCCACGGCCTCCTCCACACTTGGCTTGCTCACCATCATTTCATACACCCATGTGGGCAGGCCATCCTCCACGCACACCACCTTCTCACCCGGCTGCACCAGAGGCTTGATGTACATCACATCCGGATGATCCACCCACTTCTGCAAAACCCGAACACAGCGAGGGTTGGCTTAGAGGCAAAGGCAATATTCTCAAGTTGCTGGTAGATGACGGAATGGTTGATGTGACATCCATCCAAAGCTACTGGCCCACGTCAGCTGCGCTCAGCTGCTTGATAGTATGTTGCTTTCTGCAGAATGACTGGAAGCAAAGTGGCAACCATACAACACCCTCTGATCAAGTACCACCTGCCTGCACCCTGCTCTAGCAGTTGTGACCAGGTTCTTGTACCTTGAAATAGTCAATGTTAGCGAGGTAGCCTGTCTCGCTGGCATTCACAGAGTATTCGGCGATGTGCATCAGCGGCTTGGCGGACACCAGTGGCTTCCTGGGAATGCCCGCCGCAGCAAAAAGGGCCTCCTCAACCAGGTCCACTCCCCACACCAGCTTGTTGATGTTCCTCACAGGGCCCCCTCCCATCCTCGCATTGACCTGGAGGAGAAAGTCAAGAAAACACATTGCAGGCCCACAATTCTCATGATGTGTTCATGAGCGAGCAAGACTTGAATACTTCAGTGCAATTTTGCAAAGCTCAGAAGTGCAGAACCCTCCATTAGCAACCAGGAACAAGTGCATCTCCTGAGCTGGCCATCAACGTTGGAGGCCCGGCCGCTAGCACAGTCTACCAATGAAAAGTCTAGGTGTTTGGGCTTTCCGTTCAGTAATGTACCTCAATGAGGTGAGGCCCATGGTTGGACGTGTACTTGCACTCGACATGGAATACGCCCTGCTGGAACCCCAGTGCCTTCACTGTGTCCACTGCCAGCTCGCAAAGCTCCTTCTGCTGTGTTTCAGAGAGCAGCGAAGGGCAGTTGGATCCCGTCTCGTTGAAGTACGGCTCGATTGTTGGCCAGTTGTCCGTGATTGAGCCGTACACCACCTCACCATTGCTCATCACAACATCCACATCCACCTCAGGGCCATCGAGGTACTGCTCCATCATGAAGATCTGTGGTGGCGGCTCTGTCTGCACTTTCTGATGGGCCATTCCTTGCCCTTCCTGAAATGAACAGCAAAAGCTTATCTGTGACAGGAGCAATATGAAGCTCACAAAGCCATGCCACTGACTTTGTATAATAAGCTCTCGAAAAAAATAATTTCAATTTTCCATGTAAACATACAAGCTGTCTTTTAATGGGCAACTTGCAGGGCCCAATCACTTATTGGCCACTGCTAAATTCTCGGCAGGTATCAAAGACATCAAGAATTAAGTGTGACAGCTGCAGGCGAGAGACTGGGGTGGCAATTACCATACCACGATGGCAGCCCAGCTTTCATTGACTTCCTTTGATATCTTGTCAAAGATCTTCAGGAGCTGGGGCAGTGTGTCAACTCTGACCACTCCTAGTGATGCCGCGCCTGCACAAGTCCATCACGTCCATGGAAAGTAAGTAATCCTGAGATCCTCAGATTGACTTGGCAGCTCGCAATTATAGTAACTCAACATACAAGCGTCACCTCAACGTACCTGTCACACATGCAACCATCGACGAACTACGAAACACGCTACTATTACATTGATGACTTGCAGCTGCTGCAACTGTGACATTAGGAGACCAGTCAAATTGTAGATTTGAACCTGATATGGGCTTTATAACTGCAGGAAAGCCAACTGCCTCAGCTGCGGCGTGGACATCGCCTGAGGACTTGATGGTGTGATTCTTGGGCGTCGGCAGGCCACATTCGGCCATGACGCTGCGGGTCAGCTGCTTCTCGCGTGCATTGTCCACCGCCTCCGGCAGGTTGCCAGACACGCCAAGGTGCTCTGCCAGCCGCGCAATCAGCGGCTGCGCCACCTCCCAGAAGCTGATCACACCATCCAGCTGCCCAAACTCCTGCATGCAGTAGAAGGGGTGGGCTGCTGCAGGTTCAGGTTATATATAAAGTGACTGTCATGGCACCTCCAACGCACTCATCTGACATGTTGGCCACATGCATTGGTGGTATTGAGCAATGACTAAATCATTCACTTCTCTGCAGAGACTAAGCTGACCGCAAACACATTTTACTCCATGCCCTACGTCATAATTTAAGCTAATTCGGCAGTTCTCTCACCTTCTCAATCCCAGTAATGGTGTCCACCATCCTTTCAAACACTGTTTCAGAGTCGGACCAATCGAAGGGGTAGAAACGCTCGATGGTGCCCTCCTCCTCCAACAGCTTGCTCCAGCTGTCAGGGCCGTCCACAATCACACCTCTGCATGCATGCAAAATTGTGATCAGAAAGGTATGATGAAGCTGGACGGCTTATATCCTGCCACTGGCGGTATGGCTGCTGGAGATTACAGTAGCACCGGATAATTGGCATATCTCAGATGTGCAAGTGTAATAGCTGCATTGCAAAATGGGCGTAGGCCACAATGCAACTCCAAGGCAAGTCGAGCACCTGATGCCCAGCTCCTTGGCTCTCTCGTATATGAAGCGCTTGCCAGAGTATCCAGCTGCCACGAAGACAATGACTGTCCCTTTGAGCATCCGCCGTCTCAGCTGCCTGCCCTCGACCGTCCGTGCTGCCACCCGCTCCTGTCATTGCCACCTAGGGTCAGCTTAAGGGCACAGGCAGTACCTAGGATAGGAGCTCAGACGCTGCACTGCCTGGGTGCTCAGCCATGCCTGGTACCTGGCAAGTGCCTAGCTCAAGTCAAGTGCCCTACATTGACGACAAAGCTTGCAGCAAGTGAGGCATCATATCGGCAAGGGGCTGGCTGAAGTAAACAAGTGTCTCAGCTCTGCAAGCAAGGTGACATTTGCCACAAAGTATAACCAAATGCGTGAATGCAGCAACTCAATCAGCCCAAGTGTGATGACACAGAGACTGATGTGTGATGTTAGTAGTGCACCTCCGGGAGGGAGTTGAGTGTCTCGACAGCCGGCGACGCAGGCGTCTCCCGCAAGACGCGAGCGCGCTCTGCTGGTGAGAGGCCCTTGGGAAGTGATCCGATGCTCCACTCGGACAGGTAGTTCGTGTCCACTACGGAAAGCGGGCTCGCTGCAACGGGGGCAGCTGACGAGCGGCTTGCACCAATCGGTGAACTGCCCTTGCCCCTGATCTCCTGCACTACGCCGGCCGCAGCACATGCCAACTGCATCAATCAGCCGCCTGTGCTCAAAGGACTGCTTGGGCCAGAAGAGCATGTGTTGCACGACCAGCATTTCCTCAACACTAAATGTCAGGCTAATTGAAGCCTGAAAAATAAGCCAGAGGCAAACTAGGTTATTGGCAACTTGTGGTCAGGCAGTTACTGTGAGCAGCATGTTGAGGTGCTGCAAGGAAAAAGCTACAGTGCATGCAGAGCAGCCGGTGGCCACCACCGCAAGCAGAGTGACAGATTGCCAGGGAGGCCTTACAAACGAGGTGGAGAGCGAGGAGGCGGCGGGCGAGCGGGCATGCTCAGGCCCTCGCCGGCTGAACTTGTTCTCCTCGTAGTCGACCTGTTCAGAATGCAGGCACACTATCAGCGGCTCTAACCCTCACTATCGACCTGTCCAGAGTGCATAAACATGGTCAGCACAACCTGAAATAATCGCAGCAAGCACACCAGCAGACATGCACTCCATTGCCACGAAGATCACAATACCCTCGCATGGCAGATATTATAGCCCCTGACGTCTGCACTGACGGCCGCGAGCGTGGGAGCGCACACCGAAATCATGGGGCAACAACGGTGGCAGATGGTGGGACAATGGAGGATGGCAGGCTATTTGCGAATAAGGGAACCGCTGCGGCGGCGGGGGTTCGAACCAGGGTGGTGGATTGGCCGAGGCTGCGGGCGAGGCTCCACTCGTGCACGGGCGCGCTGGAGCTGATGGACGCCTTGCCGATGTCCGCGAAGATGGCGGCGTCCGCGTCGGATGCCAGCTCCGGGTAGAGGCACGGCCACGCGTCCGGCGGGCAGGTGGCGTGCTGCGCCGCCAGCGGCGGCGGCGGCGGCGCCAGGCGCTCGGCGCCGTCATTGCCGACGCCCAGGCGCGTGGCGNCGCGGCTGCCGGTGCGCAGCCGGCACTCCCGCAGCAGCTGCCGCCGGTTCTGCCTGCAACTACCACTCCCAGCGATCCCCCGCCGCACGATCGGACCTAGATCACAGCACCAGCTACATCCAACGCTCCGCCGTCGCCGCCGCCACGATCCCTGCCACCGCCGCCGCCACCGCCGCCGCTGCCGCCGCCGCGGCCGCGGGGGCGTGATCTCACTCAGCTGATGTGACGACGAGGGCCCGGTAAGAATCTGCGCGGGCGCTGGATTAAGGGGCCCCGCTGTGGCGTGCCCCGCATTATTGGGCAGCCGGGCTTCCGCGCCCGTGGGAACGGGCCCCCTCCCGGCCGCCACGCGGCGCGCGCCCCGTGCTCGGCCCCGACCTGCGCGCCGAGCTGCCCGCCGCTGCGGCGGCGCCGCGGCGGAGACGAGCCGACGCCGCAGCGACGCGACGAGCTTCCAACGGCCGCTCGACGACTAAACGTAACCCGTAAGGTGGAAATCGAATGCCGCGAGCTACTCTGACTTGATGTTGCTCACTCGCGGGTACTGAGCTTCCCTCTGCATCGTCTCGTCTCTTCTCTATGGGCGAGCACTTTCTTCTAATCGAAGGGCAAGGCCCCTTCTTGTTGTTGTTCAACTCTTCCTCGGCCTCCCACCTAACCGCCTGATTGGGGTGCGCCAGTGTGAGTGCCGCTTCCGTGCTGAGGGTGCTGAGCTCGCCACTCACATGCTGCGAAGAGAAGAAGTGGCACTCCCAACGGGGGCAAGGGCTGTGAAAAGCCAGCCCGAGATGCCCCACTGGATCAGAAGTGGTGGGCATCCACAACCTGCTCCGTGATGCCCTGGCGGGTTTGATGGGCGACGCCGAGTACCGTGCGGTCGTGGAAGTGAACAACATCATGCCTATCACCACGGATGCCCAGGGACGTCATCATCGCCGCACTCTTGACATTGTGGGCGTGCAACCTGGTGGAGGTCCACTGGCCTTGGTCGATGTTGTGGTTACGGAGGCCTATAAAGGGCCAGCATCGACAGACATCGCTGGCCACGCAGTGGGCAGTGCTGAATACAGAAATTTGCAGCACTACTCCGCTTACCCCCAATGTGATCAGCTCCTGCCAGCGGCAATCGACATCTTTGGCTGCTTAGGTCCTCGTCTCCTTACTCTCCTTCAAAATCTAGCCAGTTTTACGTTACACACGACATGCAGATGTGTTCCTGGCTGAGATGGGCTTGCCAGCTGCATATATGTCGTTCTTGCGACGACGAGTTTCGGCCTGTTTGCAGCGTGCTCAGGCTCATGCTTTGCACCAGAAAGCTGGGCGAGCTCTAGTTGGTGGCAGAAGGGCTTCATATCCGCCATCTAGTACTCATGCATCGGTTAGCGACCTTTATGTCTTGACCCGTGGTTACTGAGCGGGTCAACCTACTGTAGGGTATGTAGGTCTTAAGATGAGTTTGCCTTTGTACTTGGCCTTCGTTTGTTTCAGATACACGGAAATCTCCCTTCTTGTTGGCGACAAGATTTTCCTGAAGATGGATATAGGCGCAGGTGGCGAGCCGGAAGCATAGTCCGGCGGCTAGTCACTCTGACTTGCGGCTACTGAATAGAGGTGATTAAGTGATAATCTTACATGGTCCTTACTTGATTACGTATTCCAGCGCCTTCCGGCCCCTTGGGACCATGTCAATTCATTACGGGTTGGCTGTTCACAGCCTCGCCTCATTTGAGAGAACCGCTCTCTGCCGGAAGGCCCACGACCACAAGTAGCACTAGGGTAGTGAGCACGCGCTCACTACCCCCTAGTGGAGAAAAGAAGATAAGAATGCGGCTCTCCCAAACGGCCGCAAGGGCTGTGAAAGAGGCAAGCGCAGCCAGGTGGCTGGGAGAAAGTGAAAGAGAGAGCGTGGGGAGGCCAGGCCAAGCGTAGGCCCTGAGCTACTCAGACCTGATGTTGCTCACTCGTGGGTACTGAGCTTTCCTCTGCATCGTTTCTGTGTTCTGCAGTATGTTGTAGTGTAGTCCTTTCTCAGGCCCCGACGGCTGGCCCGCCGTGGCACGCGTGGCGGAAGAGAACAGCTCAGCCAATGTAAGGCCAATGGCTGTGCGAGGGCTGGCTTTTCACAGGAGAAAGGGCTCGCCCATTTTCACGGCCCTTGCCCCCATCGGAAGAGCCGCTTCTTTACTGAGAGAGGCCAGCCCAAAGAGACGTGCAGACTCTGGAGAGGGCCCCGCAGTCGCTTGCTTAGCTCGTAGTTTGGCCCCTTCGAACCTTGTCAATTCTTTTCGGGCTGGCTTCTCACAGCCCTTGCCCCCATTGGGAGAGCCACTTCTTCTTCTTCTCACAGCAGAACGGGGGAGGATGGACCACTTAGTAGTTACGAGTGAGGAGCCTCACATCCGACAGACGAGCTGCCGGTAAACGATCCCCCTGACGAAAGCCGGAGGCCGCAGCGAGAGCGCGGCCAGCACGCAGATGCAAGGCGTGGGCCATGGTCCCTAGCTTTTGCGGTCCACTTGCGCGCAGGCCGCGCTCTGGCGGCGGCCTCCGGCTTCCGTCAGGGCGACGTCTTTCCGCCTGCTAGCTACTCAGATTTGCATCTACTGACGAGAGGTTACTGAGAGTTCGCTTACTGCTGTCTCAGTCCTTAGCACTCCGACTCCTTCAGACCTTGTCCATTCTTTTGGGCTGGCCTCTCCCAGCCACCAGTTAATCTGGCCGCGCTTGCTCTCATGGACCGGTGGAGGGAGACGGACAAGCGCATACGATACAAGCACATACGATTCTTCTGCTTCTCACAGCCCTTGCCCCCATTGAGAGAGCCACTTCTCCTTCCCAATGGGGGCAAGGGCTGTGAGAAGCCAGCCCGAAAAGAATTGACAAGGTTCGAAGGGGCCAAACTACGAGCTAAGCAGCGACTGCGGGGCCTGAAGAGGCTATGGCAGAACGGGGGAGGATGGACCGCTTCTGGAGAGGGACGCCGAGATGAAGAGATGGGGGGCCTTATAGGCCCCTCCATAGGCCCCTCCATCATCTGGCCCCCTTCGAACCTTTGTCAATTCTTTTTCGTGCGGGCTTTTCGCAGCCCTTGCCCCCATTGGGAGTGCCACTTCTTCTTATAGGCCCATGGATCTGATCACGCCAGGCGGGGGAGGGGCGTCTTTTCGTACCGGGGCCCCGACTGGCGGCGCCGCCACCGCGCGCCCCGTCGGGCTGGCATTCGGCCACGCAAGCTCCGGCCCCGGCCCTCCGCCTTTAACTAGCCGCCATCTAGACTCTTTGCTGACGGGAAAACCACCCCCGCCGCCGCCACCGCAGCCGCCGCCGCCGGCGCCGCCGCCGCCGCCGCGGTCGCCATGGACGCCGCGAAGGTGGCGCAGCTGCGGCAGTTCGTGACGCTGTGCCAGGCGTCGCCCGCCGNCAGCGGCGCTTGTGCTGGCTCTGGCGCTGGCCGCCGGCGCCACCGCAGCGCAGCGCTCGGAGATGCATCTCGCCGTGGCCGGACCGGCCGGGGCCCGCTCGGTGCGCCCGCTCGCCGCGGCTGCTCGCGAGGACGAGAAGGCCATGGCGTGCGCCTCCGGGTACTACGAGTACGAGATGATGACCACCGGCTGGTGCTTCGTGCACGTCATCACCCGCGCCTCCTGCTCTAACATTGACCAGGTCCTTCGCCGCTCTCACCCTCCCACTTGCCACTAACGGCCGCTTCTGTATACTCTTGGCTTCGCATAAGCGCCTGGCTATCACCTTCCTCCTCCAGCTAGCAGCTCACTCGCCCAGGCAGCTTCTTGTTTGTGCACAAATACTTCATTGAAATCTACCTGTAATTAAAGACCAGAATTTGGCCTTTAATGTATGCAAATGTTCATCAGACTGTTGGTTGGGGTTCCTGTTCAGGCTTATGCTGCTGGGTACGTGGAGGGTGCGCTCTCTCACCGCGAGATCTGGCCCCACTGGCTCAACACCAAGTCTGCCTTTGACTACTCTGCCAAGATGGACAAGTACCTGGCGACCAACTGGGGCTACCTCAAGCGCCAGTTCGCCCGCTCGCATGGTTCAGCAGAGAAGGCCGCCTACTGGGCGCAGGTGCTCATCTGGCCCATCAGCCAAACAGCAGGCTGACATTGTGCAGAGATGACTGATTAATGCGGCAGAAGCTTTGAAGTCAAGTTAGTGGCTTCATCTCAATAAATATATAAAATTTATATTAAAGTATAGTTTGCTGCATGTGCTTGCCTCTGTGTGTTGGGCGCTTGGAAGCTTAGTCTTTGTGTCATATAGCAGGAGCTCAGCTACACTGTGCGCCAATGTATTCATCCAGGTCGAGCTTGTATACGAGCAACTTCGTGGGATTGCCGAGGGGTACAATTCCGCTTGCCCCGAGGAGCACAGGTTATCAGGTGAGATACTAGTGCTTACTTGACGTGATGGTAGCTTGTCATCGTCCTGCTGGCATGAAGTGTAAATTGGCGCGTGCTACTTGGTGAACAGCTACAACTGTGGCAAGACGTACCTCGAAACCTTACACTTCGTGACCTTTTTGACTTTCTCGACTCTTTGACTTCTGTGCAGAACAAGCCTTCATGCTAATGAACAGTGATGGTGATATGTACGACCTCAAGCCAGCATTAGCTCTCATTCCTGACTCTGAGCTTGAGCCGAAGGATGATGATGACGATGATGACGATGACGACAAGAACAACAATGATGACGATGAGGATGATGATGATGACGAAGATGACGAGGATGATGACAATGTCAATGACTCCAAAAGGCGAGCAAAGGTTGCAAAAAGTGCGAGGGATGCAAAGAGCATGTTTGGGCGCAAGTCACTTCTTCGCCAGGCTGTCGATAAAGAGACAGTGAGCATCGACGAGGAGCATGATGCAGCACACTCTCGCGCTCAGGGCAGATGCTCTGGCATGGTCAAGGTACCTAGCTTACAAGTCACTGCTTCTTGGAGATTGATGGCAGTATGTTAGATCATTCTGTTGAGCGCTGCAACACTGGCATGCTCGCTTCTTATGGTTCCCCATTTATTCTTTCCCCATTCATTGAGCTTGATCCTATTTGCAACCTGTGCTAGCTAGCACTTATGCCAAATTCAGAGATTGCCTTGGTATCATGCAGGTGACAGCAGGTAACACAGAGCTTTTCACCAGCCAGGTGGCATTCACTGGCTTGGAGGAGATGCTGCGCATGTACAAGTAAGCTTCTGAGCTTGGGTTGCATGCCCGTGTATTAGTCACACATCAGAATCATGACATGCCATTGCTGACTGCAAATGGCTGCATTGGACTCATATATTGCTGTTGTCTAATGTAAAAGACACGTGTTGTATTTGCAGGATGTACGATTTTGCCTTTACAAAGTACAGTGGCTCAGCCGACAGCCTCCCTGGCAAGCGCATGGCGTTCTCCTCATATCCTGCCCACCTGTTCTCTGGCGACGATTTCTACGTCATTTCCTCGGGCCTGCAGGTCCAGGAGACGACTGTTTACACATACAACTTTGACCTGTACAAGAAGTACATCACTCCCACGGGCACTGTGCTCGAGTGGGTCCGCAATCTGGTCGCAAATCGTCTGGCCACCAGCGCGCCAGAGTGGTCGAAGATCTTCTCGTGGTATAATAGCGGCTCATACAACAACCAGTGGATGATTACCGACTACAGCCTCTTCACGCCCGGGCAGCCACTTAAGGACAACACGGCCTGGGTTCTTGAGCAGTTCCCTGGGTATGCCATGACTTGTCTTGTCTTGCTCATACACTGATGCATTGGCAATTGTACTCAATCCATTGGTTACTTGTGTAGTCAATATTTGCAGTGGTATCATGCAAGCTGTAACAAATTTCTGATTTTCTTCTGAGAATGCATTGCACCTTCTTACTTCATCTTTGTTATTGCAGATACATCGATGCGTGGGATGTCACTGAGGAGTTGCGGCAGCATGGCTACTGGGCCTCTTACAACATTCCGGCGTCCAAGAAGCTGTTTGCAGTTGCTGGCTGGCCTGAGCAAGGTGTCATTTCCATTCCAAATTTGACGGGGTGCTACGTCGTTCTTATGCTGTTGAGCTGTGTCTTGTTTCACTGCAGACATTGAATACCATCAGCAAATTGATGCGTTGTGTTGATCCCATGGTGACAGTGGCGAAGCTGGGGCCATGGTTGAGTTATGAGGGCGCTCCACGCGCCAAGCTCTTCAAGCGTGACCATGTCCTGGTGACAGATATTGACTCCTTCAAGACGCTGATGCGCTACAACGACTTCAAGCGTGACCCCTTGAGCCGCTGCCCTCAGTGTGATCCACCCTACAATGCAGGTACATGATGGCAGCTCCTTCCCCACCTTTGCACCTGCCGCTAAGCTACATCTTGCAAGTTTGGCAGGAAACATCTGCCGAATCTACCCATCTGCTACTACAGATGCAAAATCAGCTTTGGTATCTTCAGAGTCATTTTGCAAGCTACTGAGAGTTATTTATGAGGTAGGTCAATGTCATAACTGATGGCACTGGATATGCTGTTGCAGAGTTTGGCATTGCAAGCAGGGGAGACTTGAATCTGGCAAATGGCAGCTATCCCGCAAACATGATATCCCACAGGGACCACTCTTCGATCGACACCAAGGTCACCAGCTATGCACTCATGATGGAAATGGAGAGCATCATTGTCTGCGGGCCCACATGCGATACGCAGCCGGTCTTCAAGTGGTCTGGCTCGGATTTTAACATTCTTCCCCACGAGGTAATATGTTGTGACATTCTACGCACTTAAATCTGTTGCATTCTGCCTGGCAGAGGCAATAAGTGCATCTTGTCTTTGAGTATGCAACCTGTGCATTATGGTGGCATTGCAAAGCCATTGATTCTTAATCATATCCACGGCAGTGCAAGCTTCTGCAGCTGCCCATGTCATTGACACCATGATGTATGCTTGTCTCAGGGACACCCCGACTCCTTCAACTTTCCTTGGTACAAGGTCGGATGGAATTCGTCTTTTGACGATCCCTGGGCCAAGTATGTAAAGAACTCGACCTACTGCCACTCAGACGAGTGAGCATGAGCAGTGGGATTTAGTCATGCAACTATGGTCGCGGTTCTAGTGGCAATTACACCGCTCAGGCCGTGCACCCGCACCATTGGCCTTTAGTCATCTTCTGTTGATGCTATTGTTTTGCATTTTATCTATGTTATTGACAGTTTGACTTCACACAAGCTGTGAAAGGTGTTCACAGCCCAGTTGGAATGAGAATCACGCATGATATTGAGTCCATGAGGGTGGCCACGGCAGTGGTCATGTGAGCCCTGAGGGTCAAGTGCCTGGTGGTCTGAGCATGGAGAAGGAATGTTGTATTTGAATGCATTCATGTCTCCAGCAGCTTGATCAAGCATCTGGACACTTCTGGGGTTTGATTAATCACCACTTTTGTTTGCGTCAATACTCACGGAGGAGAAGATGGCACCAGTTGTTCTCACAGAAGTCTGTGTATATCATATTGATACAAGATGAAATGAAACAATAAGACAGTATCTGTCATCACTCAGTCAAGCAGGTATCTCTCAGTCAAGCAGCAGTTCAAGTATGACCTTGAGAGTTGGAATCTGTATATGCAGGCAAAGAGTTTCTTGGTGTCTGTGGTGAAAAGCCAGCAAGGTTCATTGTACTCTGCAACAACATCATGTCATGTCAGAGGGCAGGTCATTAGTATTTCCGACTCAAAATCCGTTTAAGATTCTTAGCTTGACTACAGCAAGTCTATTATGCTTTCAGTCCAGATTGTTGTTAAAGTTGATGTGGGTCAACAGAGACAGCTGCAATGCAATGTACCTTGTACACAGAGGGCTTAGGGGACATCGCGATGGCCGGTGTTGATGAACCTCGTGATCCTGCAAATTGCCAACAATTTCAATACGACCCTGAAGCTTGCAACTTCTAGAGTAAAGGATTACCTGAATATACATATGGCAGAAGTCTTCGACTGTGCACGCTGAAGGACTCACTTGGCCTTGGCACTGGAGGTGCCTGGGTTGCTACATGAGGCTCCTCGTTCAGCGCAACCAGTGCTGAGGTTTCCTCCCCCTTGCTGGCCGCTTTCTCATCGCCCCTTGCATAGATCAGTGCACCACACACTAGCACAACAAACCTGCCAGTCCCATGTCCAATTTCCAACATCACTTCTGTCAGAACATAGAATGGCTGATTCTATCATCTGCTAGCACAGAGATTGATTACTGACTGACAAAAGCACAAGCTGCAGAAGGCAGCGGCCCAGAAGTCTCACCCAGCTGCTTGTATGTAGGACCCATTGTTCCACGACTCTCCGAGCTTCCCATACCCAAGCGGAGTGTAAAATAACAGCAGGTCAACCTGCAACAGGTTTTGCCTTCCATTTCACTGTAAGACTGCATGCTACCTTGCAATCCACACCTAACTTGCCTGCTTATGGCAAGTGCAATATGGATTGGTCTTGCAATCTGACTCCTGCAGCACTTGTTCAGGTGTATGCTGAAAGTAGCAGTGCTAGAGAGAAATGTGTGCCTTACCAGCCACACAAAAAGCGTACGCATGGTCTCCAACACTGTCCGGAAAACAGCCCCAAGGTTGCCTGCAACAATAGCGTAACGACATCTTAATAGTTGGCATACTGAGCTATCGTGCACACATTGTTGCAGCTGTGCCAAGCTGGTATAGCAGAGGCCTGCCAAGACTAAGCGCAGAATCAGAAAGAAGTATCACATCAGGGCAATCACTGGACTATGGAGCATCACCTGTTACACACATCCCTGCATAGTTGTACATGAGGAGGCCAGCCATGTCAACTAAGAGGATGATCCAGATCACTCTATTGTGCATGATCATCTGCAATCAAACCACAAGTGACGCACTCCTTAACCATGACTGATAACGTGCTGGATACAGCAAGAGAAAACATGAAGCTTGCCCAGAGGTGGCCAGATCTACAGCCAGAAGGCTTCTACCGGCATGCAAATGCAAGCTGCTGAGTTCTTGCCACACAGTATCACAAAAGTGTGTACAGATAAGACTTTAAGCTGATGACAACAAGGAGCAGCCCTCAGGACTCAACTTTGTTCGAATGCGCACAACCTGCTGTCAATATTGCACTGCTATTGGAACCCAAGCGCAAAAGAAGAATACGAAAGATAGTGTCATGGACGTGCGGTCCAGTGCACGAGAGGCATACGTGCAGTGTGTCAAGCGAGTCTTCATGGAGCCCAGAGCCCTCTCGGCCAGGTATGAAGTAGACACTAGGCAATACCACCAAGAACATAGCCAAGCTTCCCCACACCCCCTCAAAGCCCACCTGCACACGACAACCCCTGACAGTCAGCTTCAGGTCAACTTAAGGCACCAAAATCTACTGTCAAATTCAAGCATGCGCTGTCTGAAAGATGTCAGTGCAACTCGCACAAGACAAAAGCGGAAGTAAGTCAGAAGCTGAAGGAGCAACTCACGATCTTGAGAGGCGCAATATTCAGGTCTGCCATGAAGAAGTCCTCATAGGTGATCTGGGCAGCTTGAACAGACTGCAAGAAACAAGTACGGCAAATGAAGGCTTGCCTCTTGACTGACTCTGAAGGCGGAGAATGAAGCAATCAACCGAGCCCGTATTATAAGCTAATCCCCTACGCCTTAGTCAGATTTGTATATCTGCGCTTGAAAAACTTACTACAACACGCGAAGCAAATGCAGAGTACACTGGTGCAGATTTCCGACAGTGTATAGCTGGACATCAAGTCAGGTCAATGACTTGTGGCGCAGCACAGTGGAGAAGGCCTTGCTTATCCGGTGTGGCGGGGCGCACCTGTGAGGCGATGATGAGGCACATGCCAATGGCCATTTGGCGCACCGGCACCTTGCGGGTGGAGCTGCCCTCGCTGCCCAAGAGGCTGGCAGCACCTACTAGCGAGATGCCGGCCTATTAGCAGCACATGCGACAGACAAAGACCAGGTGCTAAGGCAATTGGTAAGCGCTACAAGACTGCCTTAATTCAGCAGGCAAGGACAAGACTAAGAAGCACGCAAAGGACGTCTCAGACAAGACTGTTGCAATTCAATTGACAAATGTTGCATGTTCCTTCCAAGCCTGCACCTCCCGTGCAATTTAGCTTAATGCTTCTATATTCTGGAATAATTGGTCTTACTGTGCAATGGTAAAGTGGCTTAGTTCCACTAACACGCATCAAGGCATAGGGTGCAAGGCTTATACCAAGCAGCATAGGATGCCCGAATAGTGGAACTTGTTCAGCTTGCGGCCCAGGAAGATGACCGAGAAGAGCGCGGCAAAGAGCATCTCAGCGCCACGGAGCATCTGGTACACGGATGCGGTGACGGAGACGAGTCCGACGTTCATGAGCACGGTGGCAACGAGGTCGAAGCCCGTCGGGATGGCCAGCATGAACGCCTCCCGCCAGCTGCCACGCCGCTCCTCCTAGACGAGTTCCAAAGGCACAGGTTGAAGCCACAGCAGCAGCTGGTGAGTACATCTATGAGTTATTTGGCCAAATGGGCAAGCTTGTCATTGCAGCACTGCCGTGACTGTGGGCGCTGAAGTGGTCAACAAAAACCAAAACCCACATGCTAATCCGTGGTCGTATGCACCTGCTCCAGGAGGGGGGCCTCGGCGTCCCGCGTGGGCTTGCGCCGCTTCCACTCCTGGTAGTAGGACAGCGGGAGGCTGAGGCTCATGCCGACGAACATGACGGTGACCATGGCCCAGGGCTTGAGGAAGTACTTGGTGCGGCCGTCCGAGCCCTCGCCCTGCAGCTCGTACACTGCGCCCACGACGCGCAGAACCACTGACCGTAAGCTCGGCACTGGGTTCGTCTCGGGCTCGCCTTGTACGCCATCGCTGGCCCCAATGGCTGCCGGTGTCTTGGTGTGACTTACTCTGATGTGGGGCAATGCCGACGACGGACTCGACCGTCAGCGGGCAAAGGCAATGAGACGAGACGACGGCACACACGCCGTCGCTCTGACGACGTGCCACTGATGCCGGCCCGATGGTCCCCCACCGAAGCTGACGTTCCTAAGGAGCGGTGCTGGTCGGATGGATGCCGGTCGCGCGACTCTCGTCAGCGGGGCGTCGTCGGTCAACGAGGCGGGAGCCTTTCACAGCGGTGTCGTCAGAGGCTTCTCCTGCGGCGGCGGCGGCGGCGGCGGCGGCGGCGGGGCGGCGGGGGGCGCACCGATCTTGGCGATGAGCGACGTGAGCGTGCCGAAGACGAGCAGGCCGGCGATGCTGGCGCCCGAGCCCAGCGAGAGCGCCATGGCCGCCGCCGCCGCCGCCGCCGCCGCCGCCGCCGCCGCCGAAAAAAAAAAAAAAAAAAAAAAAAAAAAAAAAAAAAAAAAAAAAAAAAAAAAAAAAAAAAAAAAAAAAAAAAAAAAAAAAAAAAAAAAAAAAAAAAAAAAAAAAAAAAAAAAAAAAAAAAAA
>WELB01000055.1:136797-165846 GCA_009602725.1 Spirogloea muscicola
CTCTCTCTCTCTCTCCCTCCCTCCCTCTCCCCCTCTCTCTCTCTCTCTTTCCTCTCTCTCTCCCTCTCCCGCGGTCTCCGTCTCTGCCCGGCCGCCAGACCTATCGGCCGAGCGCCCGATCGGCCCGGCCGTTGGACGTCCGCGTTGCCCCCCGGGTTACGTTAACCCCGCCGCGGCAGCTGGGCGCCCACCATCGCCTGCAGCTCGCAGCTCTCAGGCTCTCCATCGCTCACACCACACTCCATCTCCTCCTACCCACAGAGCCGGAGCGCCAGCCTCGCCTGCTCTCGCTGCTCGCTCGCCTCGCCGCGGCCTTAGCAATGGTGGACGCACTGGGGGCCCTCCTCTGGCCGCCCCCCGGCGGCACCTGGACCCGCCGCGCCCTGGAGGCCAGCTTCCGCCGCGAGCGCCGGTACCTCCTGGTGAGCGCCCACAAGACCACCGCCCCGAATCGCCGCCCATGTCACTGCTGCCGATGGCTCCTCCATGGCGGGCAGAGCTGCGGCCCTATAGCTTGTGCACTGCTGCATCGCCAGGACGTGCTCGCATGGCGCTAGGGATCTGTTATATATTGTCCGGAAAGAGGTCTCACTGCTGCGCATCCACACTCATAAGGGCTGCGTGCCTCTCCTGACTGCGTCCAGCTCCCCGATCTGATCACGGAGGCTGCATGCATGTGCCTGCCCAGGTGTGCGACTCCAGTGGCGACGTCCTGTCCAGGGAGCTGTCGCCGGAGCCACAGCCCGAGGCGCTGCCAGTCGATGGAAGACGTGCGTCCAGGACTGGACTGGCGGACGAGCACGACGACGACAAGAAGACACCGGCCTTGACGATGACAGAGGCCGCCGCGGTGCAGGATGCCCACGAGCCCCCTCCGCCGCCGTCGCCATCGCCGGCGCCGCTGGCGCAGCCGTGGCCGGCAGCCGAGGCCGGCCAAGCTGCGCCACTTGACACGGTGGAGCTGCTCCAAGCCCTGTACGCCGTGCAGAAGGACATCCAGGCGGCTCGTGACGGCGAGCTCGACGTCAGCCAGTATCCCCTGCCTTCCACGATCGCTCACGATGGCAGCCCATGTGGCAGCCCCCTGCCGTTGAGCCCTCGAAGGTGGGCGGCGCTCATGGACCTGGCTGCAGCTCGAGGTGCGACTGACCCGGCCACGCACAACGACACCACAACGGCCAAAGGCGAAGCTTATGACGATCTGGACAGCATTGAAGAGATTGGGAGAGTGCAAGCAAAAGCGGCGCATGGGGGCCAATCTGGAGACGTGCTTTGCAGTGTACGAGAAACGCCGGAAGATACGATGGCGATGGGCGTCGGCAGTGCCACCCAGCTGCCAACCAAGGCATCTGACTCGGCTGCATTGGCGTTTGGCATTGACGTTTCTCAAGGCTTGCCAGCAACTCCCGCCCAGTTGGCAGGCATGTCTATGCCTCATCTAGAGGCTGCGGCAAGATCGGCAGCGGCTGCAATGGCCCCTCGCCACAGGAGATGTGAGGGTGGCTGCAGTGCACGTTCTCTGCAGGCAAGGCGGCCTGCTCCAAAAGTTTGGCAGCCACAATCGCCACAGAAGGTACCGGAGAGGAAGCAAAAGCCGCGTCCCTTGGAAACTCCATAGCTACAGAGAGATACATAACTTCATGTTGTATCCTTCATATACGTGGTCTCAGTTGAAGTACTTCGTATGCACGCTTGACTGTCCACTTTGCCAGCCATTGCGGCACTGAGGAGCGTGACCTTCTTCTGACACTTTGACAAAAGTGACGTTGTGCATTTCCTTTACATTCTTGAATAGACCATTGAAGATGAAAACTTTCGCAATGTATGTTGGAGAACTGGATGCAGACTTAGTCTCAACCTGTCTTTCGTGAATCATAGAGTCATCATGCAGCTATGTACACTGTTGCTGGCGTCTTGCCTTCGCATGTTGTCATTTCATGTAATTCTCTCGAGCCACGACAAGCTGCTTTGCCTCATAAGTATTTGAAAAGTAGTTGATGAAGGAATCCAGTACAAGGAATCTAATGTCATCAGTGCAACGTCTCATGAATCTCGCCATGGCCAGCTTGCTGCACCCTGCCACCTATATGGGCAACCTCCACTTACAGGAACATCTCCTACTGCACCTGCCACTCAAATTCAAGAGCATACCGCACCGAGCTTATACATTCCACCTGTACTTTGGAATTCAACACGAATTTGAAGTTGAACACAGATGGATGCAGGGAGACATTCTCAATCCTTGAGAATGAAAAAAAACTCCCTCTAACCATACTGCTACTTTGGCCAGCCACTATATGAATTGACTCTCGATAGCAAACAAGCTAGCAGTCTTGCCAATAGGACACACTTAGTGGGTCATGATTTTTGAGTACATTGCTGAGTACCTTGTACTGGGGACAATATACATTTCTGCATAATGTACATACCTTGTTTCTCGAGGCAGTGCCGTCTCACAACATTCTGCGGATAGATCAAGGAGCCTTGGTCGTACTTGGGGTGCGGAACCACCGGTACACCTTTCCACCAGAGCCACAGTGCCTGTAGAGTGCAAATTGCTGTACCAGAGATTTAGCAGGAAAGGTCCTGCCACTGTGTCTGCTGTTGAGCCTTGTGCAAGCTCCGGGTTACTACATGGTCGTGAGCTCTACCCTCGGCTCCTATCAACAGTCATGTCCATAGTGCAAAGCACCGAGCCGATCCACTTGCAGCAAGCCAGAAGCTGTGGCTCTGAAGTGCAATCTGCTACCTTATGTACAAAACGCTGTGCATGGGAGGCTTGGAGAGTGCCACTGCTGACGCACCTGCCAGTAGATCCGCAGGGCTACCTTATGGGTGCTGAAGCACAGGAACCATTCAGGCTCTCTCACTGCGTCCGTCCTTGTTGTCCGCAGCGAGGCGTAGAAGTACTCCCCGAGCTGCGGATGATCTGCAGTGAATGCAAGCTCCAAAGTCTTTCCAGGTGGAGTTGCACGGATATGCCATCTTGAGTCCATATCCTACAGACAGTAAGAATTTCGATGAGCTAGAATAAGGGTAAGTTCAATAATGGTTAAATGTCAATTTAAAACGCAATTCACGCCTACAAAGCTGCAACAGCCACCATACGACAAGTGCACCCTTCCAACCTCCAACCTCCAGATGCCAAGTGCTTTTATGCTTTAGGCTCCAACTAACCGATAACACTCTTGAGAAGCAGGCAAGCAAGCATGGTGGCAAGTTGCATCAGATACTGGACACCTCTCTGGCTTGACATACCATGAACGGGCTAACATGGAGAGGCTTGGGAACAAAGTCATTCCCAGGCTGGAAGCAGAAAGTCACACGCTCGGCCCAAGGCGTGTTGGTCACCTGACATAAAGGGTGTGGGCACCGACTTCAGGCGCCACTCGCAAAATATCTCTGCAGTACATTGCATGGCCCAGATGACGGCGCCTGCTATCTATATGCTTTGACTTATGCCACAATTGTCCCTGTAATTGCTTACTTACAGCATACCTACAGACGGGCAACCTGCGCTGCTAGCAGTAGGAACACAGCTACCCGTAGTGAACAGCGGTGGGACATACAAAGAAGTATGTTGTGTTGCGGTGTATCTTGTACCTCAGCTATGCAGCAGCTCAAGGTCTTTTCTGATGCAAGTGCAACAGCGGCGGCCTTGCTGTAGCAATAGTAGACGCTGATGGGGTTCTGCTCGTACTGGAGGCTGACTGGGTTGGTGAGCAACAACCTGGCCCAGAGATGACAAGTCAAGGCCCCTCCTCTTAACAGTGTCTAGACTTCGGGTTGTGAAATAAGGTGAGGCTCAGAGACCTGAAATCAAAGTAAGGACTCCCTAAGTAAGGGTTCCTGGTTGAATCTCTGGCAGCTCATCTCGTTAACCTCAACTCGGAAGCACAAGTTTTTGAGTACTTAGGTTGAGCTCAAGGCAAGCCATTGTGCGGGAGGATACACCCGGCCATCGGTGGCAGCAAGCTCCCTTGCCTGATCGGCTGTCATGTGGTGGCGGGCCGACGACGCCACGAACCACGGGGGGGCGGCGTCGAGGTCGATGAGGGCGTTACGGAGGGGGTACTGCAGCCAGCAGAGAGGAGCACAAACCAGAATTTAGGTTTAGGGTTTAGGTTTTGGCGCAACATCTATAGGACCTAGCTGGGAGCCAGCACAATCCAGTGTTGCGGACATCTGGGTCCAAGCTGAGCAAGTCAGCGGTGGGCTTCAGTTGGGCGGGGGCATTGGAACGAGCTAAGCAAACTCAGACTTTCCTACTTCCTGAGATACCCAGTCATACTCCTGATTTTGGCCGTATGGCATTTAGGGCTTAGGTTTAGGAGTTAACGTCTAAGGGTTAACGTTAAGGTTAGGAATTCGGGTTTGCAGGGCTGCTTGCCTTGCCTACAAGCAGATTGAAAGCTTCACTTGATGCACTGTAAATGTGAGGGGTCAGGTTTCAGACGACAGCCAAATCGTCCCGTGGCGCCTACAGTCAGCCACTCGAAAGGCCTGCAGGAATCTCGGTGCCATGTCGGGACAAGCACCTGGGCTGCGGCAAGAGAAGCCCGGGCCACTACCATAAGGCCTAAACCCTGAACCCTGACCTAAACCCTAGTCCTAGCCCTGAACCTCCCCAAACAGGCCGCATTTAGCAACCTCTGCTGGGTTTCGCACTTCTGGGAAGATGTGGCTAGCTTGGCACTCACGCATTGCTTGGGAACAAAGGCGAACTTGAGGGCTTGGGAAATGTGTCTGACACGTAAGTTCAGGCCTACAAGGCATGGCAAGCCTCACACATTTTGAGGCTTACCAATGGGTTGTTGTACTAACTTCTGGCACCTCGACGTGTTTCGGATCCTTGGACCTTGTTCAATCCATTGTGGGCTGGCTTTTCTCAGCACTCGCCCCCTTCGGAAGAGCTGCTACCTCCTTACGGTTTCAGCTTTCCTGTATTAGGGTTCATGACTTAGGGTCTATGACTAATAGATAGAAGAAGCGGACCAGGCCTTAAAAATGTTTGATGGGGATACAGCAAGCTGCAGACGGTCTGGGGTTTAGGTTTTAAGGTATAGGGTTAGGGTAGGGTATAGGGTTTGTTTAGGTTTCAGAAACTAGGGTTTAGGCGGCGCTGCCACAAAAGCCGGGAGGCTCTTACCTCGAATTCGTGCCGCACGGGCCGGCGGCGGCTGTGGCGTACGACGCCCTCGTAGAGGTCGCAGCCACCGCCGCCGCCGGCGGCGGCCGTGGGCGCACTGGCCCAACGCCGGCGGCTGCAGCGCCAGGCCAGCGCCAGGAAGGCCGTTGCGGCCGCAGCCGCCGTGCGCAGCGCCTCCCACAGGAGGGCGCCTGTGCAAGCCGCCGCGGAGCTCCTGCCGTGGCCGGCCATGGCCGCCGCCGCCGCCGCCGCCGCCGCTTGCGGAAGGCTAGGTGCTGGCCAGGGCGTTCGCGCCCTGGCCACAGCACCAGCTAGGCGAGCGCGGCAGAGCCACCAAGGCTTGGATCGCCGTGGGAGATGTCTTCAAGCATATGTATATTCTTGTCAACCCTTTCGGGCTGGACTTCCTCAACCACCGCCCTCCGTAGTGGACCTACCTTCCACATTCTCCATGAGAAAGATGATTCTTTTTCCGAAGGAAAGTAGCTCTTCCTAGATAGAGGCTGTGGCAGTGAAAGAAGAAAGACTCTTCCAGTAGAGGGTGATGGCTGCGATTGGCAGGCCCAGGTTATGGCAGTGAAAGGGTTAGCTTTAGACAGCTGGTGGAGCGGCAGAAGAGAGCTTCGCCGTGGTGGAGATTGGTGGTTATAACACCAGCCTGGAAAACGCCAAGGGGGAAGTACCACCAAGAACGCGCAATCTACTTAGCAGAGCAAGAGCAAGTGCACAAATGACTGAGAGCGCGGCGGTCGGCACGACACAGGCGCAAATGAAGAGCCCATTAAGAAGTGAGCTCTTCCAAGAGCAGTCCAGAGGATCGCAGAACCTGCATGTCACTGGATAGAAAGCTCACTGAGGTATGTACCAAATCAAGCGGCTCATTGTGCGGCTAAGATGTCAGACTAGTGCCAGGGACCTGATAGTATGACAGTGAGAGGTTGCACACAGCGAGCTCGTCGAATAAATGCCGGCCACATGTATAACTCCCGAAGCTTGGACTGAGGAGAGAACCAGTAGCCCTCAAGGGCGGGGTCGGGGCCTGGATTGCACTGGACTGCACAGACTGGGCCTGGATTTGCTTGAGTCTTCTACCTGCTGCTCGTGCCAGGCAGCACAACCCGACCTGCCATCCAACAGAGACTCCCCAAACCTGGACTGGCAGACAAGAACATGATGTAGGACTTGCAAAAAGGGTACAGCCAAGGACTTGCAAAAAGGGTATAGCCAACACAATTAGGACATGTACAAAGGGTGCAGCCAACACAAACAAGCTCACAACCTATATCGGTGTCATCGGAAGTAGTTTCTCTTTGTCTCAAACAAGTCTGCATTCTGAATGAGCATATTGACAGTCTCCAAGCTGTAGGGGTCCTGCGCTTCGATGACGTTCAATACCGTTCCACCTCCTGTAAAGAGGTAGTACTTGCTGTTGTCCAGTGCTGCATGATACAGACCAGGGTGCAGTAGCTGCACCAATCCAAGAAAATGTATTGGACACAGCAGACGCGTAGCAGCCGGAGTATGGACAGTCAAAAACCTCGCAGCAATCAATTGCTTGAGATGCAAGGAGAAGGCTCTTGTTTGACTTGCCAACACTTCTGAGCTTCTGACCTGTGTATTTGTCAATAGCTAAGTACAACCATACTTGCATGGATTGTGTACAGTGACATGAGCTAGTAAGGAGGTAGGCTATCCCCGTCTAGTACCCTCCATCCTGGCCTGCAATCAGCGACTTGCATGCCTGTCACTAACCTTGAATTCTTGTAAAGTGTCTCCGCCTCCATAGTACTTCTGAGCCTCAGTGTTCTGGTCAATCACAAGGTCCATTGTTGAAGTCCCATCGGAAAAATGTGGTGTCATACCCATCACAGCATTGACAAAGATTGTCTTTGCCTTTGCTAATACATCCACAGCCGGCCCTTCTTCGAAAGATGACGGGTCTGCATCAAGAACGTAGCGGTACTCCTGACCAGGTCGAAAGTCCTGCAACCCCACAGCAAGAAGCATGTGTGCGACGTCATTTGCTCTTAGAAAGCGAGAGGGCTCTACATATGACAGCTCATGCTGCACTGTGATCAATGGCAGAGGAAAGGCAGCAACAATATAAGAAGTAAGGCAGACATCTGTTACATGATTGGTGTGCCTCAGTCGTTACAGGATTGGTACCTTAACAAATATCCTCCTGTATTGGCCCTCAATCTTGCCCTCCAGAGTGTCTGATTCTATCAGAGCAGGAAGCTCCACCAGTTTCTTGGCATCCTTGTCTTCTTCGACTAGTTCCTTTGCCAGCTCAATGTCCTCTTGTGTCACACCAGCAATATGAATGCCATACTTGGCACACAGATATGTATTGTATACCTATGTAAGTCACAGAGATAAGCCAGCACTAGCTTTCTACGTAAGTGCAGGAAATGATCCATCAGTCATCATTAAGACTTTGGCAGAATGAGGTGCTCATTCAGCGTCAAGCATGTGTCCCATGTATGCTGCATATTCATTCTGGAAGCAGTACTTCCATGAGCACGTATGTCTTGCCAAAATTCTCTGTTGATGAGATCAGATTGGCTACTGTGACATACCACTCCTCCGAGAATGAGCTGATCCACAACTTTATATATCTCTTTAAGTGGTCCAATTTTGGTGTCATACTTTGATCCAGCAACCACAGCCACAAAAGGTCTTTCTGGTGAAAGAATTGCTCTCACATGAACAAGCTCATTCTGTGACGATAAAACACAGAAAGAAAGCAGGCATTCTTAGCTGTGAGCTTCCGTACAATTTACTTAAAGCTTGGCAATCCCCCTGGGCAGCAATGTGACACATGGTCTGCACTCATAACAATCACTTGAGCAATGATTGAATAACGGTGTTATCCTAATATCAAGAAATGTTGCTTCAAGCTTGACCCATAAACTCGCTAATCAACAAGCCAACGGCCTGGTAAAGTATGCATGTCATTGCGTGCCTCTCTGCTGCAGGACAGGCTTTACAAGTACTTTCGAAATATAAGTTCAGTTGTTAACCTGCATGCAGAGCCCAGCATAGCTTGGTAGTAATTTTGCAATGTCATATGTGCTAGCATGGGGCTGCCAAGAACCAAATGCATCATTTATGTATACGTCTGCCAGTCCTGCCAATTCCACAGCAAAACGTTGTCGCTGTTCAGGCTTGCCCTCTTCTCCCTTCAGGCACACAGACAGCCATCCAGTAAGGGCTATCAAAGTCCATATGCACTTGAAGCACAGGAGATTTGGCTCCTCCAGGTGCGCAGTGGCTGTGAAAAGCCAGCCCAGAAAGTTCAGGAAAAAGCTCAATACTGGCCAGTAGGAGCCTACAACCACGACAATAGTGTGCAGCAGCAAATTCAAGACCGCAAGTCCAATCTGACAGCGAGCACGACCAGTCTGGTTTAGCTAAGCTACAGGCTTCTGAAATTGCAGTATCCTCTCTCTCTTCAGAGCTCGCTCAATGCAATGCAGGTTATCTGCACAGCACGACATCTGAAAGTGCAACTCACCACAAACCATCGAGTATTTGGCAAGTAAATTCCACCAATACGCCTTGCCTTTAGGTCTTGAATGAGGTGGTTAATGGATGTATCTATTGACTGGATACCTTGATCTCCGTAAGGTGGGAACACTGGAACAGCAAATTTGATTCGTAGTTTCCGCTGCAGTAAAAGAATAATCTCAGTAATGCTTTCCATTTGAAAACAGCATTCTGCTCGAATTTCACCATGTTCGACTTGCATGCAAGGGATACATACAGGTCACTCTGTTGGGATTGCATCCCATCGGAAGCTAGCCCTTCAATGAGGGAAGCGTTACTGCCAGTTCAACAAGCCATTTGAGCAGCTCATATGACATTGCATCTAGAGCTTGCCTCCTACTTCGTCTGAAGACTACCTGCTAGAGTAACACATCACTTGAGCAGCTCAAGACAGGAAACAACCTGCAGATACTGCACGATAGGTTCCACTGAGGACTCCACATCACATCTTATAGTCCTGGTCTTCTTATCAAGTGGTCTCCCCACATGCGTCATAAGGATGGGTCGTCCTCCACGTTCAATCAAGTTGTACATCGTGGCAAGTGTACAGTCTATCCTATACTGGTCAAGTATCTTGCCTGCAATCGACTATGATGGCATGCATATGCTCAGCCAGCTGCGGACTAAGCATCTTACACCAGGAGTCAGAGGACAATGCTGCCCCAACCAGCCAAAGTAAAGCAACTTCTGGCATGATATCCACTATGAGACTCTGTAGGTATTTTGATTGCTGCAGCAATCTGCGAAACAAAAGTCTACCTTTTTTGACAACGTTGTGATCGACTCGCAGAAGTACGACCTTGTCGCGGAGGTCGGCATCCTGCATCAGTGGTAGCCTGGGGTCCAAGTTGGCTTCCAAGTCATCTGCGACCTGCTCAAAGACAAGAGCATTCAATTCTCCTTTTGTCAGGACAGCCTCTTCTGAAATTGGACGTCCATTGCTCTTGTCTTTGAGCACAGCTCGTCGACCTTTCAGCCAGCATCATCAGCATGTGAGATTTGGAGTAGATATCACAGACCGCTGAGTTCTGGATGCGCTTTGCTCAAGTGATTTTGTCGAGCGGGACCAAGCCAAGCAAAGAACTCAGCTCATGACGGCACTTGATCAGAGCCATACCTTCATCGTCAGGCCACCCTTGCTGCGGGACATCGTCCTGCGGAGCTCCCCCATGGTGGCTGTTTAGCGTCCCTTCGTGGAGTAGCAGCAGGTCCTCCTTCCTCAGGCGACGGGAAGAGCGGCGGGCGTGGCGTGGCGCCTCCGCTCCGCAGCACTGGCGCGGCGACGGCGACCCCGCGGACGGCCAGCTGGGAATGGCCAGCGATCGTCAATAACCACCGCCTCCCCTCTCAGTGTCGCCATCTGCGGATGCAGTGTATTCCTCCAGAACCGGCCACCACTGGCCCGGGGTAAAGAGTACACGGTCGAGAAGATCCGACTTTGGCTCAGCCCAAAAGTGATGTAAGCAAAGAAATTAGGCGATTACTTGATCTGCGCAGGCAGAGCCCCAGGGGCACACTTTTCCCGCCGCGCCGGGGTGGGGGCCGAGCTGGGGGCGAGCTTCCGGTAGGGTCTCGAGCTGCACGTGCTTGTCGGCACGGGGGAGAAAGAATCCACGCATACGCATAGTTTAAGGACCTTCCACGATGAGTCGGTCGTCCCGTCAAGTCGCTGATGGTCCTTGCACCGGGCCATGTAGGAACGACGCCGTCAGAGCCGCTCTCCGCCTCCGCCGCCGCCGCCGCCGCCGCCGCCGCCGCCGCCGCCGCCGCTCGTCCGGCGATGCTCGCAAACCCATTGGTGACCGCCGCCTCTGATTGAGTGCCTGGCCGTGGAGCCGGAGCGCTGACCGCTGGCAGGCTGCCCTGCAACTGGCGCGCGGCTTGCCGCCGCGGACCTCACAGTCGCACGTCATGCGCTGGGACTAGGCCAGGCGGCCGCGGGCCCGCTGGATGGACCGCGGCCCGACGTCCCCGGGGGTGCTGCTCCACCATGCGCATGCCAGTCACCAGCCCCTCGAGAGCGACAGCCCGCTTGCAGCAGGTGGCCAGCATTCGTGAAGTTGGCCGCTTTCGCTTCTCCCATCACGCTCAAATGCTTCGGCTTTGTCAGCGCAGACTGATTTGCGTCATTCTGTTGAGTATGAGCATATCTGCTGACGCACTAGCTCTTGCATTGCTATCAAAGCAGAGAATCACGGATCTTCATCAGACGCTATACATGACGGTGATAAGATGTTACTGCTGAACCCCACGATTGAGAGGTCCGAGTCTGTAAAGGTTGGTCCTACTGAAGCGCTCCCTCTGATGTCTACTTGCTGTACCTTGATAAGCTTTGCTGTTGAGCTCCAGCAGAGAATCTGTAATTGAGCATAGGCAATGCGGTCTTCCTGGTTGGTTGCAGAAGCAGGAGACTTGGCGTCAGGAGTTATACAGATGGGGCAGAATACTTGTCAGATATAGCCATTGGGGTTACATCACCGCAGGTAAGATTTTGTCGCACTTCTGAATGCCATCTGGTCCTTGGCGCACTTCCAGAAGCCGATTGGTCCAGATGGGCTAACCATGCCAACCATGTCTTCTCCAGCTGCTGCCAAGTATCTCTTTGAACACAGTCAACTTTAGCGGCTTATGTAACTAACTTCTTGGATGTTGTTCTCTGTGCAGGTCCTATCTGTGCCGCAGTGCTGCTAGCTGTAGCACCAGCAGTTTCAGATCGGGATGGCTTGGTGATGCTTGCAGGTATGAATGTCCTTCCAAGCCACATCCTGATGGTCTGCATCCAAATGCTTTTGTGAGTGTCATGCCAGTGTGCACTTCGTGTAAGTCAAGGTTGTCAGTGGACAGAGAGGTTGACCAAGTACACACAGTGCAGCGCTGGTGTGGATGGCTATCTGGTGGTTATCTGAGGCTGTGCCTATTGCAGTCACCTCCATCCTTCCCCTTGCCATCTTTCCACTATTCGGTATCATGGAGGCAGATGAAGTGGCTCCATCTTACCTTAACGATACCATTGTACTATTTCTTGGTAAGCTTGCTTGACCCATTTCCAAGTTCTTGTCCATCTCTTGTACTCCGTTCTCTCTCCTCCTGTCCCTCCTGTCACTCCTGAGCAGCACAATATTTTGCATTTCAGGCTCATTTATCTTTGCTCTGGCCGTTGAGAAGTGGAATGTTCACAGGAGGTAAGGGGCTTAAGAGATCAAGTTGTGCTGACAGAAGTTCAGTGTAATTTTTGATAGTGTCCGTTCGGCCGATGTTGATGAGCATGGCATACTTTCTTGATGCATTGGTACTTGACTTTGATGTTACACAGTTGGCATGCTTTGGTTGGAGCAGGATAGCCTTGAAGATGCTGCTGATTGTGGGGAGGGAGGGAATGGATCCTCGCCTCCTCTTACTGGGATTTTGCATTGGTCCAGCATTTATATCAATGTGGATATCAAATACAGCTACAGCTATCATGATGGTTCCGATGGCCGTCGGTGTCCTTGACAAAGTCATGGTAAACAGCAAAGCCAACTTGAAAGACGTCTTCTTCACATGCCTTCATTCTGCTTATGTCTCCTTTGATGGCAATACTGAAGATACGGGACCACGAACAATATAGGCAGCACATTCAAATTGCTGATTCATGCAGAATTTGCAATATACAGCAGGATCCACTCAAGTCATGTTCTTCAATACCAGGCATACAAGCATTACAGGCGATACACTAAGCACCCAAGTGTGTGAATAGCAGGCAGTATCTGTGCCGTATGCCGGCAGTGCTTTGGCGCGGCAGCTGTCCAGCAAGTCAACAGCAACAAGCGAGGCAGCAGTCTTCAACACTGAGACCTCTACACCAAGCAGCCACAAGAATGGTGAGCCTTTGTATATCTTCGGGTGAGGCTTGGATTAGTGAGAGTTTCTTGTATTTGGGAGCATGTCAATTTATGGATATGTTCCTGCACAGGATACGACAAACTGGGAAGCAAGCCAGCAACAGTCACGCCCATGGATGTGGAACTTTGTGCAAGTGAGTCTGTCGACAAAGGGAACGAGACAGAAGCCCTTCGAAGCTACTGCAAGGGGGTTGTTCTGGCAGTTGCATATGCTGCGTCTATTGGTGGAATGGCCACCCTCACAGGCACAGGCCCAAATCTGGTACTTGCTGGTGTCTGGCAGAAAACGTTTCCTCATGCGCCCCCTATCACGTTCATGCAGGTAAGAGCATGTCTGAATGGACGTCGTGTTCTTGGCAGGAGGCGGAATCTATTGTACTAACAATCTAAGACCACCCACTGTGGCAACTTCATCAAGGTCATGCCAGTAGTAATGCCCACTCCTGTCCACAGAGCATGCAAAAGAAGCCTGATAAGCGCGAAGCCATTGGCTGGGAACTCCTCTTGTCTCTTGCTTATATGTTATTGCATCCATCTTATATTAATCAGTTCTTTGCATAGATGCTGAATAAGAGCTGTTCGTACTCTACAGTGGTTGGCCTTTGGTTTTCCTCTGGCTTTCGTGTTCGTCTTCATCCTTTGGCTATTGCTATGCTTATGGCACTGTCCACAGTCTGCTGTACCTATAATCTCAACATCCCTGAATCGAGATCTCATCTTGGACGAATATGAACGCCTCGGTAAGTACCATGTCTGTCCTTACAAGAAGGTCAGCATGACCATATTCTTAAAGGAAAACCCTCTCACTTTGTCCGAGCAGCTAGTGACAGATGCGAACAGCTGCTCTAAGAGCAGCTACTGCAGGCCAAGGGTCTAACATGCGTCTTCGCGCCATACTTCGTGCAACTCAGGGCCAGCATCATTTGCAGAGAGGGCTGTGCTAGTGGATTTTGGAGTGCTGGCTCTCCTGTGGATGACCCGCTCATTCACAGTCGACATACCAGGGTGGGGTGCCCTTTTTCACAACCGTGTAGGTGATGGGACTGTCTCTGTAAGTGCTCCTGCCCAACTCGACTTGACATAGGAACAGCTCACACATGACCTGACATTGGTAAATGTACGTGGCCTAGATTCATAGTTTACTCTTACTTTATATGTTTAGAATAAATCACTGGAAGAGTTCGGAAATGTTTGTAAATACTGATTTCGATATTCTTAGAAGCTGTCTGCAGTTTTGTCACCAACTTAAGTCATACCTAGCATGCACCCTTAATATACCTTATAGAGCACCTTGTCAAGCTGATTCTTGGAGACTGGCAATTTTACACATACCTGTCCATCATTCGCAGGTTGCACTAGCAACTCTTCTCTTTGTACTGCCAAGTAAGCGGACCATTGGTGAGAGGCTCCTGACTTGGGAGGACTGCCATCGACTACCTTGGGACATTGTCTTGCTTCTTGGTGGAGGTACTGCTCTTTCTTGATCGCCAAATTTGCCTTTATAAATTGATTATGATGTGGCTCGTAGTTGTGCTCACAAGACACAAAGATGGCAATCTTGATTGAGGCGCTTCTTGTTGTATGTGCAGGTTTTGCATTGTCCAAGGGTGTTGCTGAAAGTGGGCTGGCTGAGGACATTGGAGAAAGGCTTCATGTCAGAATTCTTGCCTTTGCTTTTTCTTGCTGTGTCATATTCGTCTCCTCGCTTGCTAATCTTGATGATCAGCTCGCTTTCTGCCCTTTTGAAGAGTGTATTGTCTGGAGATTACTGCTTTCTCCAGCTTGCAATGCATGCGATTCTCTTAGAATGCAAGACTGCAGCTTGCAGAATGTTATAATCATTATTATGATAATCGCTGGCAGATATCTGAGAATAAGAGAGACTGCACGAGCTTAGATAATGATAAAAGACAAATGCTGCGCCCATGTGCTAAACAATCAGCTTCGTAAGGCGCCGGCTGATGGCTCCTCTTCTGTGCAGGTCCTTGAGCATCTGCCAACAGTACTGCTGACGCTTGTCGTCGTACTGTGCGTTTGCTTTACAACTGAATTTTCCTCCAACTCGGCCACCGCAACTGTCTTCCTGCCCCTCTTGGCCCATGTTGCCATCTCAATCCACCGACACCCTCTGGTCTTGATGGTGCCAGCCACGATTGCTTGTTCATTTGCATTCATGTTGCCAGTTGCGACGCCTCCCAACGCCATTGCCTACTCCACTGGCTACTTCACCATGCGGGAAATGGCTGTTCCAGGTTTCATCCTTAATTGTGTGGGCACTGCCCTCCTTACTATCTTCATGCCAACCTTAGGTAAGACACTCAGGAGCAGCTGAACTTGGTGCAATCTCTTGCTTGGCATTATGATTTGCAAGGTCAAGTCTGGACGTTAAATGCTTGCTGACAGTTGACTTGTTGTCTTACCTTGTTGGACACTATGGTGGTGCCCCTATTCAACCTTCCGATTTATCACAGGGTGCTCACACTGAATCATCCCACATCACGCGCACTTAAGCTGAGCTGCCATGATGATGCCTGGTGCAGGAACTCTTCTCTTTGACACAGCCAAGCCTTTCTCCCAATTAATGTGGTTAAAGGACGCCGATGACACATACCCGACTCCTTTCGGACCTCCAGCTGCACCAGGACCTGCAAGATGACATTCTTTTTCTCGCGACATTGATCGCGGGGTTGGGTAGGTATTATAGCTGGTGCTGTGCTCATTTGTGGCACTTCATTCTTTGACATTCTAGACCAAATTGTTTCACTTATCTTTGTGCCGACGGAATCATGACGTCGTTGGTGCCTTTGCTGTTAACAGCCTCATCAACCATCGTCCAGTAGATAGTCTACAAGGAAGGACTACTTCCAGCCAACAATTGTGGTATCAAACAGACAATGAACAAATCAAGGAGTAAGGAGTACATCAATTGGGCAGGCATAGGGAGTCAGCTTGGACTTCCCCCCCTTAGGCAAGCAGTCAAGCTCAACTCGCACCAGAGGAGCGAAGCACGATAGGTGCAACAGTGTTAAGGACCTGCACGACATCTGCGACATCCACCGATGTGGGAGAGTCCTTGTTCCCGTCAGCAAGGAGGAGGTAGTATCGCAACTCGCACACCTCAGCGAGGTGGTGATAGCAGGAGTTGCGGTAGTCCCGCGGGCGGATCTCCAGCACGCTGCTGTTGGTAGGCATGAAGACCATGTTGGTGAAGGCTGGAGAGCAGGCACGTCATAAAGGGTCAACATCACGCAAGCGCCAGAGGCACTGGGAATAAGTTTCAATTGCCAGGTTACTGCAGCTAAATGCCAACGGTATTGACACCAGACTGGCAGCACACTTGCAATGAAGCACGGGTCAGCCTCATGAGTCAGTTGAAGCAGCATCAGGTCAGTGAAAGCCTCAAGAGAAAGCACCCAGCCATGCAAAGCTGCCAAGATACAACAACACTGAGGTTGTCAGGGGGTGTTGTGGAGCACAGACCTGCGCCATGGACGCCCACGATCAACCTTGCGCGATGAAAGAGCAGCTTTGCATCCTTCACAGGCAGCCTGCACCCGCCATGCCAGCGTGTAAGCGGAAGCCCGAAGACGTTGCTGGCCATATTTGTGACAAGGCAGATTAGATATTAGGTCTCAGGTCCAAGGTGCCCAGGTCCAATGTGCATACTTTGCTGCACTTGATATGCCGAAGATACTTGCGAGCCCGCTTACGAACCCACTCCCAGCAGTGACGCATAATCTGCTTTCCTATATATTAGTGATTATGGAATTGCAAGATAGATGTATTTCATGTTGGTATAGGGTGAGCAGGACCTTCCGTCAAAGACGACGACGCGTTCTGAGGAGAAGGCGTCCTTCAGTGCAGCGTGGACCTCCTCGCTCTCAGTGAGCACCCTAAGAAATCGAAGAATGCGCAGCAGCAGGAAATTTCCGTCAGCAGCCCTTCATCCCCACTGCCTGAGCAGCTGTGTAAACGACTGCAGAGCACGGTATGAAATCAGGTCTAGGTAGAGATTTGAGCACAGGTAAGTTGGCGTCTCACAAAGATCAGTTGGAAATTTGATTGAAGATAGATGCTTGGGTTGGGTGTGCAGGACCTGGTGGTTTCGCGGATGGCATAGATGACAACCCAGTCATCTGTGTCGGCATCATCCGGCGGCGGCGGCGGCGGCGGCGGGGCCGGCGGTGGCGGCTGTTGCACCTCAGTGTCGAACGAGCCCCCGGTCCACTCTGCTGGCGGACTAAGCGGCGCGCTTGGGAACCTTCCCAAACAGGTCAACATGCGAGTTGGTAGTCTAGCAAGAGACTTTGCGGCTCGGAGTAAATGATGCTCTCCACCAGTCATACTTGACCATCAGGGCATAGGCTGGACTACTGGTGAGGCACATTGATAGAGCTACATCTCACATTTCACTCCACAGCTCTTGGTTTTTGCAAGCAAACATAAATGTATCAGGCCTGCTTTCACCGTCAAGGGACCCCAACACATCTGTATTTGTTGTTCCCTAACCCCAGAAATTTGATTCTCTTGACTCCTTATCTACCATGTGTCGGCCTCTCAATCTCATTAACAGGATACTCGGAACGCATTCATGTTGCCTGGCCTGTGCACCTCTTGGTCCAATTGGCGAAGAACATGGGGAGACCGTCGCGCCGCACAAGGTTCTCGCTCCGGAACAGCCGCCACACAGCCTTGCTCGGGCGCGCTGACCACTGGCCAGACATCATGGGTCGCATTGGTCAAGTGAGTCTCCCAGCCGCAGAGGTTGTTATGACAGAGGAGTGCTTCTTGTGCTATGCATCCCAATCTGACCACTGAGCTTTCATCTCTAAGTTTGTTGCCAGAAGGGTGCTTAAAGACATGTACTCCAATGAGATTCAGGGAAAATATCAGCAGCTAAGACAGCATCTGCTGGGAACCTGAAAGATGGGCTGTACAAGGCGCCGGGCGAAAAACAACTCCCCGTTTCTTATTATCCTGACAGATGAATGGAAAGAGTAAGCATGGCTTTGTTAGCAACTTGGCGTTAGCAACTTGGCGCCTCACCATTGTTGTCCAAGGCTGAGGACCCCAGCAAATTGCTATGATTGTACAGGCGCATCCAACTTTTACAAAGGGCCTTTGATATGGATTGGGGAGCTTTGCCTGCCAGGCAGTTCAGGGAGTACTTACTTGAAGTTGGTGGCGGAGGTGGGCACGCCAATGAAGTGCTGCAGGGTGTTGACGTAGAAATCTATCTGCATCTGGCGCTGCACAATCGGGACGTCCGGTCTCCTGTAAGATGCCCGTTTTGTGCTTGTTAATTTTTTTTCTGTTATTCATTTGTGTCAGAGTGACTGTCTAAGTCAGAAGTTGGAGAAGTTGGCCCTCTACAGGATGAGTCCTTTCTACCGAAGTTGGAGGTATTGTGAAACATAAATAGCTGATATTCAAGTGGCAGCATGGGCACTGGTTATTCACAAGAGCAACATAATGTTACATGGCAACTTTGCCACGTAATAGCAACAACATTGTGCTGGACAAGATATCTTGGTTGGACCAGCAAGACTGCAGCCATTACCCAAACTCCATATACAATGTTTCAACAGCTGTTTGAACAGCCTTTGATAGCGGGTCACCCATGGCTCCTGGCTACAGCATGCAGAGCCTGAGCCTAAGTTGCGCACAGTTAATGGCTTTTGGGGGCTGACCGAGCAAGGAAGCCGTGAAGAAGGAGGTAGGTGGGGAGAAGCTCAACAATGCCATGGTAGAACTGGCCGCCGTTCCAGTACGCGAGGTTGACAAGCTCCTGGAGGCGGCGTGCTCGTGGAGGGCACAGAGTGATGCCTCACAGATCACTCGGGCAGCAATTGTGACTAGGGGGTATTGTGTCTACGCCCCTGCCGGCTGAATAGACCCATTTTACATTCAGCCCTGTCAGCTCGGCTCACATTGTAATACTCCTGGGGCAAGTGCTAATGTGGATAACCCCTTAATTTGTCCACTAAGAGAATGTCAGAAGGTAAGCTGGAGGGCTAAGACTGCTCAGGATTCAGCGGTTCAGGTCTATGGGTGGCTTTTCGTATGAAATCAATCTAGTACGTCTGGCACCTTCTGAGGTTTGCTTTGGCAGCTCACGTCAAACTCATAGACGCGCGTCGAGCCGGGCGTGTATGCAAAATGCTGGTCGCCGCCGCAGCCGAGGCGGTCGAAGCGGTAGGTGGCGTTGAACGCCTGGCCGCGCCAATTGACGTATACATTCTCCAGCACAAAGACCTGGTGAGACCACGAGCAACGCCTGCCCAGAGCTGAAGCTTGGCCAGTGCCCTGTGGCTGGCCGGCAGCCAGCATGCCCTAACAGCAACGACAACGAAGACATTGTGCACACAAATTTATCTGACATGAAGTGCATTAAGAGTTCTGCTTAAGTCCTGTATCCTCAAGCGTCAGACCCAAGGGGCCTAAAGAGATGTGATGCCTGACCAGGTCAAGCCCTGACGTGGTCAAGGCTGCCGACCTGGCTGAGGTACTGCTCGTGGCGCACAAAGTCCTGTGGGTGCGTGCAGCGGTCATCGTGCCGCGGCGGCGCAGCGGCGGTGGCGGCGGCGGCGGCGGCGGCGCAGCTNCCGCCTCGTCCTCGACGGCTTCCTGGTCAGCGCCGCCGGCGGCGGCGGCGGCGGCGGCGGCGGCGGATGGCGGGCCCCTCTTGCTCGGAGAAGCTGAGGCCTTCCGACTCCTGTGCCATGCCATGCGGCTGCCGTGCGCCGCCAGAAGGTCCGGCTGGACGAGCTGCAGCTGCCCGGTGCCGGCGGCGGCGACGGAAAAGGAGCCACGCAGGCCTACTACACCGTCCTGGCCCGCCCGCAGGCGGTCATCGCGGTGCGCCGCCCACGGCGCGCCTCGCCGTCACCACTGCCGTTGCTTCGCTGCCGGCGTTCTGGGCAGGCTGGAAGCGAGTAGACTACCGAGGCTGGCCTCTCCTCGGCTCGAGAAGCACAGGCGCATGTCTCACCTCGGGACTGTGGCGCGTGCTGCAGATGGTGACGACCGCTGACGGGCGACTCGTCTTGAACGAGGGTGAGCGCCACTCTGGCTGCCGGCCGGCAGCCTAGTGACCATAGCTACCAGGCTAGGACAATGCTAATTCATTGCCCAAAAGTTGTACCAAAGTGCTGTGAGAATATCGCCAGGTGCGCATCTTATTTGCGCTACCTGGATGCTAAGCTGGGGAGCTCTGAGTCAACATCTCCCAAGTCGATGATTGCATTTGGGCCTGGCAAGCATAGAATACCGGCATCCAGTGGGGCAGTATGTTTTGAGTGCGCCTGGCGGGGTCGTCGACGAGGGCGAGACGCCATTGCAGGTGCGAATGAGCGGTGGCCCGCAGACTCTCAGATGGCAGTATCTTGCAGATGCGCTTGGATGCAGCCTCCTTTGCGCTGCCCAGCTACAGCTTTATGCCACACAGTGGTGAAGCAGCAGATGTTCCTGCCTTACGGCTAGCTCGGCGTCTTCAGGCTGCGGCGCGGGAGCTGCGGGAGGAGACGGGCTTTCAGGCGGCACGGCTGCGCATAATAGGCTCCTGCTACCCGCTTCCTGGCATCTGGGCTCAGCAGGCAAGCTGCAGCTCTCTGCAGAAGAGTGCCTCTATCTCAGAGTCGTCCTTGAGGTCTCTACGAAGACATGGATTGCTCCCTTAAAGCGGCAGAGGCCTCGCCTGAGAGCTGCAGTTAGGCACTTGTCTGGTCTTGGCATCAACGTAGGATGCAGAATCGGTACTCTGGAGTCTAATTCAAACAAGGTTGGTTGAGCCTGATTGAGCCTGACCTTTGAGTCAGGCTCGACTGAGCGCATGACTTTCAGGGGAATATGGCTTATGGCTTGAAAGACTGACTGCCAGCAATATATATTACCCAAGTCCTGTTGATGCGATTTGGTGGTGCGCAAAGTGGCGGTCAGCTCAGTCATTGTGGCGTCAACCTTGGCTTGGTGTGCTGTCGACCTTTGCAATAGCTCGTTGATGGTCAACTGCTTCTTATCCAGCTGGCAGAGAGGATAACAGATGAAATTGATGCAGTTGCCAAAATTGCAGGTCTTTTACGTGAGAGGCGAGGATGCAGTGCGCACCCACGACCCTGCCTTGGAGCAAGCCGAGCTGCTCGAGACGGTGTTGATGACCACAGATGCCGTACGGGAGGAAGTAGCTGCTGGGGGTCGCCCTGTGTGTGGCGGGCTTTTGGCAGGGCTTTGGTTGTTGCAAAGACCCACGCCTTGAGGGGTCAGGGAGCTGTCTGACCATCCGGCAATGTCGGGAAATCAGCCATGCTGGGACAGCTTGTGCGCACAAGTCGGTGATAAGGGTCTTACGCCACTGGTAGACTTGCTCAAACCTGGTGCTCCAGCAATCTTGATGAAGGGCAGCCGATGGCAGCTCATGACCTCCTCCGAGATGCAATAGTTGGCATCTTCTGGAGGCGAGCTCTTGTTTGGCCACAGAGAATAGGAAGGTCATGCCCATCCAGATCAGGGCTGACAGCCTACATACACGGCAGATCGACCTGGTGGCCGCCATGCCAGGCAGGGGGCCTTGCATCTTCGCGGAATGTGGTAACCACTGAATTGCACTTCACTCCCCACCACTATGGTGTTCTCAGCTGGTGTTCTCAGCCGCGAATGCAGGACATGCACTTTCCAGTGCCGCCCGGGGCAAGGAGGCAAAGTATGCTGTTCATCTGGTGGAGGATTGAAAGTGTTCCCCTCGCCATCTCTGTCCACAAGACCTTGTGCTCGACCTACTGCACCGTTGCAGATGTCAATGGCAAGTGTTACGTAGATCCATCCTCTACGGCGGCAATGGCAATTACATGTCCTGCCTCCGAGGACGACAAAGCAGAATTAAAGAGGTCGAAAATAGTAGCGACCACCACATCTGCGATGAAGCTTGGCCCCCCACCTGGCTGGTGACCATCGGTTGACCCCGCCATGTATGTAGAACATCAAGCCTGACCTCAACGGGCATGACGGATGTATACCTAACAACCACATTAAACCACCAAATCCTAACACCGAAATTCTGAACTCCATCCAGTAAGTTGAACTCACAAATGTTCTGATAAAGCTTCTGCTACAGCTGGAACTTCCAACCAGGGCGCGCTGCCACTGAAGTACGACAGGGACACCAGTCTATCATAAGCCAAAGTCTCCATATATTGGGAGCTAACAATCAAAAACTTCTCCAGCCATATGCTCGAAGTTTGGAGAATGTTGCTGCACAAGTACTAGGCCTCAGAGCCTTTAGCCACAGCCCTCCCATGCACTTGGCTTGTCAGATCTCCATGATGAGAGCGATCAGAACGTACATGGAAGTGACATACGCAACTGTGTTGAGCTTCACATTTTGAGACAGGCTGGGCAAAGAATGGTACCAGGGCAGTAAAATCATATATATACTCATCAGTATTTTAACCAGTATATCAGAACTGAGGTCTATTCTGGAGATAGCACGCTTGTCTTACTATTGTAGTATCTAGATTGCTGAGCAATTTGTGAATTCGGAGGACAAGTAGCCTAATGTACAGCCCCTCAAAGTCAAGCATTCTGAGCTCCCTTCATCTCAGTGGCTTGTGAGGTGCTCAAAGGCTGGGGGCTGGGAACAAGGAGGGATGGAGGCGCATTGCTGGCATTTGGGACGAGAATGTAGACATCGTGAATCTCCTGCTTGCTGACGGTGTTGCAGTCCTTGTCCATGGCGTAGCAGACATAGGTTGCATCGATGGCTACAATAATGACGTTTGTGAAGAAGCTGAGCACCATGAGGACAACGACAACGGACAGGATGGCAGCCAGCAGAGCAACAGGTTTTATGCCCCACACCTCATGGTGAGTAAAGTAGACCTGAGTGCAAGCATGTGGGACAGAGCGCATTTGTCAGTGTGGCAGTTGCTGTGATCTCTCTGAGATTGCACCGCCCAAGACCCATGCCTCTCAAAGGTCACAAATGAAGATGTCACCTTCCTAAGCATGTAGTTACTTGTAACGACAACGGGAGGGTACAGTTAGATTGTACAATGGTGGCCTGCAAAACGATCCTTAAGTGTAAGCACAGCACTGCATTGTGCAAGAGCTGACTAAGTCCTGACATACTCACCAGAGCTCCCCAGACACCTGCCATTAGCAGACTGCTGTAGAGCAGGATGCCACGGCTTAAGCGGTCAACAACCACAGTGGTGAGGAAGTTCCGCTTGAGCATGCCGTATGTTGACCTTGCTGACGTGATAAAATCGTCACCCCTTATCGCTGCAAAAATCACTGTATAGAGAAGCAGAAGAAGGCACTTAGCGATTGGTATGGATGCACAGTCTGAGATTATTAACTGAAAGCACTGACCAAATATGACAAACACAAATGAGATCTGTGGAGGTACTTCAACTGCTAGTATATTCCACTCCAAGTCCACCAAAGGAGTTGCAGCAAGAAAGTAAGACTAGATCCTGTGGGGGTTCGACATCAACCTACCATTAGATCCACACTTTTGACAAACAGAAAGTGCAACCTTACTGCATATGCATCTGCAGCGGGCATTTCTGTAGCTCCACCAGTCAACCGTGGTACCGTGCATGGCAGCAAAGACTCTTAACAAACTTGTATGGGAAGGGCCACTAGCTTGCCTGAAAAGCCAGTGATGAACTCGACAACCTGGAGCAGGCACTCGAGGCAGCACCGTATGATGACGCTGAAGAGACCCACGTGCCCATTGCCGCCGTCGTCCTGACCCTTTCGGGCCATGTTGCGCACGATGTTGATGATGGTCATGACCAGGCTCGAGAAGCAGAGTGTGCCCAAAGAGGGCCCCAAGGCATGCCTGCAGGCAGGGGAGAGGCTTCATGTGCTGCATGAGGCCCTCGTGAGTGGCTCCTATGACACTTGGACAACCATGCAGCGTGGCATAAGTTTGACAACCGCGACCTCGGGCCTCACGCTGCAGCCAAGTGCCAACAAAAGCTCAAAGAGAAAGTGTGGGGCTAGCACTCACTCGAGTGACTTCTTGGTGGTGCCCGTTGTAGCCGAGCCTGCGGGCGCAAAGTACCACTGGGAAACAGCGCCTGCCGTAACATAGGCCTGGATGTGCTGAAGCAGGGCCCCGAACCACAGGATCGCAGCCATTGCCACAAGGATGTACACAGCGGCCAGCGGGTGGACCTCCCACACGCAGCACGGCCGCGGCGTGGATTGCCCACAGGGCAGAGAGGGGATCTGAACGCGGTCCGGATGGGGGACCAGGCGGCCGACCGTCATGGCCAGGAAGAGCAGGGCGGACAGCGGCGTGACGCAGGCGAATAAGAGGAGCTGCAGAGCGGGGCCGAGCAGGAGCAGGAGCTTGTTCTGGCCGAGCGCCTCGGAGGCCACGCCGAAGATGCGCGCCGCGAGCTCCACCTTGTCACGGCGGAACACGAGGATGTGCAGCCAGGCGAGGGCGACGACGAGGAGGAAGGCGCCCACGAAGGCGCGCGCTCCCCCGGTGAGCTGCGCGGTGGCCTCGAGCACGAGGAAGGTGTAGAGGCCGAGGGCGGCCGGGAGGCAGATGAGGACCGCGATGGTGGCGTACGCGAAGGCCCGGGCGTACGCGCGCAGCACCGCGAGGTACAGCAGGCCCAGCGGCACGCTCACGAGCAGCGTGGCGGCCAGCGCCGCCAGCAGCGCCAGCCAGGGCCCGTCGCCGCCGCCTCCGGCTGCGCCGCCGCCGCCGCCGTCGCCAGCCTCCAGCAGGCGGCGGTGCGGGCCGCCGGGGAGAGGGCAGGAGGCGGTGTCGTTGACGGCGGGCGTGAACTGGCGGAGGAAGCCGGGGGCGTCGCTGGCGGGCTTGATGGCGGCGCCCGCCAGCACCACGGCTNCATAGAGGTCGCTAACTGATGCTCGAATACTGGGCAGCAATCAACAAGCTCTTGAACTACCAGCTAAGGCTCGACCAGCTTTCTGATGCAACGCATGATTGCTGCAGACAAGCTGACACTCGACGATGCAAGAATGACAAGTAGGCTGCCGGCATGCCCATCTGAGCTGAAAGGAGGGAGGAGGGTGGAGGGAGGAGGGAGGAGGACTCAGCTCCTTTCGTGGGTTCAGGGCTTAAGCCCTAAACCTAAATCCTGAAACCTCAATCCTAAAGCCTAAACCCGTGACCCTGACCACAGCTGCGGCCTGACCACAGCCGTGCTTTACAGGTGTGCTACTTCGTGAACTCGGGCTCGGAGGCGAATGACCTGGCGCTGCTGATGGCGCGCCTGGCGACGGGCGCGTTCGACACGCTCGCGCTGCGCGGCGGCTACCACGGCATGTCGGCCGCTACCATGGGCCTCACGGCGCACTCCACCTGGAAGCACGCTGTCCCCCAGGCGCGCCCTAAACCCCAACCCTCAATTTTCCTCATGACAACGCTGACCCTGACAACCCTGACCCTGACCCTGACAACCCTGACCCCTAATTGCTGTGAAGCTTTCTAACCAAATGCAGATTTATCAAGCCCCTCTTCAAATATGTAATGTAGCTGTGAGGCTTTCCCACTTCCAATCAACTGAGTGACAGCTAAAACGCAAGCCACAAGCGCAGTCTACTTTAGCGAGATCTGTGCAGCCATCCTTTCACCAAAGAGATTGGCCAATCTTGAGTTGTGCTCTGACTAGTACGTTAAGAAGCAGGTTTGCTGACTTGAAGCTGCCCATTCCTGACCAGACTGCCTGCCTCGCCATCATTTACAATAGCCGGCCCACCCCGTAACCTATATGCTTAAGCTTAGGATGTTAGACTGTTAGCACTAAGCCATGCTTGACTGCGGCTTTTGCGGTAGCCACCTTCTGGCAGCGCAGGGCTTTGGCGTGCACCACATGATGGCGCCGGACGCGTACCGCGGCCCCTTTGGCGCCGACGGCCCCGCTTACGCTGCCGACGTCGCGCGGCACGTCGAGCACGCCACGCCGGGCGGCCGAGTCGCCGCGTTCTTCGCCGAGGCCATCCAGGGCGTGGGCGGCGCCGTGCCGCTCGCGCCGGGCTACCTGCCTGCTGTCTATGACGTCGTGCGGCGCGCCGGCGGGCTCTGCATCGCGGATGAGGTCCAGACGGGTTTCGGGCGCACCGGCGGCCACTACTGGGGCTTCCAGGCGCACGGCGTCATGCCTGACATCGTCACGATGGCCAAGGTGTCGCCCCTTTCCTTCTCATGTACACTGCCTCTCCCTCTCCCTCTCCCTCTCACTGTCCTTCCCCGTCACTCCTCTCTCTGTCCCCGTTGCTTCTTAGGCTCTGTGGGCTCCTTAGACACCTATTCTCCTCTCTTCTCTTCTCTTCTCTCCTCCTCTATCCTCTCCTCCTCTCTCCTCCTCTCTCTCCTCCTCCCCACCTTCAACACCGACCGTCCTCCTCTCTCTTGTGATCTGCCGTCCTCTCACCCTCTGTCTGTCATCTCGTCCTGCCACCTCCTCCTCTTTACCCCCCTCCTGCTCATCCTATAGGTGTTACGTTGTCCACCCTCCTCTACCCTTTCAAGCGAGCTCTTCCCAGAATTGGGCCTGCCTCTCTCCTCTCCCCGTTCTGCCCCTCCCTTGTGTGCCCTCCTCTCCCTCTGTCCTCCCTTGCCCCTCCCTCCTCCCAAAGTCCCCTCCTCCCTCCCCCTTCCATCCTCCTTGCTCATCGATCCTCTGCTCCTTTTCTGTGTCTCTCCATCTCTCTTGATTATGACACCTCTCCACGAACATCCTCTCCTTCCTTGTTGCTGCAGGGCATTGGCAACGGCCTGCCGCTGGCGGCGGTCGTGACGACGCCGGCCATTGCTGATGCTCTGTCCCGCCGCCTGCATTTCAATACATTCGGTGGAAACCCAGTGTGTGCCGCGGCGGGCCGAGCAGTACTTGCCGTCATCGATGCAGAGGGCAGGCAGGCTCATTGCGCACATGTCGGCGCCCACCTCCTCACTGCGCTGCACCGCCTCCAGGCCAAGCACGACAGTAATGTCCAGACACCCAGTAGCCGAGGCTTCTTAACCATCTTGTATTATCGCAGTCTGCACCACCATGCCAGCAGGTCTGACCATAGTCGAGTCACTAATGAACTAAATGGTAATCGATTGGCAACTACTTCCTTGATCACGCCATTCCGCTGCCCACAGTCATTGGTGACGTGCGCGGCGCGGGCCTCATGCTCGGCATCGAGCTGGTGACAGACCGCGGCAGCAAAGCGCCCGCCACACCACAGACTCTCCAGGTGGCACAGCAGATTACTGGGCACTCACCTGCTGCGGCTATGCTATCAGTCAATCTAAGGCTGGAGCTTTGCCTCCTCACAGCGCTTCTTGATGTACACCTCCCAACCATGGTTGTTACTAAGGACTACGTGTGCGACATCGGGCTGCGGCAACTGGTGCAGGCATTCGAGCGGCTGAAGGACCTGGGCGTGCTGGTCGGCAAGGGCGGCCTGCATGGCAACGTCTTCCGCATCAAGCCGCCCATGTGCTTCACAGCCGCCGACGCCGGTGATCTATCAATCCGCCCCACCCTCCCTCCACTCTCTCCTTCCATCCTTTCCCCTATCTTTGAGGTCTCTCCATTCTTGTCTAGGACCCCAGCGAAGGCCAGTGACGCTTCTCCAACTGCAGCGTCTGACAGCAGCAGCATTTTCATCATGGCCGCACAGATTTTCTGGTGGACTGCCTTGACCTCGCACTCTCGGAGCTCTGATGGTATCACGTTCCACCATCTTCGCCATGGCAACAAAGCTGCAGCCCGCCATGCGCACGCCCGGGAACCCCACATGCCTTCTACCTCCCTCCATTCCTCTGTCAAACTTTGATCACCAGACAGCTTTTCCATTGACTTGGTGCCACAATGTCCAGACTGCCCCAGCTGGTGGCTTGCGTGGCGCTTGAGTCAGCATGCCGAAGGATCGGACCAAGGGAAGTCATCATCGGCCATTGCAGGCCCATAATGGACAATCTGAGTCTTGGCCAGCAAAAGCTGGCCGGCCTTGCGGCTGGTCATGGCTGCAGCTGCCGCAACGTCAGGCATCAGCGTTGGCAAGGACCCAGGGGTGCTCCAGCACGCCCGCCAGTGACAGCCGTTGCCGGGGGTCCTTCACTAGTAGCTGCGAAGCGGAATGAGGATACAGGAGAGAGGTAAAGGGGGAGAGACCTGTGAGGCCTGAGAGAAGTGGTGGAAGAGGAAGGAAGGAGGAGGGCGAAATGCGGGGCTGGTCGGAAGAGAGCAAAGAGGGGGCGCAAGCAGGACAGACGGAGGCACTGAAAGGCCAGGTGGGGCCGGAAGAGAAGGTGCAGTCTCGAGGAGAGAGGGAGGGAGGGAGAGAGGAATTATTGGGCTGGGTGAAAAGGGCGTCCACCTGAGAGATGAGGTCCTTGGCTGCATCGCTGACTGGCGGTGCTGCCGGGAACGTCAGATCCACTTTCACGATGCTGTGCATGCGGGAAAGTGGAGGTGAGGTCCGGTGAGGAGGGAGAGGGAAGCTGGAGAGAGAGGGGAGGGGGGAGCAAAGCCCCACCGACGGTATGTCTCTGAGTGGCCGGCCGCCTCAAACGGGGGGACGCCGAAGAGGAACTCATAGCACAGCACGCCGAGGCTCCACACGTCCACGCCCGTGCCATGCTCCTTGCCCTCGACTGCGGCGGCACCGCCACTCTCAGAAGGCCAACAATGGAGTGGAGGTGGAAGAAAGGAAGAGCAAGGCGAGCACAGAAAAGGGTACAGAGGATGACAGAACATGGGGGCAAAGTGAACGAAAGAGAAGAAGAAAAAGAGTTGGAGGAGAGAAGGGAGGGGGAAGGGAGGCAAGAAGGGGAGGAGGGAGGGGATGAGGGGGGAGAGAGAGGGGGGGGGGGTCGGTGCGCACCCATTTCCGGCGGGAGGTAGTCGAGCGTCCCGCAGAGCGTCTGGCGGCGCAGCGACGGCGCGTGCACGCTCCACCCAAAGTCGGCGATCTTGAGGTCGCCGCGCGCGCCCAGCAGCAGGTTCTCGGGCTTGATGTCGCGGTGGATCACGTGCTTCGAGTGGCAGTACATGAGCGCGCGCGCCAGCGAGGCCACGTACTGCTCACCACAATATTGCATGGAAAAGATCAGCAACAGTGAAGAGGTCACCTCGCTATTAAAGCACAAGAGTCTTTGCAAACCGGCTGACACTATGTAAGTATTAAATGTTGTAACACAACATATTTTTATGGAAGGATAGCTGATCACACCACTTTATCACAAAAATGCTGGCTTCTAAAGACAGGAGTCTTCTTCCTCCTCCCCAATGCCCTCCTCCCACTCCTCATACACTCTTTGTTCTATAATTTCCTTTTACAGCGTCTCCGCTTTATTATGCAGCAGCTCACAGTGGCAGACCGCCGCTCGGAGAAGAAGTGCGACTTCTGGAGCTCCTTGTAGAGCTCGCCGCGCGCCGCGTACTCGAGGATCAAGTAGATGCGGTTCTGCATGGTGTCAGCAGGGGCGTC
>WELB01000055.1:177666-194582 GCA_009602725.1 Spirogloea muscicola
GGCCCACCGGCGGCGCTGTGCCACGGCGACGCCGTGCGGCTGGGCGCCGCCTCGGAGCTGCGCGTGGAGCTGCGGCCGCCGCCGGACGACGGCCGCACCGTCGAGGAGCTGCTGGAGCTCGACGCCCACCTCCTCGTCGTCCGCATGCGGGTGAGCAGGCCCTAAACCCTAAACCCTAATCTTACCATGGTGGTTAGCTTACAATCAAATCAGACCTAGCATATCAACAGCGTAGTTGTGAGCGTGCATACGTGTGCAATAACATGGTGGTACAAGCACAATCAGATGATGGTAGTTGTACCATGTTGTGCTATTGTGGCTGTGCCGGATTATAGTTGTACCATCATGTTAATGCATACTGTCCCATGCTCACAGTTATGCTGTTTGCTTAATCAATCTGCTGATAGGGCCAGAACTGTTGCTAGCAAGCATGCTAGCAACAGCTATACTGTCAACAGTAATTGTACCTTCATACTATTGTATACATTCCCATGCTCACAACTATGCTGTCACTATGCTTAATTGACACTGCTTATAGGGCCAGGACTGTTGCTGGCAGGTGTTTGTGTTTACTTGGGCCTTGCTTCCTCTCTCCTGACTGACCCCTGAACTCACATCGTCAGCCGTGCTTGCCATCGCCATTGCTGGCATTGTCGCGGTGGCCAAGAGCGTCTTTAATGGGCTGGCCAGTCATGGGATACTTCGTTGTGTTGCATCTGTTTGTATCAGGCCGGCACCGAGGAGGCCATACGGCGCATGCGGGAGCACATGCATGGCGAGCTGCAGCAGCTGCGGGCGCAGTGCAAGGCCAGCTGCTGAGCACCAGCCCCTTTGACGACTCCGACAATGTCTCAATGGCTTCCATGCCATTGGTTTGCCGCCAGAAACAGCTGCAGCCGTCTTCCACTGATATGTACTCAGCGCTGTGCAGCGCTTCAGTGCAGTGTCAGCTGCTGAGTGCACCTTCCCAGCAGCTAATGCTCCACAGTCTGCGCCCTGTCATGGTGGAGCCTGCTCCACTCTTGGACTGCAATCGCTTCACAAGAGTACCCAGAAAGCCAATGAACCTTTGGCCAAGGACGCTAGCAATGGCCGAGTCCCGATCATGACTTCCTTAACGTAGGCCAAGAACTCAGTGCATACTGACTGTGCCTTCGCGACGCGCAATGATGTCTGAGATTCTATAATGAAGAGGGCAACACATGTGCCTGGTTTGGCAGCCCGAATGTGGGATGCCCTAAGCTTGTGAGCACTGCTGTCCACTATGGCCGTAGGACCAAATCATGGCCCTCAAATTGTGAGCTATGAGTGAGGCATCACAAGGTAGTGCTTGCTGCCGAGCTACAAGACGCCGCGAGAATGCACGGCCTCCTCAATCCTCTGTATGACGGCATCCACTGCCAGCGTGCCGATCTCCCCACCTCTTCGTGTCCTCACCGTTAAGCACCTCTCCTCAACCTGCACAAATCTCACAAGTTATGCTGAAATCTTGAGGCTCATGAGCTTTTACTTCAATCTTGTAAATCCACTTCCTCTCCTTTGGCAAAAATTCTCAGCCAGAAAACTGAACACGTACATACGAATCCACAGCCAAAACCTCATCCCTGGGCTTGGCCCTACATTCTCAAAGCAACATGATATCTGTCCTTCACTATCTATGGGCGGCATTCGTTAGTCACCTCCTTGGGTCCAACGACAGCCATAAGCGGCACCTTCTCCATCTCGGCATTGCGAATCAGCTTGCCCAACCGCTCACCACTCTTCACCTCCACCCGAATGTCCCGCCCCCGCATCTCTGCTGCCACCTCATGGCAAAATGGCACCTATGATAGTACACATGGGTGCAATACTGTCAGAGTTGATTCTCGAAGCTTACATGTGGAAAGTATCATCACTTCTTCCTCTGACCTATATCTGGATGACCTGAATGAGTACAGACGACTTGCCTACTGCTACAAACAGCGCAATGTCCTTTACTGAAGGTTGCTTCACCTAGCATTTACTAAGGCAGCTTTTAAAAAATTCACAGCAAACCTAGCGTTCTGTCTTAAGAAAGCCAATACAAGTGAATGACCGAGGTAAATGCGGGGCTGCTGACCTGGTCATCTGTGACAGGGAGTAGTCGCGCCTGCACAGGGGCCAGCCAGAGCGGGAAGTCGCCCGCGTAGTTCTCAATCAGGATGGCGAAGAAGCGTTCCAGGGAGCCAAAGATGGCGCGGTGAATCATGATGGGCTGCTTTCGGCTCTGGTCTGCGTCCACGTACTCCATCTTAAATCGTTGCGGCAGATTGAAGTCCACCTGCCCCCTCAAAGCCAAGTTGAGTGGTGTGTTCAGAAGCTGCAATGTAGGGGACAAGTTGCCGACAGCTTCTCTCGTACTTGTTACACCCCAAGTCTACTGGATGCACTAACAAAGTCCATAAACCAGAAACGTTGTTCCCTCGCTACCATAAAACGCTTGTATCACAAATGCAAGCAGAATAGACTGTCAAAGCCTTGAGTAAGCCATGATTGATTGAGTAGCCATGTCCAAGATCAGGCTTGTCTATTGCACACAACAATTAGAAATTACACCAAGCAGAGGAGCAAGCAAAAGCTGCAGCAACGGCAGAGCATTACAAGAGGTGCCAAGATAGCAATGGTATAGGGCTAGCACCTGGATGGTGGAGCACTGCCACTTGCGGCCAAGCGCATCCTGGATCTTCATGTCAATCTTCGGCCCGTAGAATGCACCTCCGCCATCGTCCACCACGTAGTCCCAGCCCTTGGCTTCCAGAGCGTCTCGTAGAGCCTACACCAATCGGGAGGCACATATCTCTCAACTTCGTACAGTCTGAAGTACAGATTGGACCAAGATTGTGTAGCAATGAATTAAAAAAGCAAGATGGAAATGAGAAGCTCACCTCGGTTGCAACTTCCCACACAGAGTCCTCCCCTACGGACTTATCCGGCCGGGTGGACAGGTTGACCTCGTACTTTGTAAATCCAAACGAGCTCAGGACGGTCTCGGTCAGGTCCAGGACTTTGCCTATCTCCTCCTTGATCTGACCAGGAAGGCAGAAGATATGGGCGTCGTCCTGCTCCACCAAGGCGACAGAAGTTAAGGCAGACACAAGGGATTACAAGAAGGGCTCAAATAGAAGGCTTTAAGGTTCGAAGATCTAGAACCTACCATCTCAATGTGCTTTACAAGCATTATCAGACACACATGGATGTTATTGGTCTTAGCCAGCGAAGAAGTATCACAGCTGCCAGCTCAACAGTTGACAAGTACATGCCCTCAGCAATCTAGGAGTTTGTGGGCAAAATTGTAGCATTCGTGAAGACAGAGAGCAAGCAGTGTGCAGCCGGGTATCCGCAATCCCAAGCATGCAGCTCAAATGCTGCATCCAAAATGTAAGGGCACTTAGATCTAGTATCGGCAGCACCTGTGTGAAGCCCCTGACTCGAAACAAGCCGTTGAGGCTGCCGGAACGCTCGTACCGATACACAGTCCCAAGCTCTGCCCACCGAATGGGCAGGTCGCGGTATGAGTGCTGCCGGTCTCGGAAGACGCAAACATGGCACGGGCAGTTCATGGGCTTAAGCTGCAAAAGCAATGGTGAAGTAAAAGTATAAGCCAAAATAGATGCAAACCGCAGCTTAATTATCATCTATCTAACCTGCAAGCTAAGCTGGAAGTGTAAGCCTGGCAGCTGATTGCTCCAGACTTGAGATACATGTCAAGCTGTAGCAGGCAGCTGCAACCTTGCACGTAGCTCGCGAAGCATAATGCTCTTCCTCAGATGCAGCAATATCTGCACCTTCACTAGCTCTTGTACCTACGACTCAGCAGACCATTGGGATAATCACATTAACAATCCCTCTTTGTTGCCCATAACCACGAGAATTGCCCAATTCGGACATGACATGGACGTGACGAGCATAAAACCCATAAAGCCCACCTGATATTGCTCGTCCTCAATCTCCATCTGGTCGAACATGTTCTCGCGGTAGAAATCGAAATGGCCGCTGGTGCGCCAGAGGTCAAGCTTTGCAACGTGCGGCGTATAGAGCAGATCGTATCCTGAACGCACGTGGATGCGCTTCCAGTAGGCCTCCATCTCGTTGCGGATCGCTGCGCCTTTGGGGTGCCAGAACACCAGGCCACCACCCGCCTCCTCCTATGAGGACCAAAGAAGTTCACTGATAAGAATCGAGATTTAGGCTTAACAGGTAGAAGGAATGAGATTTGCATTGACCTTAAACCCTTGCGTCTTCACATCTTCATCCTTGTACCAGAACTCTGAGGAACCCATTGGTTGCCTAAACCCCTTCCTGCTCTCGTGTCTCACAACAATGAACCTGGACAACTGCAATCGCACTGACTCTTACCCCAAATGCTGGATGTAATTGCTTGACTATGATGCACAACTTACTTACTTCAAGGCCCAAAATCTGGCCGGCTCAAATCCAGGGTGCACTGATGGGACAATGTGAAGTCAGCAACATGGAGAGCAGGAGCAGAGGAAAGAATGAGTGCACCTGAATGGAGAAAAGATCGAGCTCCTTGCCAAGCTTGCGGTGGTCACGCCGCTTAGCCTCCTCCTTGAGGACCGTGTACGCCTGAAGCTGCTCTTCAGTCTCCCACGCTGTCCCATAGATCCGCTGTCAGCAGGAGTCGTTCTCAATTGTTCAGATTGACATTGATACTCAGAAGATACCAGGATTGTGATACTAAGGTACAAAAGTATACAGATTTGCAGCCACACAGGACATAACTTGCGGGTCTAGTAGCAGGAGCAAATTCCTTAAAAATGCCAGTCTTAGTGACATGAAGACTGTCCGATAAATGAGCAGCTGCACTCACTGACCAACTTTAAGGCATCAGCACAGGAAGCCACGGACAACTAGAGCTGAAACTTGATACCAGCCAAGGGCAAGACTTGCACTTGGTGGCTGATGCGCTTCAGCCATGCAAGCACGCTCACAAAACACATATCTTACGAAGCAAAAGGCTGCAGCCTACTCTTGCCACAACCTCTTATTGGGCAAGGAAGTTCGTCCTAGACTAACTAGCTTAATGTTGATACTTATCTTACAGCTCTTGCACTAGTCCTGACTATACTTCGATGTATCTCGGAGTGCCAGGCAGAGCGTCTCGTGCAGACCTGGAGCATGGGCCGCTTCTCGTCGCCGCGCCAGTACGCCCCGGCGAGGCCCTCGAGCTCAACTGCTCGCCGTGGAATCTGGCCCGTGCGCTCCACGTGCGGCCCCGCACACAGGTCCCACCACTCGTCCCCTGCCGGTGGGAAGAGATTGCAGACAGCCATGAGTTGCCTGACCAACGAGTCTATGTCAACAGCCACATGAGTATCCAACTCAAGCTCTCAGTTAAAAGGCAGGGCTTTGTGAGATCCTATCAAATAAAGTGGTGGATGAAGCTTGATGCATGCAGCACGCATTTCAGTACTACCGGAAGAATCACAGTGCTGTCTTGAGATGAAAACCCTCAACTTCTCAAGAAGGGGCCAATGCAGAATATGTCGATTGTGGAGGTCTACAAGGTCTACCACTGCAGCACTGCGGCTGTCAAACAGGGCCCGGGCAAAATATGTCGCATACCAATGTGGTAGATTGTGATGGGCTCTGTGCGGATGGCGTCCAGGATCTCCAGCTTGTACGGCTCGCCGATCGCCCGAATGCGGTTCTCCGCTTCCTCTCGCGACACCTCCTCGCGCGACAGCGGCAGGTTCCGGCCGATGATGCGGTCCTGCCATAATCTCATGTCCAACATTGTGAAACCGATATACATGTATACATATGATACAGCAAGGGTGTGCACGTGGATTCAGCTTTTGGGGTCTGGACTATGGCGATTGACAACAGCCTGCGGCAGTGGCCTGCTACAGCAACTGTGGACCTGCCAGTGACGCGCTGAGGGTGAAGCTCAGCAGCAGCTGCGCCAGCGGCGGGCGGCAACGGCAGCAGAGGCCGCGGCAGGGCAGCACCTCACCATCTCCTTCTTGATCCTCTTGAGGTCCTTCTCGAGCAGCGGCTCGCGAGTGTCAAAGTCGTAGTAGAACCCCTTCTCGATGCAGGGGCCGATCGTGACCTGCGTGCTCGGGAAGAGCTTCTGCACCGCCATGGCCATGACATGCGCGCACTGTGGAATGCCACCAGCCACAGCCGCCGTTCACCGCCGATTGTCAGTATGGGGGAGACATCAGGGGTTTGGGCTTCTGGGCAGCAGGACGTAGCAATTGCAGGGAGCTGAGAGCTCGCGGCGGAACGCACAGCCCAAGCCAGCGCTCGGCAAAGGCACGCCGAGCACTAGCGTACATATCAGTGTCAGTATTTAGTAACAGTAACTTCGGAGTATTGCGGGAAAAGGCTTTTGATAACCCTTGAGCTAAGGAAGCAAACCTAAGACTTAGGGGTGGATGACAGTGGTCAATTTCAAGCCACTTTAGTCAGATATAGGACTCAGGGAAAAGCAATTTGATTTACACATGGTTTGGAGGCGAGCCCCAGAAGCCGGAATGGTGCATGACAATGACCAATCCAACTTAACGTGGTAAGATACAGGCATCATAAGAGCAATACAAATAGCTTAAGCTGGGGAGAAAATCCCAATAATCAAGGGTAGATATATTGTCAACGTTTAACACAATGTGATAAACCCTAAGGTTTAAGGCTGAGCTAGGGTTTACGGGGGGTGCGGTGCTGAGGGCTTGTCCCCTCACCGAGTGGCGGATCCGCAGGAGGCGCTCCGACGACTCGTTCGTCGGCAGCTCCACGTCCGGCAGCGTCACGTCGCCCACGAGCTCCTCCGCGCTCTCCGCCGCGAGCTCCGCCGAAGGCGGCGGCGGCGGGCCGGTCGCCAGCGCGGCGGCCGCCCGCNAAAAAAAAAAAAAAAAAAAAAAAAAAAAAAAAAAAAAAAAAAAAAGCCGCCGCCGGCGGCGAGGGCCGCCCGCATGGCGCGCCGCCGGAGCCGCCGCGGCGCGCGGAAGGGAGGGGCCCAGTAACGGGCACCGTCTGACGGCGGGGAGGGAGGAAGCGGGGAGGGCGGGGTGTGGGCTGAACCCTAAATCCGCCCTAAACCAACAGGGACTGACTGAGCCCACGCCAGGGCTCCCTCCGTTCTTCTCATCTTCCGCTGTCTACTGTTTAATATCCGTTTACCATTTAATTAACTCCACATGGACCAGCTTCGCTAACATTTGGACCCCTGGCACGTCGACTCTTGGTCCTGCGGCACCAGCTACTTCGCTTACCTCTGCATTGATTTTCTGGATTTATATAGCATCTTGCCATCGAAGGCGCAACTTGGAATGTGGGACTTTCGCCACATCAGTTGCGAACAAGACGCAGTCTAGTGTTGGTGAAGTCCACCAGGGAGAATTTCGTGTATTTGGAGCAAACGAAGGCCAAATGGCGTACAAAGGCAAGCACATCTTAAGACCTACGTAACACCAGGGGGTAGCGCAATATGGCCGAGCTGGCCGTCGACTCTCCTGCTAGCAGAGTCTTCTGCGTAACTCCTCGTCTCTCCTGGCGCGCGGATTCTGGCCTAAGTGAACTATGGCACTTACTGACTGTACGACACTTCTTGCTCCAGCTTGTTTGGATTTGCAAGACAACAGTCATTTGATTTGCAAGACGACAATCATTAGCTTTTCGTCATCAAAGTCGGGCAACTTAATATCTTGATCCTGTCAGCAACGAGCAATTTGGCAATGTTGTCTCTGACAATGATCAGTTTCGAGACCACTATCAGCCATCGTGCCACATCGTTCGTTTGGAGATTATTATGCTGCAACAGAAAGCAAGACCTGCCACTGGCTTCATGTGATGAAACGAAATTGGAATTGTGCTACCAGACCACTAGCTTCAAGCAGCGGCTGTAGTTTGGGCGAGAACGTCATACTCATCAGCAATGCACGTGACTTGGAAGCACCGGCGCCCCTTGAGGTAATGGAGGTGATGCGCAGTAGACTCCTGGCTCGGCGGCTTGGTAAGCAGGCTCCCAGTGTATATGCGAGTGCCGCTCCGAATCAGACCACAATGCCGTGCCGCCTTCAGCCACGCGCTCATTGCTACACGCACTCATTGCTACTCGTCGTCTGGTACCGCATGCATGCTATGTAACGCTGCACGACGTGGATGTGACCCAGTCACATACTCCAGCACGCCGTCGTCAGACCCCCTGCAGCAGCTGCAGCGGAGCAGCTTAAGAACAACCAGCGGATCTGCCTGCGCCAGGTCTTTGCCCGGGTGCTGTGCTGTGTGCGCCACTCTGACTAATGCCTCGCATGCCAACGTCCAAAAGCTGCACTGCTCCTCCGAGCGGCCAGTGAGTCTCCGAACAAATGAGAAGCGTTTTGGACGTCAAGGGTGACTGGACGTGCAAGATGGGCTTTCGGCACAATGTTGGTACGCACTGGCCGCAGCCCATGGCTATGCGCCAGCTTGCACATACATTGGGACTGTGCGGTTGATCATGATGAAGTGGCAGGTTCCTGCTGGAGGGCCAGGGCACCGGAGGTATTGCAAGCGGCGCAAAGTAAGAGCCTGATGTCGTGACGTGGTATGATGAGCTTCGAGAGAAGTAGTGGGTTGCTTAAGAAGTGTGGTTCCTCAGGGCTTCAGTGATCAAGGTCAGAAAAGTATGGCATTGGTTGTCTCTAATTGACGCTTCCATTTATTCAATGCACGGGCTTAGCCCAGGACTAGGATCCGGGAGCAGGTACCGATAGCCTCGACGTCAGGTCAAAGAAGAAGCCATGACTACGCTAGTCTTGTAAATCATGGTGAAGGAAAGTACGTAACAAGACTCTTGCTTTTATCACTCAAGCGGCTGGCATTGGACAGTCCAAGAAAGCTTCATGGCAATGTGGAATGCACAACAATTTGCACGTAGTTTCGAATTTGATGGCCTTCTACCAAGCAGGGCACCTGCTACACGCTCGAAGTACCCATGCACGAAAATATGGACTTCGCCTCAAAAAGTTGCGCTGCCTGTCAACAAACAGGCGGCGCGACCTCGGCACTTGTCACTTGAACGGGAGTGGGCACTGGATGTGTGTTGCTTCAGGAGGGGGGGCAACCTGAATACCAGAAACCTGCGGCCGATATCTCCTGTCTAACACAACTCTGATTCGTAACGTCGATGACCTTATCCTCTCCGCGTCTAGGCTTTACCTCTACAAGCGCTGCACCAACTATGGCTCACGAGACTGTGCTCTAGCTGACCTCAAACAAGGGAGCTCAAGCATCCCTTGAGGTCACACTTCTGCTGGCCAATTTGACAAAGCTTCGTGCAGCCTAAGTCTTCCCTGTGCGGCCCATCCTTAGCTTGAAAGGGGCTCTCCCAATGGGGGCAAGGGCTGTGAAAAGCCATCCCAGATTGATGACAAGGTTCGAAGGGGTCAAAAGCGCTCTCAGAGTTGGAGGAGGATGAACCACTTGATACCCACAAGCGAGGAGCCGCAGATCCGAAAGAGTAGCTTGGCTGAACTTCGTGAGGGCGCCCTCAGTGCATTGCGCAATTCATCAAAGCCCTCTTCTCATGCGCCAACCCAAGAACCACTTTGCCTGTGCTCACTTGTAAAATGTGTGCGTTTCTGCACAATTTGCACTGGAAAGCCAAAGTGGCACCGGTGCCCAAACGCCGCATGACTTGGGGTTCGGGCTCAGGAGACCGCGCACATGCAGTTTCGTATTCAGAGGCCGTAGAGAGGCGAACAAACGTCTGAACATGCTTGTGCATGAACGAGTGGGCGTCTCTGTCAGCAGAAGTGGATGCAGAACTCTCTAGTCATACAGACAGCACAGGCCCCACATTCACTCCGCCACACAGTCACGCAGACAATCACAGGCTGTCGTGCCTGCCTGTATAGCACCAACTACGCGTCGAGGTGCCACACCTGGAACTCCGCCTACAGGCCAGGACTCTGCTTGACTAGCAGCAGCCTGCCCTGCATGACCTCTCTACCAGGTAAGGAGGCATCCAAACAATGTGGCAAGAGGCATTACCACACCAAAGACTACTCTCCAGGAGGAAATACTTTCCTTGCGGAGAGTCAGCATCTCTCTGCCATATGATATCATTGAGGCTCACTTCCGCAAGGAGGGTAAGGCAGTAGATACAGACACTCCGCGTCCGGCTCTCCAACCCACACGACTGCCCTCTAACTGACGCTACAATGACGCTCTGCGCCTGGGCATGACAAGGCTCCGCCCTCACTCAGAGACTGGCAGCTATACATAGGGCGCACCGAGCAGTGGTCGCCTCAGATCCAATGTTGGGAATCGAGCCCGATGTGCCGGGGCACCCCTTTAACATAGGAGCGCTCCCACGGCGAACGAGGCTGAGTCAGATGGTTAGCCAGCCCATTCGCTGGTTCATCATGATACAACATCTGACAGAAAAGTTTCCCGGCCCAAATCGCTGCTTCACCACATTACTCGTTCAGTAGCAGGAAGAGGGCACCACTGAATGACATGACATCTTGAAAAGCATCAACTTGTGCAGCTGTGCACATACTTATTGTCATGTCTTCGTCAGTTTTTGTTCAATTTCTGTGTGTTCAATTTCTGCAAAGCTTATAAATTTAGCAGATTCTAAGAGCTTAGTCATTTCGGCATTGGAAGTGCTTGATGGATTCCGGGCCTAGCACAATGAAAGTGGTGATCACCAGATACCATCACAAGACATAAGCTGAACCACAGTGTGCGAGGAGAGATGTGCTCCTAGGCCACCTGAGCCTCCTCCACCGTGGCTTGATCAGCCGGGGGGACCGTGCACACCAAATTGCGGTCACCAAATACATTGTCCACGCGGGCTGCACACAAGTTGGTGAAGTCGATGTCATAAGTAAGACAGAATCATGAGTGAAACCATTCAGCAACTACTCACAAGCTCATGACCATCTGCAGCGCCTGCTTGATGCCTTGCTGCAGGACATAGAGAGCACATTTGAACAAAGAGGAAACCAAGTGATTCTGATGAGACAGTACAGACAACAAATAGATCAAGTGTCCATGAGACCCCAAGCTCACATGTAGATGGCCAGAACTTGGACTGTCGGACCCAGGAGGCAGGGAAAGCAGCCTGCTCCCGCCCGTATGGCTTCTGCCACTCGTCAGCCAGCACAACTGATGCAGGATGGGGTGCTCCCTGGCCACAGAATTGTGCAGAATGTCAGGCGCGTTGGCATGATGCAAGCTAGTTAGAGTTTGCTAGCCAAGCACACCTGGGGCTTCTTGGATGAGCTGCCTGCATGGGCCCACTTGCTCTTGCCAAAGACAAGCACACGGACACCAAGGTCGACAAATGCTGATGCACAGGGGTAAGATAGCACCTTGAGCACGTTGTCCTTCACGCTGGCCTCCCCGGTCTCAATAGCACGAATCTCCTCCCGGATGGCGATCATAGCGTTGCAGAAGCGGTCCAACTCGGCCTGTAAACAGAGCCAGCTGGCCAAGGGTTAGCAGTAGATTCAAGATATGGGCTCATCGCCATCCACCTCTGCAGAGAATTTCATCAATAAATTCACAGCCAAGCTGCTGCTACAGCTCTTCACCTTGCTCTCAGATTCGGTGGGCTCAATCATCAAGGTTCCTGGGACTGGCCACGACATGGTGGGTGCATGATACCCGTAGTCCATCAGGCGCTTGGCAACATCCTCTGGTTCAATACCAGCCGTTGCCTGCTCAAGCAAGTACGCAAACAATCGACATCAGGCAACCAATCTTCCACGTCTTTCCGAGCAGCATCTTGATCAATCTGTACCCGTGCTTGACATGCAAGTGCAACTTGCAAGAAGTTGCAGATATACAGCGGAGCACCTTGAATTGGCGGAGATCGATGATAAACTCATGTGCGCACGTGCCATTGGCTCCCCGGAAAAGCACAGGGAAATGTGACTGCAGCATCATGTGTACCCAAGTGTCAGACCACGCGCTGTTGGAGCTTGCAGACACCCAACCTGTACTTTAAATTTCAGTAAAGCAAGGCAACTGGGTTGCCGCATAAGGCAGCAGAGGGGACGCCTCAAGTGAGTACCTCCAAGCGCTTGGCCATGTAGTTGGCGTTGAGAATGGCAAGCTTGGATGCGTTTGTAAGGCCCTCGGCTCCCATGAGAGCAATGTACATGAAGGAGATGGGCAGGATGAGAGCAGATCCCCAAGGAGCCGCTGCTACAACACCAAACGGCTTCTTCTCTCCCTCAGGAGCTGGCAGGCCACCAGTGGGAATCTGCAGGAAGCCGCATGTGTCTACCTTCAGTTGCTGTTAAGAAGACTGAACAAAGCTTTGCACTTGGAACTTTTGACGCGCTTATTGGCTTGCCCACTATATGTCACGAATGACCCTGAAAGTAGCAGTATGGTAAGGGAAAAGCTGGCATGTTGCAAGTGATGAAGCACATTGCTAGTGAAAATGCAAGGTAATGTGAGACTGCAAGGTAACGTGATAGCCAGTAATGCACGGAGGTAAGGCGCAATGTGACTCACAACTGGATGGGAAGGAAGGAAGGGTGCCAGATGAGCCTTGACACCAATAGGACCCATGCCCGGCCCTCCACCCCCGTGGGGAATGCAGAATGTCTTGTGCAGATTCAAGTGGCACACGTCGGCTCCAATGAAGCCAGGGCTGGTCAAACCCACCTGCAAATCACAGAATTTTATCCTCAGGCAACTTCACAAGCATCCACACATGCCTGCTATTTCATGGCAGTGCCTCCCACTGCTTCACCACCCAGTGTCCTTACTCGCACTCAACAGAAGGATCAGGAAAACTATCATTGATGCTTGCAAAGGGTTGACTGTCGGTAAAGCTTAGAAAGAGCACCTGCGCATTCATGTTAGCCCCATCCATGTACACCTGGCCCCCATTCTTGTGAATGATCCTGCAGATCTCGTCAATGCCTTCCTCATAGACACCATGTGTGCTGGGGTAGGTCACCTGCCAACACAATATCAACACCTCTGGTCAGTGCTGCGTCTGCAGCTTACCCCTCTCGCAAGCATGCAGAAGTGGTTCTTGATGTCTTCTTAGAAGTATGAACTATCGTAACCATCTCACACACAATCTCTGCCATAAGCACATGGCTATAGCAAAGCAGACGCCTGTATCAAGTCGTATATTTCTAAAACTGCAAGAGTGCAGACAATATTTGCTTGTAAAGGCAAGTACGACCATGAGAGCGGATAGATTGTCCGTGTGCTTCTCTGCTGCTGCCTTCAGCTCAGCAATGTTCACATTGCCCTTAGCATCGGTACCAACGGCGACAATGCGCATGCCACACATGGCCGCTGACGCTGGGTTGGTGCCATGCGCTGACACAGGAATGATGCAGACATTGCGATGGCTGTCGCCCCTGGACTGTTATGTGCATGGCCCAGGAAGAAGTCAGCATGCGCATGGGGTACAACACGAAATTGTCAACCTGACCGATGTTGAATACATTTTGCAGCAGGTGACTTGCATGATAACAATAAGATGATGACAGGTGATAAGGGCTTAATGAGCAGCTTGACCATCTCCTATATATGTGATGGAGCTGACTTATTTGCGGATTGGACTCTACCTGGTGATAGGCACGAATAGCCATGAGGCCAGCATACTCCCCTGAGGCACCGGCATTTGGCTGGAGCGAGACTGAGTCGAAGCCAGTGATCTTGGCAAGCATGTCACCCAGATCAGCAAACATCTCCTGCGGGTGCAAAGGAAATTGATATCAAACATAGGCATCAGATTGCCCTGAATTCACAACATACAGAGAAGCTGCAGCAAAGTGCACGGCAGACCAGCTACAATTCTCGATACGAGCAGTCTAGTGAAAATGATCGAATACAAGTAGTTTGCTGTTACAGAAACTAGCCCGCTGTTGTAGAAACTAGCCCGTCAAGTACCTGGTAACCCTGAGTCTGATCAACGGGTGCAAAAGGGTGGAGGTTGGCAAGCTCCGGCCACGTGATGGGAATCATCTCAGTGGTTGCATTGAGCTTCATTGTGCAAGACCCGAGGGGAATCATGCTGTGGACCAGAGACAGGTCCTTGGCTTGCAGGCGGTAGATGTAACGCAGCAGCTCGTGCTCCGAGTGGTAGCTGACGCAGGTAGAAGCATGGAAAGAAAACTCAGCTCCATTGCTTGCAATGTCCCATGGTGGCAGACAGGTCAAGTGCCAATCTCAAGCAGATACGGCAGGACACACTTCACAACATCAATTGGATTTGATGAGCCCTCAAAGACAAACATGTTGAAGACGGGGTGCGTGAGGAAGGCGCTGGTCCTCTGGAGGCCCTGCGGGATGCCGCTCTGCGCACTTGAGGCCAGGGACTCTACTTGGGCACCACCCTGCAATAGAGTCAGTAAGCAAGCTCTTCATGAGCTCCAGTCTGCTCACGTATGCTCAATGCTGCACTCAACTGATGCATACTAAAACACCGCCTGCAATAACTCAAATCCTGCATCTTTCAATGACCAAGGCACCTGCCACCACTAGGACCTTTTCTCGTAGCTTCTGCAAAAATAAGCCTGGAGAATTTGCCTCACTCACATGCCCACCACAGAAGACAGAAAACAGAGCGTCAACATCCTCCAGAGTGCTTGTCTCATCAAAAGCCACAGTCACCTGTTGGAGATGGGGGGCATGTGTTAGTCAAGTGTCAGGCTTCCAAACACCGTCATCAGTAAGAGACACGCTCTGCATTGAACAATCAGGCTCATAGCACACGTCTGTGCACCGTGTCTGCGTCAAGTTGCCGCAGGTTCATGCCCTTCTCCACAGCAGCGGAGAGGATTGACGCCGCCTTGTTGGAGCCAACATTGACAGCCACGGTGTCAAAGAAGGCAGAAGATTTGATGCTGCCAGCATTGCTCTTCCTTATGCCCTCCGCAAACACTGAAGCAAGTCCATGAACGCGGTTGGCAATTTGCTTGAGGCCCTCCGGCCCATGGTACACTGCATACATGGCCGCCATGTTCGCCAACAACGCCTGCGCGGTCCTCAGCAGGCATGAGAAGAAGCCACCGAGTAAAGACCAGCGCTGAAAGTAGCACATTTTAAGCCCAACATTCTGAAATAATCTAGACTACCAGTAGAGGCACTTTACTGTATCTGGTAGCACAGGTCTGGGCTTACATACACATGTACACATGTATGACACTGAACCGATGAATGCGGTGCTGTGCTGTCCAAGTTGTCAGGATCTAAAGCACTCTGCGTGCAGTCTCCCATCTAAGTGGCATGCCACGGACCTGCGCAGTGCAGATGTTGGAGGTAGCCTTGTCTCGGCGGATGTGCTGCTCACGGGTTTGCATAGCCATACGCAGGGCTGGCTTCCCAGCGGCGTCAATGCTCACGCCAATGATTCGCCCCGGCATGAGCCGCTTGTACTCCTGCAAGAACTTCCCGGGCATGTGTTAGCAGCCTGAGCGCATACAGGGGAGGGGGTCTCTGATGCAGTGGTCCTTGCGACTTTGGCAGATCTCTCAAACTCATCTCCCAATTCTTGCGCAATTGCAGGTGCATTGGCCTTGCCGACAACCAGCAGTTCCTCTCACCACTGGTCCTCTTGCTTCTGGAGGATGAAGCATGCACCTCCCTAAACATTGAAAACAAGTTGAAGAAATTGACAAGATGAAATGGCAAATACGTAGCTCTGAGCTGACCTGCGAGGTTGCAAGGAATGCGGCATGGGGACCGCCATAGCCCATAGGCACGCCAAAGCGCTGAGCGGACCCCACCACCATGTCGGCGCCAAATTCACCGGGTGGCTTCAGGACTGTGGCAGGCAAGCACTGTCTCAGAGCTGCTGCAGAGCTGTACCCAGCTTCCAAGGACAGGCGCAATGTTGACGAACTAGGAGGAGGAGGAGCGGCAAAGGTCAGTGGAATACAGGTAATTAACATGCCGATTACACAGTATGGATGGAATACTGAAGCCCTTGCCAGTGCAAGACTATGACATGACATCGGCGATTGAGGAGATTAAGGACAATGCTAATTCAAATGTGCCGTCATGTGTGCAAATCGTTGCCGTGGCACTGAAGTACTGACTGCAATGGTGCTTCTTGTTGCAACATCAAGAGCCCCATGGCCAAGAGCAGGTGAGCACACCTGTCAGCGCCAGCAGATCGGTCGCCACCACCACCTTGACCCCAGCCTGGTGCGCCTTGTCGACGAATGCGGCATAGTCCTCGATAGCGCCGTCGGTGGCCGGGTACTGCACCAGCGCGCCGCACACGTCGCCCTTGCTGTAGTCGAACTCGCCCGGCGGCGCAATGCGGACCTCCATGCCGAGGCCGTCGGCGCGCGTCTGGCAGCACGCGATGGTCTGCGGGTGGCAGTTGTCGGCGATGAAGAACGTGGGGCGCTTGCGCGACGCGATATTGGCGGCCATGGCCATGGCCTCCGCGGCGGCGGTGCCCTCGTCCAGGAGCGAGGCGTTGGACATGGGCATGGCGGTGAGGTCGGCGACGAGCGTCTGGAAGTTGAGCAGCGACTCCAGGCGGCCCTGCGCGATCTCCGCCTGGTACGGCGTGTACTGCGTGTACCACCCAGGGCTCTCCAGCACGTTGCGCAGCACCACCGGCGGCGTGTGCGTGCCGTAGTACCCCATGCCGAGGAAGGACTTGAGGACGCGGTTCTTGCCAGCCATGGCCCTCATGGCCGCCAGCGCCGCCGCCTCGGTCAGGCCCGCGCTGTACTTGCCGAGCTCCATCGGCGGCGCCGCGATGGCGCGCGGCACCGTCGCCTCCACCAGCGCGTCCACGGAGGGGAACCCGCAGGCGGACGCCATGGCCGTCGCGTCCTCGGGGCCGATGCTGTTGTGCCGGCGCGGGAAGGTGTCGGACGCCCGCAGCGCCTCCATGGCGATCCCCCGGCGCGCCAAGGCGGCCGCCGCGGCGGCGGCCCGCGGCGACG
>WELB01000055.1:204588-223704 GCA_009602725.1 Spirogloea muscicola
GGCGGCGGGGCGGCGCCGGCAGTGGCCCGCGGCCTGCATGAAGGTGGCGGCGGCGGCGAAGGCGCGCCGGAGGACGAGAGCTTCGCGGCGCAGCTCCGCGGCGACGACGGCCGGCTCCACCGCTTCGCCGCGGTCGTGGCCAACGTGAGAACGGGCCATGGCGCCGTCGTGGGTGAGCCCCCGAGCCGAGCCCGGGCTCCGGAGCTGCAACGTCCGGGCCTTTGGCGATGGCCCTCTGGAACGCCGCAGGCGCCGCTAGCCCGTCGTCAGGAGCCACCGGGAACCACCAATGGCGGATCTCCGCGACGACTTCACTGGCGAGGGTGATAGGGGAAATGCATTACTGATTCAGCTGTGCAGGCCGGCCGTTATCGTACACCAACGGGTTGTCATGGGAACCTTTGGGCTACTCAGACCTCGGGTTAAGAGGGGCCGCTCGGTATGCAGAGGAGCGCCTCAATATGTCCGGCTGATCCCGCAGCTACGGGGATCAGAGACTGCGGTCAGGATGTTGGCTTTATGGTCCACGTAAAGAGAAAGTCTACCAGTTAATTGCTGTTTCCTAATATCAAGCGGATATGCGTAGTATGCATGCTCCATTAGTGTTGCAGCTGCGAGCTGGTCGGTGTAGTTGACCAGAGTGCCTGCTTGAGCACTTGTGAGACTGCGAGGCTGATGAGGAGGCCGGTCTGTGCCACCGCCCAAAGCCCTGTCAAGAGGGTTCAATGAGCATCAGTAATCTGGGCTTCTATGTGGAGCTTGAGTGACGGCCTCCTACTTAAGACGTTCAACGGCTCGCAGTTGCTCTGCCGGACGCTTCGCGATGGACTCAGCTGACCGTAGAGGGGCAAAGCGCCTCTGGGAGCAACGTCAGCTGTGGCCTACTGGCGTGTCTTTGCAGACGGGCGACAGTCATGGAGGTCATACAGAAGCTCATTCCAGCTCATGGCTGACAAGAGGCTGCTGTGGACTGCCGCAGAGGCGTGGGAGATGGCGCGGTCAATGGTTGGGGGCCCGCCGACCGCGGCCGTGGCCTTCGTGTCGAGCGCGTCCCCAGCTGCGGCCGCGGGCGTGGCGAAGCTGGCGGAGCTCCTGGCGTCCAGCCATGACGAGATGGCCGGGACCCCTCCGGAGGCTGGCGCTGCGCCGCCGCTTATTGGCTGCGTGGGCCTGCCCTGGCCAAATGTGCTCAGCCGGGACCCCGGCAGCCGGTCGAGCACTGTGGCCGGCGAGCCGCGCAGCTCGGCAGAGAGGAGGGGCACGGCGGCGACAGCTGCGGCGGCAGCGAGCACCAGTGGGAGCGGTGGTGGCGAGCGGGAGAGCCGACGGAGTGGCGTCCTCAGCGTGGGCGGCTTCCGGATCCACGACGAGGAGGACCTTGCAGCGCTGCTGGAGCACGTGCGTGCAAGCAATGCGGGCTTCGAGTTCTTCTCTGCCACCGACGACAACGACGACGACGACGAAGACGACGAAAGCAGCGACAGCGGCGAGAACAGCAGCGGCAGCGACGAGGGGCACGGGGGGGTGACTGACACGGACGACGACGAGGACGACGAGGAGGCCGAGGAGGTGGACCTCGGGGCGCTGCTGGAGGACCTCCAGGAGGCGATGTGGGAGGAGGGCAAGCCCGGCGCGGCGGGGCAGCAGGACGCCGCCGCTTGCGCGGACGATGCAGAGAGCTGGGCCGCCTTCTTCCCGGCCCTGCATGCTGGCGGGCATGGCGGCCAAGGCTGCTCCTCGCGCCGGTCGGTCGCGCGGACGCCGCAGCACAACAGCAGCAGCAGCGCTGACTCCATCCTCGCTTCGATTACGTTCCCATCCTCCAGCCCGGCGCGTTACCGCAACTTGTACTCCTTTGGTGGCAGCGACCACCGGAGCCCCAACAGCTTCCGGCTCGTGCTTTGCCTCGCCCACTTGCCCGGTGTTGCGGCCACCTCCTTCCACACCGCCAGCCCGGCACTGCCGTACCTTCCCAACATGGAGCGTGCTGTGGTGGCAGAGAACCCTCACATGCTCTTCTTCTGCGCACCTGGTGAGTGGCGCAATCCTAGGAAATGCAGACTCTGAAAATTTTGAGAGCCTGGAGACCTTGTGTTGTCAGTGTAAGCATACCAGAAACGTTTTGCACTGCAACTTGATATTCAAATCACATAATGAGGATGGCTTTCTTGGCCTAACGGCAAGTGTGATGTTTGTGCTGCAGGCTTTGATTTCACAGAGTTTGTGCAGCGGCTAACTACTGTGTTCCCACAAGGGGCCAGGTGAACGAGCCTCGCTACGCACCATAAAATTTACTATGAATGCCAGTTCGAAGTCCATTCACTACATCAAAAAGTCCAAACTCTCAATGCTGTGGTTTTCTGCAAGTATGGTATAATCTGATGAGATCGACGATCTAGCCAAGTAGACTGCAAACTGATGTGGCTTGTTTGCTGTCAAGTACTGTGGGTTGTTTAAGATCACTTGAAAATCATGAAGCCCGTTGAGGTTGCTAACACATAACCAACAATGGACATTTGAGCATAAAGTGTTCTAAGTGAGGCTTAGTGGCTGTGTGACATCAACAGGGCTGGAGCCTTCCTGGGCCAAGCGGTCTGGAAGAGGTCGCGTGGTGGGGTGCAGCTGGATTCAGCCCAGTCTGACAACAATGAGACCCTCTTCTTCGGTGCAAACACCTCGACCACTGGAGCAGTGGGCCTGTCCTTCACCTCTGATGGTACCTATTCAGCCCAGAGCGGCTCTGGTGATATCTAAAATGTCGCGCTTGTGCAACAGCAAGGCTGCAGAATAAGCACTGAGGCCGTGCTTCGAACCTTGCTTGAAATCTTGAGACAGTAAGTAGCCATTTATACAAGCCTGAGATCCATGGAATGAGTAGGCACCGTAAATCCCAAACCCCAGGCCCTGACTCCTGGTCCTCAGCCCAAGGACTTCCGGTCCTCGGCCCGACTGTTGGCTCCAACTGCCATGTTCTTATGTATTGTCTTGTACTCCTGGCAGGGACCCATTTGCCAGTACCTCTTGAAGCCTTCTCACAATTTGTCCAGTTCTCGATTGGAGTACCACGACTGAATGCCATCCTGTACCTGGAGTAAGCTGACAGTCAGGACGTTGATGCCTGAGACGTCGTGCCATGCCATCAATTGTATTGCACATGAATGACAGAAATTTGCGAAGTGCAGTGACTGAATTGATCACCTTTTCATACAGTGATGTGGTCAGCGAGAAGCTCTTTCTGCCAGTCAGCCAGCTGCAGGAGCAACCAGCAGGAGCGCAACAGGAAGGAAAGAGGGCGGCTAGAGCAGTCTCCATTCAGGCCATACCTGCCAGTTCACCTGTTGAGGCAGCTCAAAGTGCAGCAAGTCTTGCCGACGCTTTGTCGTCAAAGGCAGGCGAAGATGCACGAGCAAACGTGAAGGCCTCCATTGTGCTCCTGAGGGAGCTGGCGAGTGCTGCAGCAAGTGGAAACAAGAAGCTGGATGCTGCAGGCATTCTCCAGGGAGGAACGCAGCAGGTGGTGCTTGACGCCATGAAGCGGGGCTCAAGAAGCGGTCAGAAGGGCGAAGAAGAGGCGAGGATGAGGCAGGAGGTGTTGCAGTCGAGAGTCGGTAAGCAGGATCAGACGGATAAGGAGAGGGTGTTGGCTGACGGCTTGGATCGGAGGAAAGCTGGCGAGCAGCGACGAGTCAGAGCAGGGTGGCGGGCGTGGAGCAGCGGCGATGTGGCGCTTGCCCTATTTGACGACGTTGTCTTCCCCGGCTGGTCACGAGCGTACCACATTTTTGAGCCCCGCTACCGACTCATGGTAGCCCAACCTGACAGAAACTCCAACCCCACATACAATATATGATCTCATCATGCCTGGAAGATTTGCAAGACATGAAGCATATACACTGTGACATTTACTTTGTCTAATACTGTCAGGACATCCTTCTTGCAACCCCTGGTGTCAAGACAATTGCTACCTTCTCTATCTTAACCTCGTCTCCTCGAGCCACTTTTGTCCGTTATGGACAAAAGTGTGAAGTAAGGCCCTTCTGCCAACTGCTTCAGGTCAAGGAGTGCGTTCAAGAAGGAAGGCCATTTGGCATAGCTGGGTTGGACTATTCCTCGGGCTCTCAGGAGTCGACGTCGTCAAGCGGTGTTGCACATGTCATTGGCACCCTTGCTGTGAGTTGTCATACTTGAGCTGCATTGTGAGGCCAAGTAATTGGCTGTGATTGCCGATTGTTGTGCCTGACAGTACTAAATTGCACTGCTATCAATGGTCATATATTACTTCGGCTACTATCCACAAAATGAAGCGACGCAACATGATTTTAATTTGGTCTGTGTTTCTTGAGATTGTTTATCCTGATTGACACTTCTTGCCCAATTGACACTTCTTGCCCACCATCAATACCACTTAGTCAGAACCTCAAAGTTCAACACAATGAACCAGATGGTCGATCTGTGATTGTAGCTCACGGGGTTAGGCGCTTTCAAGTGCCTGAGACAAGGTCAGTGCCGCATGCTGCAGCTGACAAGCAGGCTATATCCATGAGGTGTTTCAGCCTGACATGTAGCAATACTTAGCTCTTCTTTGTTGGCATGTCTCATTCACGAAGCAGTCATGGCTGAGCCCAACTTTGAGTGAAAAGGAAAGCTTCACATTTGACCTCACAATGAAACAAAGCAATGGATTCTTTTGCTGTAAATGTGCAGTCTGAGAATACAAAGAGGTGGTTCTTTTGGTCTGCACGTCGCAAAGGTGCTAAATAAAGATCGGTGCATACTCAATCCAGCCAGGAAATGCAGGAGACAAAGCATTTTGTTTTCAGTCAAATGGTGACATGGTCTTGATCTCGAGTGGGTGCACTTCAGACTTTAGTCGATGTTGAGAGATTTGCAGCACTGAGACAAGCTGTAAATTCATGTCAGGCCCCGATTGAGCTCTTGGAAGATGACGCAGTGGAGGAGGGCCGGAAAATGAGGCAGTTGCTCTACCTTACCAAACGAACCATTGAGCTTTGTCAGCGGATAGTACCTAAGGTTAGTATGACCCTCTTGTGATCAAGTCACTGTCATGCATGCCTTAGACAAAAGTACAGCAGCATACATGAAGCTCTCATGGTTGATGCCGCTTATTTCCTGATGCGATTGTTGTCCTTGTTGCCAGGCGGAAGCACTTGTTAATTTGAGCAGCAAGGCGGATGACCCAGTTGCAGCGTCCTTTGCCTTGGCTCACGTTTTAGAAGCACCAGTATGCTCCTGAAAGTGCTTCCCATGCTGCTTAGAATTAGATTTCCAGGTCTTCCTCTGTGCAGTGAAAATATTTCTCATCAACGACTACAAGTCGATATTTGAGTGCTGATATCTGTTAGGTGTGTATCCTAAGATTCTGGCAACGCCCAGGATGAAGTTGAACACCACACCCTCTGTGATGCTGATGTGCACTGATGGGGGCTTTGCTTATGTCTGACATGTAGACGGCGGTCAAGAGAAGGTGGTTGTGCACCACTGATACAAGGCTCCGTCTCCTTGACCTCTCACAGCACCTGAAAATGCTCTCGCTGCCCGCCTCTGACAACAACCAATAACAGTATCTGAGGACAAAGCACAGGCTCAGATGGTCATGAAGTGGCTTGCAGGCACGCCTTCATGGCAGATTTGGATGATGCTTGCTACTATCAGTAAGCGCACAAGTAAGTAGCAAATATAAAACTTGCTGTGTCAGGCCCTTTCGCCGGATTACCGGCCAATTTTCTGAGCCAAGCTAGCCCCAAAAAATGTACGCAGCCCTTTCAGGTTCTTCACTATTAGTGCCTGGCAAAGTATACATGCACAAGATGAAGTCCAGGAGGCAATCTGCCGCTGGCACCATTCTTTCACATAAGCTTGATAGAGCTCTGGCTTCTCCNCGCCACGCGTGCGACAGCCAAGGAGCGGCAGAAGCTCATGGAGCGAAACATCCGGGAGGAAGCTCGGAAGCTGCGGGACGGCAGCAGCGTCAAGGCTGAGGGCGGTGAGGAGGACGTTGATGCGGGGAGGCGGGCTCTGGAAAGGGAAGGTGCTGTCGCGGACGAGGGCTGGCAAACCGGCCAGCGGCAGCTGCTGGACCTAGATGCCCTTTCCTTTGACCAGGCAAGCCACTTTGACATGTCATGCTTGGCACTTCAAAGTGAAATGATGTATAATATGCATGAAGCATGTCCTCCTCTCTAAACAGGCAGTAACAATGCCTTCTCTCGCTGTCACCACCTCAAGACCTCGGATATGTCTTTGGTAGTAATGAGACGGGGTTTTGATACTGCCTGTTTGGAGAGGACATTCTTCACGCGCATGTACGTACGGCACATGAATGATGACTCTTAAAGGTAGCACTCTGGCAGTATGACTCATTTCATTGTTGTGATGCTATACTGTACAGGGCGGATATCTCATGGCAAACAGGCGTTGCGAGCTCCCAGCTGGCTCCTACAGAGCCGCCAAGAAAGGTTATGAGGAAGTCCATGTCCCGGCGCTTAAGCCCAAGCCGTTTGAAGATGGGGAAGAGCTCATAAAGGTGTGCTATCTTGCTATTGTTGTTCGAATGCAAAGGCTCAGCCTTTCTCCTGATACTATTTAATCCTGAAGTCTTGCTCTCAGCTGTGACCATTCGGTCAGAATGGAAATTAGTAATGAGCTCCTCCTGGCAGAAGCTCGGGCAAGATCATCCATGCTTAGTTGAAAATTCACCTGCAGGGCATGGAACACATTCTCACTTTCATGTCAGGGGCTGCTTCTGATTGTGTGTTTACTTTTCTGTTATACAAGCAGATCGAGGACTTGCCCAAGTGGTGCCAGCCAGCCTTTACCAAGATGAAGACCTTGAATCGCATCCAAAGCAAGGTGTACCCGGCTGCTCTGCACTCTGCAGAGAACCTGCTCCTCTGTGCGCCAACCGGAGCCGGCAAGACAAATGTGGCCATGCTCACTGTGTTGCACGAGATTGGCCTGCACCGCAGGGAGGACGGCACCATTGACACATCCGCTTTCAAGGTGCAGTGCGCAGCGTGCAGCGTCCTGCAGCCTGCAGCATGCAGCACTTGGCGTGCAGCGTACAGTATGCAGCGTGCAGTGTGCAGTGTGCAAAGTACGGTCTGCCTCTTGGTGCAGAAGTTAGATAGCAACAGACCATGACAAACTCCTGCTTGGTGGTAGACATGATCTGCCTGCATAAGTGTCTATCCATGCTTAGAAGTGGTGCGGTGCAGATTGTGTATGTTGCACCAATGAAAGCGTTGGTGGCTGAGATGGTGGGCAACTTCTCCGATCGTCTGAAGGACCACGGGCTCACAGTGAAGGTATTTTGGACTGCTTGATGGTGGCTACCCTTACCTTGTGCCACAAGAGTAGCAAGTCAGGAGAGGAATGCATCGAGAGTGTGAACATGCAGAGCATCATGCTATGCCCTTGGTATCGGTTTAATAAAGACTGTACACAGGACCATGTACAGGTGGTAAGGTCTCACTAGCTTTCGATCAGTACTTGAAAAAGGGTAATTTACCTTGTGACTTATTGGAATTTGATATGACTTTGGCTGCAGGAACTGACTGGTGATCAAACTCTTACGAAGCAGCAGATTGAGGAGACGCAGATGATTGTGACAACTCCAGAGAAATGGGACATCATTACAAGAAAATCAGGCGATCGCACCTACACTCAGGTTGCTTGCGAAACCCCATAAGCTGCTCTAAGGACATGCACATCAACATCTCAACTGCAGAGTTTGAAGTTGTATTTTGATTGTCTTATGTCTTTCTTGACGTTCTCTGGACACCACATGAGAACAGAGGCTCCATGGAAGAAGTGGCTACAAGGGCGATTAGTAATGGTGAACCTTACAATCAGATCGTTGTTTGCTAGCAGATGGTGAAACTTTTGATCATAGATGAGATCCACCTCCTCCACGACAGCCGAGGCCCCGTTCTGGAGAGCATCGTGGCCAGGACAGTCCGGCAGGTGGAGTCGACGCGCGAGATGATCCGCTTGGTCGGCCTGTCGGCCACGCTGCCCAACTACTCGGACGTCGCTCTGTTCCTCCGTGTGGACCCTGACAAGGGCCTCTTCCGCTTTGACAACTCCTACCGGCCCTGCCCCTTGGCACAACAGTACATTGGCATCACTGTCAGGAAGCCCCTGCAGCGTTTCCAGGTGCTCGACTTCATGCGGTCTTAGGGTGTAGGGCTCGAAGAGAAGAGGATCTCACACACCTCAATGCTTCTGAGTTAGCGGAAGTCAGCGCCAGTTTGACAGCAAGGGTGGTGACTGTGAAGGTAACAGCTCTTGGGTTTTGGTTTTGTGGAACTCAGTCAGTTGTTGTGGTTGTTTGCAGCTCATGAATGATATCCTATATGAGAAGGTCATCGAGGCGGCAGGCAAGCACCAGGTGCTGATCTTTGTGCACTCGCGGAAGGAGACCGCCAAGACTGCCAAGCACCTCCGGGACACGGCTCTTGCAAACGACACCCTTGGCAAGTTCCTCAAGGAGGACAGCGCGACGCGACTAATCTTGCAGGAGGAAGTGGAGAATGTGAAAAGCCATGATCTCAAGGAGGTCCTGCCCTATGGCTTTGCCATCCACCACGCGGGAATGGCGAGGAGCGACCGGCAGCTCATGGAAGAACTCTTTGCAGATGGGCACATACAGGTCAGCTTGCCACCTTGCCCTGCCTTGCCTTGCCTTGCCTTGCCTTGCTTTCCTGGCCTGATTTCACTGCTTGTTGGTCTCCAGTATCTTCTTGCCCGTGGCTGTGAGAGCATCGGCAGAGAGCGTACAATCTGATATAATCTATGTCCTACAAGTAGCTTCATGTGATTCAAAAGTGTCTGGCAAGTAATGCTGTAGTGTAGGCTTGATCCTTGAGCCAGGCTTCTTCCAGTCCGTCTAATGGACAAGCCAATCCTTTTGCAGGTTCTGGTGTCGACAGCGACCCTTGCCTGGGGCGTCAACCTGCCCGCACATACCGTGATTATCAAGGGTACCCAGGTTTACAATCCTGAGAAAGGGTCCTGGGTGGAGCTCTCACCGCTAGACGTTATGCAGATGCTGGGCAGAGCTGGCCGCCCGCAGTTTGACACTTACGGCGAGGGCATCATCATCACTGGTCACGGCGAGCTGCAATTCTACCTCTCTCTCATGAATCAGCAGCTACCGATTGAGAGCCAGTACATTGCCAAGCTGGCCGACAACCTCAATGCGGAGATTGTGCTTGGCACTGTTCAAGACGCCAAGGAAGCTTGCCGGTGGCTGGCATATACATACCTCTTTGTGCGAATGCTCCAGAATCCCACTCTGTATGGGGTCACCCAGGAGGAGCGGGATCGAGACCCCCTGCTGGAAAACCGCCGTGCTGACCTGGTAAGTCAACAGTTTGAGGAGTTGCATCTTCATCACCCTGTCCCAAGTGTAGCAAGCAGGCACCTTGCCTGCTCTAGGATAAATTTGAATACAGGACTGCTTTCTTTTGATGTCCCACTATCAATCAGGTATGATCATGCATTAATCAAAGAGCTTGTCTTTCTTTTCATGATAGATCCACTCAGCAGCAATACAATTGGACAAGAACAATCTTGTGAAATATGACCGGAAGAGCGGCTACTTTCAAGTCACTGACCTTGGGCGCATTGCCAGCTTCTACTACATCAGTCACGGGACCATTGCGACATACAACGAGCACCTCAAGCCCACTATGGGCGACATAGAGCTGTGTCGACTCTTTTCCCTGAGGTTCGCTAGCACAACAAAGTAACCTGCATTTCGTGTAACTTTGTCTTGTATCAAGATTGAGAGGCAGGTTCTGTACAGAATGTTCAATGTGGTCTTTGGAAGTCCTTGACCGCAAGCCTTGTGCTGAGAACGTTACAGCACAAACGCTTTGCCAATGTCCAAGTGCATGTTTCTCTAGCAAGGCTTGTATAAGGGTGAGAAAATTGTTGTCATCTGCAGTGAAGAGTTCAAGTATGTTGGTGTAAGGGAGGAGGAGAAGATGGAGCTTGCAAAGCTGCTCGAAAGAGTGCCTATTCCAGTAAAGGAGTCATTGGAAGACCCAAGTGCAAAGATCAACGTACTCTTGCAGGCATACATTAGTCAGCTCAAGCTAGAGGGCCTCTCTTTGACATCCGACATGGTTTTCGTGACCCAGGTACTTTTCACACAAGGTTATTTATGATTCTGTCTGTTGCCAATTGCAGCCACCAAACAAGGGCTCGAAAGATTTTTGGCCTCAGCATTATAACGCATTGCATTGCAGATACTTCAATCTAATCTTGTCAGGCTTACTGTTTGTGATGCACTACTTTCACAGTCATTTTTGGAGGTTGGCTTGGGTGCATATGGCTACCCAATGTGCACAGACCATCGCAGTACATCTGTAGCAGGCGGACAAACTCATATGCAATCTTTGTGTGTCTGGCTTTTGCAGAGCGCCGGCAGGCTGATGAGAGCCCTCTTTGAGATTGTCCTCAAGCGGGGCTGGGCGCAGTTGACTGAGAAGGCCCTTTCTTTGTGCAAGATGGTGTCCAAGCGGATGTGGCAGAGCCAGACCCCACTGAGGCAGTTCCGAGGCATCCCAGCAGACATTCTGTCAAGGCTGGAGAAGAAGGACTTGCCATGGCAAAGATACTACGACCTGTCCTCCCAGGAGCTTGGTGAGCTTGTGCGCTCGCCCAAGGTTGGCAAGGTTCTCCACAAATTGATTCATCAGGTAACTCATTGCACACTCACACTCACACTCACACACTGCTTACATGCATCATTAGACCCCCGGTATTTAGTCACCTCTTCTCTCAAAGCTTGTGCGTTGTCAAGTGGAGCTCGAAGAAGCACTTGGACATCTTTGCTTATGGGTGCCTCTGTGCAAGTGCACCTGACCTTGCACATAATCTGAGATTGACTGAGGTGGTATTCTGTGCCCTTGTTTGCAGTTCCCACGTGTTGAGCTTGCTGCTCACATCCAACCAATTACCCGGTCGATACTCAAAGTTGACCTCACAATCACGCCAGACTTTCAATGGGATGAGAAGATTCATGGCTTTGTGGAGCCCTTCTGGGTGATTGTGGAGGATAATGATGGCGAGGTCATCCTTCACCATGAATATTTTCTTCTCAAGATGCAGTATGCTGAGGTACCTGCTTTTACTGAATGCATGTCGTTGTGACTGTCATCATGACAATCTGTCTCTTCTTGCTTACTCAGGAATATGTTTTGCCATGTCTATGAATTACTATTGTGGAACCATCACTACAGTAGTTCACATTGTAGAGTGCAAGACATTTGTGGTAGAGACTTCAGCATTTACCTTGCTAGTCCACTGTGCAACAGGAGGACCACCATCTGAGCTTCACTGTGCCGACCTACGAGCCCCTGCCACCGCAGTACTTCATCCGGGTGGTGTCAGACAAGTGGCTGAACTCAGAGACCGTGCTGCCCGTCAGCTTCCGGCACCTCATCCTGCCCGAGAAGTACCCGCCACCGACGGAGCTGCTCGACCTCCAGCCTCTGCCCGTTACAGCACTCAGAAATCCAAGCTATGAGGTCCTTTATGCAAAAAAATTCACCCATTTCAACCCCATTCAGACTCAGGTTGGTGTTACTCCTCATCCACCTCTGCTGTGAATATAGAGTAGTAGAGATGCGTAATTAGTATTTCAGTCCGTGGTTGATGCCAGCCGACATGGTAAATTCTTTTGCGATTTATTTGTGTAGCGGTATGATTCCTGCAGCATGTGCTATTCCTAATTTACAAAGGTTCACAGAGGTCATAGTATCAGATAGGGGAGAAATTCAGAGGATTACTTTCAGCTGGATGTGCCACTTATGAGCGTCCCTTGATCAGGTTTTCACGGTGCTGTATACTACCGACGACAATGTCCTGGTGGCTGCTCCAACGGGCTCGGGACAGACCATCTGCGCTGAGTTTGCCATCCTACGGTTGCTACAAAAACCGGCAGAGAAGCGAGGACATTGTGTGTATGTCGCTCCTCTTGAGGCGCTGGCGAAGGAGAGGTTGAGGGACTGGCAGGCAAAGTTTAGTGTGGGACTTGGTGTCAGGGTGGCCATGCTCACTGGAGAAAGTGCCACCGACTTGAAATTGCTTGAAAAATCCCAGGTGAGTGGCTGCTACTGCTCATGTGGTACCAATGTTGAAGTCGACGACTTACACATCTTAGCCTGGCACTGATGTGGATTGGACTGGATCCTGGCTTTTGCTGATTTGTTGCGCTTAGGCTACTGCATTAGCCACTTGACTGTGCCTTCTATCAGCTTCTTGGTATGAACGTTTCACTGCCTCGCTTGACTGGACAGATTGTCATCACAACGCCAGAGAGGTGGGACGTGCTGTCGCGCCACTGGAAGAGGAGGAAGCATGTCCAGACGGTGGAGCTCTTCATCGTCGACGAGCTTCACCTCATTGGAGGCGAAGGAGGGCCCGCCCTCGAAGTCGTGTGCTCTCGAATGCGCTACATGGACAGTCAGATAGAGAACAAGGTCCGCATAGTCGGCCTCTCGACATCGCTCGCCAACGCCAAGGACCTCGGTGAGTGGATTGGAGCCAGCAGCCAGGGCCTGTTCAACTTCCCGCCAGGCGTCCGACCTGTGCCGCTTGAGATCCACATACAAGGGGTCGACATTGCCAACTTTGAGGGCCGCATGCAGGTACTGTCTCCTGATAGTAAAGCATGTCAGCCCCTTATACTCTTTCATATCCTTTAAACAATGTCTGCTCCAAGTTATACCGCTTCATTGCACCATCTCTGCATGAGTTCAAGTGCTAGATCATCCAAAGTTGACTAATATACCTGACTCTGAAGTGCATAAGTCAGGGCAGTGCTTGGTAATCACAGTGCCTGTGACTGGTGCAGGCTATGACAAAGCCGACATACACCGCCATCAAGCAGCACACGGGCAAGGGGGCGAAGCCGGCCCTCGTCTTCGTGCCCACTCGGAAGCATGCAAGGCTGGCGGCCCTGGACCTGGCAACGTATGCGGCAGTGGAGAGTTCCGCCACGGCGGCAGCCGGCGGGAAGTCCAGTGCTGCCAACTTCTTGCACTGCACGCCAGAGGATCTCGCTCCATTCCTCGGGCGAGTCAAGGAGAAGGGCCTCCGGGATGCTCTGGAAGCTGGCATCGGTTACCTCCACGAAGGCCTGGCAGATGCGGAACAGGAGGTTGTCCAGCAGCTTTTTGCCTCCGGGGCTATTCAGGTCAGGCGACTAACTAAACCCCAACCACAAGCATTTAAGTCTTTATTTCAGTTGTCGATTGCAGGGGTTGTGCCACTATTTTTGCTTAGAAATGGCTTAAATATCTGCAATGGGATCACAAGTTGGGTGATACTGTGACCTTATGTCCAGAGTCCCTTCTTCTCATGCTTATGCCACCAGCAGAGGAGCATATGACTTCAGTGCATCCTTCAACTTGTCCAATAAATGACAGAGATTATGTTGGCCATTCGCGCCAGTCAGTTCATGAGCTGCGGTGTTGTGTGCAGGTCTGCGTGGCCAGCGCCAGCACCTGCTGGGGCATGTCGCTGTCCTCGCACCTTGTCGTCGTCATGGGCACGCAGTTTTACGACGCGCGCGAGAGCTCGCACGCAGACTACCCGATCACGGACCTGCTCCAGATGATGGGCCGCGCGTCTCGCCCGCTGATAGACTCATCGGGCAAGTGCGTGATCCTCTGCCACGCTCCTAAGAAGGAATACTACAAGAAGTTCCTATACGAGCCCCTTCCGGCGGAGAGTCACCTTGACCATTACCTGCACGACCACATGAATGCAGAGGTACTTATGAGACCACTCATGGCTGCTATTGTCTGGGCAATATCTCCTCAATTTGTTATGATATGAAGCATGTCTTCTAATGAGGTTCAATTGACCACGATGCACTTACAGGTAGTGGTGAGGACAATTGAGAACAAGCAAGATGCAGTGGATTACCTCACTTGGACATTCATGTATCGCCGGCTCGCTCAGAACCCAAATTACTACAACCTGCAGGGCGTCACTCATCGGCACTTGAGGTACCTGCACTATCCATGATCCTTATGCGTGCCCTTCGAATGTGTGGCTACTCACGCAACCAGGCATTGTCATCGTCTATTACCTGCCTAAGGACTCACAGTCAGCCTTCTGTTTGACTACAGTGATCATTTGAGTGAGCTTGTAGAGACAACGCTCTCTGACCTCGAAGCGAGCAAGTGCTTGAGCGTTGAGGATGACATGGACCTGTCCCCTTTGAACCTTGGAATGATTGCTGCATATTACTATATCACCTACACCACCATCGAGCTCTTCTCCTCGTCGCTCACAGCCAAGACCAAGCTGAAGGTGGAAGTTGACATGTATTGTGCTTTCACTTGGGATTGTCTTTTGGGCTTTTCTGGGATGTCCTTGGACCAACCTTTTGCAGCAGCTGTTTGATTCGTCGTTGATCCATCGTACTCTTCAGGGCTTGATAGAGATTCTATCGTCTGCCACGGAATATGAGAAGTTGGCCATGCGGCCAGGCGATGAGGAGAGCGTCCGGAAGATGCTCAATCATCAGCGCTTCACGCTTGATAACCCAAAGTTATCTGATCCTCATACCAAGGCCAATGTTCTCCTTCAAGTAAGGACTTACTGATCTTCATACAATTGACAACACACACCCCCCTCCAGAATTCTGCTCTTACTACTGCATCTTACAGGAGCATTGTTCAGCAGTAGGGATTAGTCTGCTTGATTCCGTATTGCATGGCACCGGTGCGTCAATCAGCGACCCCTGTGCAACCATACCCACACAAGAGCAGGTCGACAAGCTCGAGGTGTACTTTGGCATGCAAATCTCCAGTGCACCTTGAAAGAAGTTGTTGGAAAAAGGTACCTTGACACTGCTATTCTGACAAGCAGGCATGGATGTCCTTGTGCTGATCTCAATGAATGTCTGATTATTTTGCAGGCGCATTTTGCAAGGCACACAGTGCCTGGAACGTTGGCGCAGGATCAGAGGGATGTGCTCCTGGACGCTGGCAGGTTGCTCCAGGCGATGGTGGACGTTGTGTCCTCCTCTGGCTGGCTGGGACCTGCGCTCGCTGCCATGGAACTCTCTCAGATGGTCGCTCAGGTACCAGCCTTGTTTGACTTATGGAACTTGAGCCTCAACATGGAGAATGCAAGTACTGTGGGTTGCTTCTAGCAGGGTGGCTATTGTGACGCGCAATCCCTTGCTAATGGAGAGGGAATCAGAACAATGTTCTATCTGCCTAATCATTATTGCTGAATGCTGATTACTGATAACACAATAGTAACCTACCAGAAGTATCAATACGTGGCTATAGACCCTGCTAACTTGGTGAAAATGCTTTGCTCCACTGCTGTATGGCGCAGGGGTTGTGGGAGAGGGACCCTGTCCTGCTCCAGCTGCCGCACTTCACCAAGGACCTGGCCAAGGCGGCGGCTGACAAGGGCATTGAGACCATCTTCGACTTGATCGAGATGGAGGATGATGATCGACAGAAGTTGCTGCAGATGAGTGAGGAGCAGCTTCTCGATGTTGCACGATTCTGCAATCGCTTCCCCAACATCGACCTCTCACACACTGTGACCAATGCCAATGACATCCTGCCTGGAGACACGGTGACCGTGCAAGTACGTATAGCAGATCCTTCATGGCTGTGAGAATGTTAGTTGATGGCGTGGCGAAATAATAGCGTCTCATCATATGGGCTGTGGGTACTATGCTCCAGCATACAAGCCGCCTTCACAAGAGCTGACCAGTCGTTATGGTGGCTAGAGTGCGTCTCAGATCCTGGTGAATGTGGCCCATGTTTGGCTGCAGGTGACGCTGGAGAGGGAGCTCGAGGCAGGGGCAGAGCTCGGCCCCGTAGACGCCCCGCGCTTCCCCAAGGCCAAGGAGGAGGGCTGGTGGGTGGTCGTCGGTGATGTCAAGAGCAACCAGCTGCTGGCAATCAAGCGCGTGAATCTGCAGCGGAAAGCCAGCCCTAAGCTGGAGTTCACGGCGCCCGCAGCCTCCGGAGGCAAGTCGTACACGCTCTACTTCATGTGTGACTCGTACCTGGGTTGCGACCAGGAGTACGAGTTCTCCATCAACGTGAAGGGCAGCGAGGGCACAGCAGCCATGGAAGAGGATTGATGGGCATGTGCCATCAGCAGTGAACACCTTGAGAGCCAAGAGCAGGGTGCCACCATGTAATGATGAGTCACCATTTGTATAGTCTGTCACCAGTTAGGCAGTCATGCCCTGCAAGCATTCTTTGTCCGTGGCTATTAGAAAGGCTGTTGACCTTTGTCCAGCCAGAGGTGGCTACGAACTCCTGGAGGTTGTGCTCTTGAATTCTCCTAAACCTTGTCAGCATTCATTCGCAGGGTCATTCGCAGGGTATTTGCATCGACTGATTGAACACAAATCAAGTCCTTTAAGGTTTTAGAAGAACAGTGGCTGACGGAGGTCAGTCCAATATGGAGACACAGACCTGCGCGAGCAGCATTGAGTGGGCTTATGCTCTGGCCCCGATTGGCCTCTTTTGACACGAAGAGGCCAAGTGGGGATATGTACATAAGGTCCCTACGGTCGATCATCACGATCAAACTTCCTGTCCTAGGCTGGCCGAGCACACCACCACTCCAGCAGGTGAAAGGAGAGTGCCCGCTATGAATGTGTGCCCCTTAGAACGCCTGATGAGGCGTCAGTCAATGGATGTGATACTTCAACATCATCATTGGTCAGGTGGGGTGCATGCTGGAGGGGTGCAAGCCAGTGAAAGACCATTTGCGTTGCTCCCATGGCCTCTGTTTGCGGTCTGACTTCATGACATGCTCTTTGATGTTGGCCAATCAGCGTCCAACAAGAATCACATGCACAGCCGAAGAAATTGCAGGGTAAGGGACCCGACATAATTCACTCACAAAATGCATCCAGACTGCAGCATTTCAAACTGACAGCAGACTGAAGCACGTTGATGAAGAAATACTTAGCATGGCGAATTTACTAAGATAGTCTGACTACATGGACAGCACTAAGATAACAACAACCTTAAAAACCAAGGGTCGTGATTATGAGGTGTGGCTCACTGTGGCTCACTGCATGAACTGCCTGAGTTTCAGATCCAGCCAAGGAAGTTCTCAGTGCCAAGCTCCATCACCGCAGCTCGTACGTCGCGGAGCTATACCCAAAGCGGCCCTCATTGGTCGGCTGGAGCTCCAGCTTCTGGAATGGGCTGCAACGCTTGAGAAAACCACAGCGCGAATCCTTGAGGTCCATATAACAGAAACTTATATAGCCTAGCTCATAATGGATCCACCTCAGTGAATACTCAAAGACACCATAAATGCCCTAGCCCAATACATGGGACCTTTTGCACATTGTAATTGCTGGGTGACCAGTGCAGGCCCTGCAAGCAACTTCCTCACAGCGAGGAGGCCTAAACTTTGAGAGAAACTTTGCCAGAGCATTGTTCATCGTACCCTAAGCGAAAAACATCCAAGGGCTGCAGTTGGCTGTATCGAGTTGGAGGGCTCTGTAGACATCACTCTATGATCTGAAAGCCATCCGCTTCACATCGCCCACCAACGACAGTGAGGTCGACAACAAGGATAGCATGGTAAGGGGATAGTAGCGGCAACATTGCGCAGGGGGGCCACCTGCTGTGAGGGTCGTAGTAAAAGCCATGGATGGCGCCGTCTTCGCGCACGAGGCAGACGTAGTAGAAGCCCGCAATTGTGAGCCCGCACTCGCTGCCGACGTTGACAAAGAACTTTTCCTTCCACCGCTGCGGCAGCACCAGACGCCCCGTCGGCTGGTGCGGAGTGGGCGACTCGAGAGCGACACACTTGGCGCCAATGGAAAGTGCAGCAAGGCAGCGGCAGCATGTGCCGGAGGGCCTCACCATGAAGACGCATGGATAGGTTGCGAGGTCAATGGACTTGCCGCCGTCGCGCTGCACTGCGTCCTGAGCCCAGAGCCCTCAATCCCAGGCTCAATCGGGCTCGGTGCGACGCTTGAAGGACGAGCACCCAACTGACGATCGACAGTGACCAGAGGTTCTTCTCAGCCTCCGAGCCTTTTGCAACAAAGCATTGCAGATTGAGCCTGAGTTCTGCATGATCACTGCAGAATCTAGCTTGAGGCTCAAGACGGGACGCTTGAGGAGGCGCGTACCCGGAGTGGGCCGAAGCTGGGGAACTTGGACCAGTGGCAGACATCCGTCTCCTGGCTGCGCACCGTTAAGGGGCCACGAGTGTCACGCCCGCCACCACGGAGCATACACTGGGTGTTTGGGGAGCTACTGTGATTACTAGTTTAGCTATTGCCGTCCCCGTAGTGGGAGACAGTAATGTTACTTGGCCAAGGGAATATTGACAGATATTGAAATGCGGAGCACAGCGGCGGCAGCGGCGGCCCTCGCCTGGCCTCCCACTGGTTGGTAATGAAGTGGTGGTTCCGGTTGTCAACGATCTCGCCCTCCCAGAACGTCACAACCTGCCGCCGCCCAGCCGTAGCCGGCGTGGCCGCCGCCGTAAGCGGCCGCCGGCATGGCACTGAGAGCCCACATTCACACTTGGTAACGCAGGCCCCCATGGTGCTCCCGCGGCACACCGGTCTGCCCTCAGCGACTGCCTTATCAAGCAAACCCCACACCCTAACCCTGAACCTTTATCCTAAAGTGTAGACCGTAAGCCTTAACCTAAACCCTAAGCTCTCAATCGTAGGAAATGACACTCAGTCCTGCTCCAAGAACCTCGTGGTGAGCGAGCTGCACTGCGCGTGCACTACGCCGGCCACGGCAGGAGACGCCAGGTGTACTGTCACCGGCGCAGCCGGCAGCGTGATGGGCAGCGGCGGCGGCGGAGGCGGCGGCGGCGGCGGAGTGCTACCGGCGTCTGCGCCGCGAGGGCCTCCATGGAGCCGCAGAGGTAGCCGGCGCGGGCGTCGCAGGCCTGGACGCGCACGAAGACGCGCCACGCCTCCTCCTTGGCACTCGCGGCGCTGCTCACGTTCTGCGTGCCCATGAATGCCTGCGGCGCCGGCGGTGGCGCCGGCGGCGGCGGAGCGATGGCCGTCAGAGCCGCGGCGCCGGCGGCGAGGGCCGGCGG
>WELB01000055.1:224282-234895 GCA_009602725.1 Spirogloea muscicola
ACCTCCGCCTGCTGCGCTGGACGTGCGCCGGCGAGTGCCGGCACCAGTGCGCCGCCGCCGCCGCCGCGGAGCGCGCCGCCGCCGGCCTCCCACCGCACAAGTACTTCGGCAAGTGGGCCTTCCGCCGCTTTCTTGGCGTCCAGGTTCGAATTCCAGCTCCAACATGCCATGGACCAGGCCTACGGCATGCTGATCACTCTTCTTTCTGGGCTGACTTGTATTTGGTGCAAGTACTTTGTTAATGAATCCTTCCATGAGCATCTTAGTAGATGATGTTCTCTTCCTATGCACTCAGCTGACAGAGAATTCGTAGACCTATATGATTCGTCTTCTGTTTCAAGTATTGCACTTGTTGACACGTGCCCCTCTTTGAGAAACAATACTATTTCCGATCTTTAAGCCTGAAGACCACAACTCAGAGCAACGATTGAAGTTATGCTGGTGCGCCAGTAGGTTCAGGAACAGGTTCTCCTGTTACAGATTAATCAAAGGCTTCCAGAGAACATAGCCGATTGCAGCCATTGCCCTCTACTGGATGAGCCTTTCTCGTGGCATGATTAAGAGTCTACAACCCAAACCACTGCTGGTGTCCCTGCAGGAGCCTGCGGCGGTGGCCTTCTCCCTCCTCAACCTCGTCGCCCATTTACACGGCCTGGCGGCGTTCCTGCGCCTGGTGTACCGCCGCCTGCCACGGCAGCCTGCCGGCGACGGCGGCCCCATCTACGAGTACGCCGGCCTCTGGGCCGTCTTCGGCGTGCTTTCCGCCAACTCCTGGCTCTGGAGCACCATCTTCCACACCAGGTCTGCACGGTCCTGGCCTTGGCCTGACTTGGGTTCTGGTCGTTAGTCTTTGCTGCCAAGGAAACTTTTGGTCACGGTAATCACTTAGTTGCCTTACACCCTTACTTGTGGCAGGGACACCAAGTTCACAGAGGCATGGGACTACTCCTCGGTGATTGCGCTGCTGGGCTTCTCCCTCGTGCTCTCCATCTTCCGTGCCGCCGCCCTGCGCCTCGAGGCCGCGCGCGTCATGGTGTCGGCGCCCATCGTCGCGTTCGTCGCCACGCACATCCTCTACATGAATCTCTATTCCTTTGATTACGGTCTGCAGCTGCTCGACCAAGCCCCACTTCCAGCCGCCACTGGCGAGCAGAATGCCTTCAATTGTTGTTGCCCTGCGGCATATTGCCCCTCTCCTTCTGCCAGAATGCCTGCAAGATTACAGGGCTTATTGCCTGACACTGTTTCAACAAGAAGAATCTTTGTAGAGGGTTGTTACAGAGCCTACAAGTAGGCAAACCTCTTGTGGTCAAGGGCCAGATATCTGAGACGACTCGCTCGCAGCACTTGTGTCATATGGAAGTTTGACAACCAACCCCACACAGCAGTCCAGCTTTCCATCTTCCATTCCACTGCTTCAGATCCCCAGATGCCCTGGCTTATGCTGCAAGTCGGCATGTGGACAGAATGAGATGAACGCTCTGAGTGTGACCGCGTGATTATGTGGGTTTCTGCAGGCTGGAATATGAAGGTGTGCCTGGCCATGGGCGTGCTGCAACTGGCGCTGTGGTCAACCTGGGCTGGGCTCACGCGGCACCCAGCGCGGGCGACGGTGTGGGCGACCGCTGCCGGGACGCTGCTCGCGGGCCTGCTCGAGGTGTTCGACTTCCCGCCGCTCGGCGGTGTGCTCGACGCGCATGCGTTGTGGCATGCCGCCACCGTCCCCCTCACGCTCCTCTGGTGGCGCTTTGCCGCCGAGGATGCGCTCTTCCGGACAACTACGCTCGTGGCGCGCGCCGCTAATGCTCGAGCACCCGCACATAAGGCTGGCAAAGATCACTAGTTGCTCAAGAGCAGCGCGTCACTTTGCCGTCATTACGCACATAGCTCGTTGATCCACATTGTCAGGTTTAGCGTAAGTTGCATATGGCGCAGGAGAAGTCTCCATGCCCAGTTTGCATTATGACCCTTGACCCGAAGTTGCTCAAAGGAAAAACGGTGCAATCGCCGCCCGCGTGCGATCACTTTGGATCACTTGCTAGCGCAGCCACTCTTGACGATGTGGACTGAGCCTGTTCATCAGCGAGAGATATTCGCTTTGCATTTGTGCGCCATGTTTTACCACCGTGCTTTTCACCACTGCTCTGTGTGAGGCAACTAGCTCCCACCAGCACACTGAAGCAAGCACTGGATTACAGTTCTGCAGCAATTGGACTTGCTACATCACAGTGTCAGCTGGCGGGCAAAGGGGCTCAGCAAGTGGACGCGCTGCTGAGCCTCGGCAACCGCCATGGTTACTGCAGGGGGCGGCACCCCTTGGTATTCCGCCACTGTAACATACCAAACAACCGCGCCTTAGCACTGAGACCGTAGCGCAATGATGAGTGAGAATGGTGCAGACTGCATGTGTTCATTGGCAACCGCTTGAGTTACAAGACCTTAACTAGCAGTTTAGTGTACATGGTCGCAAGCAGAAGCTACTTGCAATCTGGGCTGCTACAAAATCTGATCTTATGCTAGCTGCTCAGTGCTTAGCAGGTGAACAAACAGAGGCAGGTAAACTGCTGCTCGGCCTGGGCTGGAGAGCAGCTCACTGAAGCTCGCGGCCACGCTGCCCCACAGTGCCGCTGTCAGGAGGTTGCGCTCCTCAACCCATCCGGCGAGAAAGCCGCCGCAGAAGGCGTTGCCGCAGCCGGTTGTGTCAACCACCTGTCGCGGCGGCGTCGTGCCAACTGCTTCCACTGCCGCTCCTCTGTCCCTGCCAGCAACTTGCTGCTCTGCTGGCGCATGGCGGTTCTCCTCAGTGCCGCTACCCCAACTGTCGTCGACTGACACAGGTTTTGCCAGCTGCTGGCCTCCTTCCCGCGGCGCATGTCGGGTTGTCGGCCTGCCCTCCCAGCAGACCACGTGGTAGGCAGGGACCTCCCAAGTCTCGCCCGTGTCAGCTCTGTCATGGGTCGAGAGAGGCTCAGTCAAATATAAGACGAGCAATTGCCGCCTCCATCTGAGGCAGGGCTTGCATTCACGACCAAGATGAGAATCTTGGAAAAGTCAGTGGACATTTAGTACATCGATTCTGTGCTCTATATGTATGCATGAACATGACTGGCAAGCCTTCTCCTAGTCTGAAGCCCAAATGTGGAGTCCTAGATCCACTATAGCAGCCTGCTTTGTTACCTGTGAACCACACAGCCAAGCTCCCCTCTTCTGAGTGACACCACCTACACAGTGTTTGGTAGGTGCGTAGCGCGAGAGGAGAAGTAAGGACACGTCTGACATTGTATGAGAGAATTCTGACTTTCCTAACTTTGAGAGAGCTCCCACAAGTCTCGACCTTGGCACCGGCAATAGCTAATCAGCATACTGATCAGGGCCAAAAGAAAAGCGATGGTGATTGCCTTCACAGTAAGCCTCAAACCTCTGCTCCAAGCTCCACAAGTCGAGCAATGACCTCCAGCGGAGCCCCAGGTCCGACAAGGGACCAGGCCTCCTTTTCGTTCGGCGAGAAGATGTGCGTGCTCTGCAGCAGTGCTCTGGCACCATCCACCATGCTCCACGACAAGAATGAGGTGTTCAGGAGATGGGCCGCCAGAAGAGCATCATCATGAAACGTTTTCAGGTTCCGAAGGCACGCCACAAGCATCTCTTGCGGCCATTCACAAGCAGCTACATGTCCAACACATTTGTCCAGATTCCAGCAGAAGCAGGTACACTTAGCTACGGCACCTGAGTTCACATAACGGCACTGGTTCGGTGGCGTGTGTGTACGTCTCAATGCTGATGGCTGCCGCCCCAGATGCACGTAGCTGCCGCACGAACGGCACGTCCCGCTCGCTTGGGTGCACGCCGGCATGGTAAGCCCTGGCTGTCCTGCACGTCTTGCAGGCTGCTGCCTGACCATCGCTTTTGTGGGTCCAAGCTCCACAAGTGGCAGTCAAATCAGGCAATCACCAGCTCGCTGCTGGTCATCTGACGAGGTGGCTTTCGAGCCATCATTGAAGCCCAGATCTAGTGGCTGCAGAAATAGGGTTGAGAATCAGCATAGGATCTGTGGGGTCTGTCTAGGGTTAAGAAGAGACAAGAGTGCTCTAACCGATAGTGTGCAGGCAGAACGTCAAGCCGTGGCCGCAGCATCCGCCATGCATCGTTGCCGACTGGGACTTGCCACACCTGGCAGCGGAGGTAATGTTGGTAGGCAGAACTTTAGAGGCAGAATCAATCTCTACCCTGGCCAGCTGGAGCTCTTCCTTGCCAAATGTGGGCTCCTGTGATGGCTGCAGCACCCTGCAGAACGATGTGGGCGTGTCGGCTATGGTTCTGACCTGCGTCCGTTGCCCATCCTTCTCCGTCACCTGCGAAAGAGTCAATCAAATTGAGGACTCGAAAGAAAGCATAGTTAGGTGCTGGCGCTCGAGGTCATAGCATGGTGCTTTGACTGAGCAATGCTCCAGTTCCAGCTATTCAAGCTGTTGGCACGATTCCGACGTCGTTCTTGTAGATCGACTTCACTGTCTGGGTGAAGTTGATCAAGGTCCCTCATGCAGGACTGATAGTTGTTGTGATGGCTTCGAGGTCTGAGCATGCACTGTGAAGCAAGCGGCACCTGCCAAGCCCGCAGAGTCGGCTGCGGCCACCTTACAATGCCCTGGGTGTTGATACCAGCCGCCGACAGCCACTCCCAACAGGAGCCAGGCAGGTCTGCGCCGACTCCTGCAGCCAGGCCAATGCTGCCGGCAGCAGATGCGCTTTCAGCAGTGTGTCATCGTAGCATGATATTGACAATGCCCTGCAGGTTCATGCGTAGCCTTGACCTTGCATCACCTACCTGCAGTCCTGCGGGGCCAGTAGCCTCATGCCAAAGGCCGTCTGGGCCCCTGCGGCAGCGGTAGAGCTCGAGATGCTGCAGTGAGTTGCAAGGCGCCTTGCTCCACCTCTACCGAAACTGTGGTCTATGGAGGGCGCTACTAAGGCAAGGAAGCCTCTAGTGCAGCACTTACCACAGTAAGCATTTCACATTTGGCCATTGCTAGATTGTGGTGCGCTCACCTCCTCCGCCGAGGCAGGCCATGCTCGTGCGACCGTCTGGGAAGACGATGTCATCCACGATGAGCGTAAACGTCACATAGTCTAAAGAAGCTGGCTCGGCCTCGCCTTGCTGATTCGCCACCATCTGCCGGAGGCTCGCTCTGTGCACCTCCTAACGGCGGCGGCATTGGCAGCTCAACTTCGGCAAAGGTTCTGCCTCCCACTGAGGCGAGTAGTGGCGGGTAGCCGGCGACTGCAGCATGTGTGCAAGCTCCACTCCTGCTTTCTCTCTCCTCTTTCTAGTCTCTTGATATGCCAATTCTCGTTCAGCTGGCCGGCTCTGCTGCTGGTGCTGCTTGCCCACCTCGATCGAATTAAGATGGCGTAAGCGTAAGCGCGGCTCAACGACGGTCGTACGACCACCCAGGTGTGCGAGGCTGCTATGCGGAGTACTGATAGTCAAACGATGCTGCCGATTGCCATAGCACCCACAAGTGCCCAGAAGGTGGAGCTGCCGGGCTAGCCCAGGCAATCACGTCCTCCCAGTGAGAAGGAACAGCTCTTCCATGTAAGGCAATGGGCTGTGAGAGGCCAGCCCAAAGAGAGACAAGAGGAAATGGTCTTCCCAGGCATTCTCCCGCCATTCCGCGTGCGAGCTTCTCCGACTTCCGGCTGTTGGACTAAGAGGAATTCCGTGTATAAGAAATAAATGTAGGCCAAATGGCCAAGTACAAAGGCAAGCATAACTAAGGGTCAATGAGCACCCATTTCCAGTACTCACTTGCGTGGCTGCGTGATCTGAAATTCCTGGTCCCTTTTTCTCTTGCGCGCTCTTTCGCGCTCAGGGTCAGGCCATCGGCTTCCGTGGCCGCGGTCCCAAGTTAGTTGTCGGATTTGTATGTGCTCAGCCCGCGGGTACCATTAAGCAATGCTTCAATTGGCCACCCTATCATTGCACCGCGCGCCTTCTCTCTTTTGCTGGCAGTTTACAGCCGATTCTTTATCATTTGCAAAAGTTTCTGCCTGATCTTTCCGTCTGAGCAGGCATCCTTAGCGGACCTCCACAGTTTCCGACTGCATTCCTTCTGGGCTAGAGAAAGTGCTCGCCCATTGAGAATAGGGGCTGGAAAAACCAGCCCAAAAAAGAATGAACAGAGTACGAGAAGGGGGCCAGGGGAAGCGCTAAGAAACAGAAACAAAGCAGCTACGAATCACTCAGTAACCTCTGCTAAGCAGCCGCAGGTCGGAGATGCTAGGCTCGTTGAAGTGGGTTCCCTGGCCAGAGCCAGAGCCAGCAGCGAGGGCTCTGCCGGCACGAAGGTGCATCGCCCGTGCCATAGACCTTTGCAGCGAGACAGCCAGGCGCATTCGATACACTTACGCCAGCGACCCGGCTGCAGGATAGTCCACCGGCTCCCCATGGAAGCGACGGGCGATGGTGTGGCGGGCGAGCTGAGTGAGCAGCTCGAGCCACCGAGCGCCCTTTCTGGGCTGCCCTCTCACAGCCATTGCCTGACACTCGACAAGCTGTTTCTTCGTTCTTCTTCAGACCTCAGTCATTCTTTGATTGCTAGGGCTGGGTTAATACAGCCTAAGCCCCTTTGCAAGAGCTTCCTCAATATGTATAGATTCTTCCTTTCGAGCATTTTCTATGCTTGCTTTTCACAGCATCCACAGGCTGAGCATGCAGCAGCACACGCGGCTCGTGGCAAGGAGGGCCAAGTACTCGGACCATTCGGAAGGAAGGGATGAATTTGCTGCACTGGTATTGTCACGGGGCTTTCGGGTCTCAGTGCTTGGACCTCGTGACCAGGCTTGCGCGTAGCTCGGTGTCACACTGGCGGCACCTCGAGTAGGCTGACTTCAACACCGCTGGCTGGCTACCGCAGGTGTTCTGTTTGCGCCTTTCCCTTCTCTCAAGCGGTCCTTGGCCCACGCCTTGCATCTGCGAGCTGCCCGTGCTCTAGCTGCCGCCGCTTGCTATCGTCAAGAGAGACTCTTGCAGTAGAGGGCGATGGCTGTGTGAGTAGCCAGCCCAGACAAAGGCTTGAACAAAGTCAAGGGGACTGCTTTTCCGCGGCTAGTCGTTCTGACTTGCGGCTGCTTACTCAAGGTAAGTAAGTGACCATCCTTCGCTGGCACTTGCTTGATTGTATCTTAAGTGCATGCCAGCCCTTTTGGACCTTGTCCACTCTTTTCGGGCTGGCTTTCACAGCCCTCGCCCCCTTGTGGAACTGCTTACTTTTGTGGAAGAGCTGCTTCCCTTGGACCACATTTTTCATGGGCTGGTCCCTTCACATCCTTCATGGCTTAGCTCTGTGTTGTCACGCTTTCCGGTCCCCTGCAGACCTTGTCCATTCTTTTTCTCCCGTCGCTTGGCGGCACGGGGCAAGGATCGGAAGTATGCAGATCACCCCCCAGGCGATGAATTCGCGGCCCTTGCCATCGACGTCCACGGGGCTTATGGCAGCGGCTGGCTGGATCTCCTCCTGCGGCTTGCCCTGCAGGCCATCGAGCGGCGGCCGGGTCCGCCAAGGGGGGCTGCCCGGCTTTAACGCGCTTCCTGGCCCAGGTCTTCCGGATGCGGCTCTCCGTGTCCCTTCAACGCTCCCTCGCTCATGCCGTCCACTCGCGCGCGGGCCGTGCTATAGTTGCTGCTTTTGGGTCTCGTCTGCCTGCATCTTTTCCAGCTTCGAGCTACTCTGACTTGATGTTGCTCACCTGCGGGTATTGAGCTACCTGTGGTTCTGTCGTGTCTAGTTGTCTAGATGCCTAGCTGTGTACTTCCCTTCTCTCCGGCGCCTGTTGTGGCTCTTTGGTTTTTGTCCATTCTTTTTGGCTGGCTTCTGCCAGCCCCTCGTTTCTATGGGCGAGCTCCTCTCTTTTTCGGGCTGGCCTCTCACGGTTGGCCTCTAATGACCGCTGGCTCGCTAGTGCAGACAATGTCATAGCGCCTTTCCGTTTCCCTCCAGCGGTCCTTGGCTCACACCTTGCATCTGCAAGCTGGCCGTTCTCTAGCTGCCGCCTCTGACTATCGTGAAGGGCACTGCTTCCTGGCGGCTAGTCTTTCTGACTTGCGGCTGCAAAATGAAGGTCATACTTGCAGCTGCAGAAGGAAGGTTACTAGATGATTAAGAAGTGGGAACAGAAGAGGAAAGGGCGACAGGGAGTGTGGATTGAGTGATGGAGAGCCTAAGTGGCCAAGTACAGAGGCAAGCACATTGACAGATGTACATCGCCTGATGCTAAGCTGACCCGCTCACGAGTCAGCACGTAGAGGTCGCCAAGTGATGCCCGAATACTAGAAGGCAAGACAAGCCATAATGGCACCAGCTAAAGAAGACAAGGGGCTCTTTCAAAGTAGGCTGAGGGCTGTGAATAGTCAGCCCGGAAGACATCTGACAGAATGAAGCGCGGCCAGATTGACTGGTGGCTGGGAAAGGCCAGCCCAAAGGAATGGACAAGGTCTGAGGGAGCCTGAGTGCGACAAGGGTCCTAAGAACCAGCTAGAGCTTGACCAACTTTGTGGTACAATACATAAAGAGCTCACTTCCAGTAGAGGGCGATGGCTGTGGTTGGCCAGAGAAAAGAATGAAGAAGTTTCGAAAGGGGCCAGGACAGACGCATGCGATAAACCTGGGCCCACGAGCCAGCGGTCCATGGCCCACGCCTTGCATCTGTGTGCTGGCCGTGCTCCCGCTGCAGCGCCTGGCTTTCGTCAGGGGATAGTTGTCCGGCAGCAAGTCTGTCGAGTTTGAGGCTCCTCACTCGTAGCTACTGAGTGGTCCATCCTACACCCCTTCTTACATAGAAGAAGTGGCACTCCCAGGGGGGGCAATGGCTGTGAGAAGCCAGCCCAAAAAGAACTGACAAAAGGTTCGAAGGGGCCAAAAAACGCTTAGCTGCTACGAAGGGGCAAGAAGAAGGGGCCTGAAGAAGCTCGTCAGGAAGTGCGCGCCCATAGAGTTGAAGGGCTGGCAAAAGAGAGAGCACGGCCAGATTGACTGGTGGCTGGGAAAGGCCAGCCCAAAGAAATGGACAAGGTCTGAAGGAGCCGGAGTACGAAGGACTAGGAGTAAGACATCAGCCAGGGAACGCCCAAAGAGCTAACCAAAGAAAGGGTATGCACACAGAGAAGCTCAGCTAAGGAGCCGGAGTGCGAAAACTAGGACTAAGACATCAGCCAGGGAACGCTCGGTAACCTCTAGTCATGAGTAGCTAGCCGGCGGAAAGACGTCGCCCTGACGGAAGCCGGAGGCCGCCGCCAAAGCTCGGCCTGCGTGCAAGTGAAACCGCGAAGGCAAGGGACCGCTGCATCGAGATAGCAAAACGAGAAAGCGCGGCCAGATTGACTGGTGGCTGGGAAAGGCCAGCCCAAAAGAATGGACAAGGTCTGAGGGAGCTTGAGTGCGAACGACTAGGACTGGGACATCAGCCAATATAGCAAAAGGGGTTAGTTTTCCGGCAGCTAGTCTGTCGGGTTTGAGGCTCCTCACTCGTAGCTACTGAGTGGTCCATCTCTACACCCGTTTTGACATAGTGCTTTAGGAGCTCGCTTCTGTAGGCCCCTACGTCATCTGGCCCCTTCGAACCTTTGTCAAGTCCTTTGACCTTGTCCATTCCTTTGGGCTGGCCTTTCCCGGCCACCAGTCAATCTGGCCGAGCTTTCTTCTTTGGGCTGGCTTCTCACAGCCTTTAGCCCCCATTGGCAGAGCCACTTCTTTGGCTGTCGTCCTCTATCATGAAGACAAGTGGCTCTCCCAATGGGGGCAAGGGCGGGCTGTGAAAAGGTCTATGGCCCGGGCGTTGCACCTTCGTGCCGGCAGAGCCCTCGCTGCTGGCTCTGGCTCTGGCCAGGGAACCCACTTCAACGAGCCTAGCATCTCCGACCTGCGGCTGCTTAGCAGAGGGTACTGAGTAATTCTCCTGTGAAAAGCCAGCCCGAAAAGAACTGACAAAGGTTCTCTGAAGTCCTAGTCCTTCGCACTCCGGCTCCTTCAGACCTTGTCCACTCCTTTGGGCTGGCCTTTTCCAGCCACCAGTCGATCTGGCCGCGCTTCCTTTCTTTGTTTCTGAATGATGTAGCCCTGTTTAGTTTGCCCAGACTCTGTCTGAGCAATGTGTCGGCTTGAATTGGCCTCCAATTCATTTCATGCGCCCCGCGCGCCTTCTCTCTAGGAAAGGCCAGCCCCATGATGCAGATATAAGAGGTCACAAGGTCCGAAGGCGGTGTGGGTCCCAGGCCCCTCGGGTGCGCCGCCCGGCCGCCCCTGGCCGTCGCGGAGCACGTGCGCACGTGTCTCACGAGGCACGTGGGCGGTCCGATCGGACGGCCGCCGAACGGCGCCGGCGGGGCCGATCGGGCGGCCGGGTGTGCGCCCCGCGGGGCCGGGACCACAAGCGGCAAGCCCATTGGCCGAACCTCCCGCGGGGTGGGAGCAGGGGGGGCGGCCCGGGGGAATTTCGGTGGGCGAATGCCGGGTGGTGGTCAATGGGCGCACCACGCCCAGTAAGCCATTGGTCAGTGGCGGGCCCGTCTCGCTCCGATTTAAGAATTCCGACACCTGCAGGGAAGGGGGGGGGGGGGG